>JAHMRZ010000017.1:0-441143 GCA_021020635.1 Fusarium sp. PT
TCTTAAGATTTATTTATTTAGTTTTTTTACTTCTTTTATATATTTATATTATATCCCCTTTAGGTAATAAAATACTTTTATATATAACTTTACTATCCTCTTTAATTAAAGTTTAAGATCTCTTATTATCCTTATAATTAGTATTATTATTACTATTAATATTACTTTAAATAGTAATTTAGCCTATCTTTTAGTTAATATTTAGGTTATAGTGCTTTAATTATAATATTCTTAAGAATATATTAGCCTTTTCTAGAGATATAATATTAAAATCTACTCTTTAATTTTTTCTATTAATAAAGACTTTAAGGTAATTAATTTCTTAATCTATTATATTATTATTATAATTAAAAAGTTATTCTTCTATATTTATTAAAGGATATAGGTTTCTCTTTCTTTTCTATAGTAACTTAAGACTTTTTACTACTCTTAGTGTAATATAGTTATCTTTTACTCTATAATCTATCTATATATTAAGTTATTTTCTCTTAATCTAGACTCTTAGCACTAGATATTATAGGTTATCTTTCTTAAAGATCCCTAAAGCTCTTTTAGGTTTCTCTATTATTAATCCCTACTTTTTACTTATCTATAGCTCTATTATAGATAGTATTAACCTTTTCTTATTATACTTAGGTAATTGAGACTATATTCACTATTATAGTAGTTTTTATTATCTAGGTATTTATTTAGGTATATCTCTATATATACCTACTTTAGGTATTATTCTCTTAGATCTTATATCTATTTATTAATATATAATATATCTAGATTAAGGAACTCTTTATTTTAATATTTATAACTTATAATTTTATTAAACTCTTATTAAATATATATAATAAAGTCTATTAATTCCTTAATTCCTATTAGTATTTCTTTAGCTATAAATATTTATTAATAGTATAGAATACTAAATCTTAGTTTTACTACTTTAAGGTTTTTATATTAGTTATATACCTTATATCTTTTTATTTCTTCTATAAAATAAGGTCTATTATTTAGAGTTCTAGATATTATTATAGGAAAATAATCTTAATCTATTTTTTCTTAAATATACTATTTATACTAATAGTACTTATATAATATCTATATAATCTCGCTATATTAATTATATATAGGTAGTATTTTTATATTATCCTATATATTAAACCCTAATTCTTTATAGTAAGGGTTTATTATATTGCTAATATAATAGGCCTATATAAAGATATTATTAATATTATTTATATTTCTATATTCTCTAGCTCCCTAGATTCTTTAATCCTCTAGGGATAGATAATAATATAGTCCTAGCTTATCGTATAATAGCTAGTATTCTTATTTCTATTTTTATTTTAGATACTTATCTTCTTAGTAGAAATATCTAGCTACTTATCTTATAGTACCTCCTTAATATCTTATACTTTACTGATTCTTATAGTTTCTTTTATATACTTATTCTTCTATATTCCTTTTTTATATATTAATCTTTCTTTATATTAAAAGAGTATATAGTATATAGGGATATCATTAAGGGTATTATAACTTTTTATGGCTTTTCTTTTTATAGTTAAGTTTAGGCTAATAGGTAGCTATAGATAGTTAGATTCTTCTCTCTTATTGACTATCTAGTAGCTAATAATTTCTCTTCTTTTGCTATTAAGCTTATCTTTATTAGAATTATAGAGTCTATTCTAAATAGCTATAAGTTCCTTTCCTAGGGGTACTATAAATATATTAAGGTATAGTATATTATCTCCTGGGTTTATATTAAGCTATTCTTCTATTTTAGGGATAATAGCCTTTTCTTTATTAAATACTCTTAGTGTCTTTATTTATTCTTAGTAGCGCTTTTTAGCCTTAGCTAATTACTTTTCTCTCTTCTAAGGGTCTTTATCCTCTCTCTATTTCTTTATAATAGAATATAGTCTATATTATTCTCTATACTCTAGTTTATATTTTATATAATAGTAGTATTATTTCTATCTTTTTAATTTTAATAGTTTTAGGTCTATTGCTTTAGGTACTACTAAAGCTTTTTCTATAGTAAGGAATTTATTATATAGTTCTATTACTAAACTCTAAAGATAGGGATTCTATTTAGGTTTTCTATTTTATTTATCTAGAGCTTATTAGTTAAATAAGTTATATTTATTTTAATATATTCCTAATATCTTACTATAGATAATTAACTAAGGTTTACCTTATATATTAATAAGTCTTAATATTTTCTTATTATAATTAAGGTTCTTTAGTGGTTTTAGGTATACTCTTATTATATATCTAAATTTATTATAATTATAATATTTATATTTAAATATATTTTATATTAATTATTATTTATTATCTTTTTAGGTAACTCCTAGAGATATTAATCTAGAGTTAGTTTTATATAAGATATTATTTTATTATTATCCTTATTAGTTTCCTTAATATTATTAATTTCTCTAATTATTAAAGCTACTTTAATTAATATTATAATTTTTATTAAAGTAATATAGATTAAAGTTATTTCTCTTAACCTTTATAGCTTTCTCCCTTCTATATTTATATTATTACTTATTAATCTTAATTACTATTATAATATACTCTAAGAGGATATTAGGTTAATTAGCTTTATATAGCTTATCTTTAACTTCTTCCTTAAGTCCTTTATAATAGATTTCTATAAGTATATTATTATCCTATTTAGTCTTTAAGGCTAGCTACTTAAATTTAGCTAAATATACTATATAGGACTTATCCTAATATAATATTATAATCTTAATAGCTATCTAATATTCTTTATTTATAATTCTAAAATTATCTTTAAGGATTATCTTAAAGTTAATTTAATTTATAAAGATATTCTATATTTCTTAGTCCTATAGGTCTTTATAGATTTTATATTTAAGATAGTCCTAATAAATAGGTTCTTATTAATTAGTTATAGTTCCTTAGATTAAAGGTACTATAAAAAGTACTTTAGCCTTAGAGATATTAAGCTAATTAGGGAATATCTAAAAGTATCCTTTTATTCTTATAAGGAATAAGACTATATCGATAGCCTATCTATAGAAAGGTAATAACTTAAGGGGTTTTAGTACCTCCTTTAGGTCTCTCTTTTATTATATAATAAAAATAGATATAATATTCTAGGTCTTAACCTATCTTTTTAATATTATAATTTTATTTTAAAGCTACTAGAGCTTTATTATAAGTTTAGGTATACTAAGGGGTATCTTATTATAAAGAGGTATTAGTCTATTAGAATTTAATATCTTAATAATATAAAGATATTACTTAGATTATATAATATAATATTAAATAAGAGCTATTAATATATAATAGTTAGGTTTTCTAAGAGATAAACTAGGCTATTCTAGATTTATATTAATAGGATTATAGAATATAATCTAAATAGTAATATAGAGTTATATCTCTTAATAGTTAATAAAAGTAAATTAGGTATATTAAGGTAAAGAAATTATATTAATAGCTAATAAGCTAAGTTATATTTAAGTATTAAATAAATATATATATATACTTTAGTAGATTATAATATTATAATCTAAGATTACTATAATTTATAATCTAAAAATATAATCTATATTTACCGGATTATAATTCTTAACTAGAGAAGTTATAAGCCATAAGGTAACTAGTAATAGTAAAGCAGGGTATATATAATATAAGCGCTTTTTATCCTATTAAATCATAATAAGTATAGTCTTATAGACTATAAAGAGACTATTAAAGTTAAAGTTATAGGAGGAAAATTTATATATACTATAAGATAGAGTTTTTACTAAAGGTTAAAAAGTCCCTTGGTAGAGGAAGTTATCTATAGTTAATTAACCGAGATTATATAACTAAATAGACCTATTATAATATATAGGTAAAGGTAACTAATAGTATATTAACTATAGTTTAATAGAGATAATAATATTAATATTAATATTAACTAGGGATTAAATATTATAATAATTAGTAATTAAATATAGTAAAGAAATATTTATTATAGTAATTATAGCTTATTAATTTATAAAAGCTAATTATTTTATATTTTAAAAATTAATATATCTTTAAGAAATCTCTTTAATTATTTAATTTTCTTATTACTAAAAGAGTTTAAAAAGATATTAATAGTTAAATATTAGATTATATATTTATTAATATTTTTAATTATAAACCAATAAATAATTTAAATTATTTAGTAATATATTTCTATAGTAATTAATAAATAATAATAATAATTATTATCTTTTAGATTTAAAAATATAAAGAAATCTAGTTTACTATAGGCAAAAAAGAACTATAAGTTTATATATTATAAATTAAAGCTAATTATTAATCTTTATATTATTTATTTAAAGTTCTTACTATTTATTATTAAAATAATAAGCTATTTATATATAATTATAATCTTTAATAAATTAATTATTATATTATTTAGTATTATATATAATATCTTTAATTATATTAAGATTTATTATTTTATCTCTATAGGGTAGTCCCTAGAGATACTTTAAAGATTATATATTGTTAAGTAAAGCTTTTAAAATATAGATTATAAAAAATACTTAATAATTTGCTAATATATACCTATTTAGATCTTTTAAGTTTATTATAGACTATAAGATCTATAAAGTCTATATATAGTACTTTTGAATTTTAATTTAACTATTTATAATAAGAGTAATATCTTTAAAATTAAAACTTAAAATATAATATTTAAGTTATTAAACTATTATAAAAGAAAGAGTTTATATTCCTAGAAAATAATATAAAAAGTTTAATATTTTACAATATTTATTTTAACTTTATAGCTTCTATATAGACTAAAATATCTAAGTTATAAATATAAAAGGGATATATATATAGACCACATTTATATAAGTTATATCTTCTATTTTTATATCCGGAGGTATAGATAGTAGCTATTATACTCTATAAGACTATAAAGAAATGATTTTAATCCCTGTGTTATCTTACACTAAGCTTTATATTATTGGCTTTAGGCAGAGTATAGTGGATTTTACCTTACTCCTCCAATCTCGCTTAACAAATCTCACCCTTAGTTTCTCGCTCCTAAGCAACTGTCCATAGGGCTGATAAAACACTCTCAGCCCTCTTAAAAGAGCCAAGGAGTATTTCTCAGGAGTATCTTCTAACCTCTTCCCACCTATTTTGCCGTGATTATGGTTGTGGTTATCCTTCCCTTACTCTATCAGAGCCAAAGTATCGCTGTGGCAGATTGGTTCACCCTATTCACCTTATGCCTTGCTCCTCTTATTGCCCATGTTCTCATTGGTGCACCTTCACCGACATATTTATCCCTCAGCCGTCCAGCTTGGCATGAGCGCATCTGCCATTACAATCCCACCTCTATCCTTTGGCGATACGCTTTAGTCGCGGATCGTCGAATCCGGGCACGAAACTGGGACAAGTTCGACTTTGCAGCTACAAATGCATTATTCTGGACTGATCATGGCTGGGACGGGACTGAAGAAATTATTCAGTACAGCCGGCCGCGTTGCGTCCAGCTACCAGATAGCAACATGGTCATACTGCTGTCCAGAGATACTATCAAGACGCTCATTATTGGTATTCAAGGGCTACAAGCGATTGTCCTACTCCTAGGTAGCCAGATTGACCCGGCTGCTCCCAGCTTCACAATATTTATGGCCGTCGACATAATATTCTTTCCCATGGCACTCTTTGGTCTTTTAAGACTTTGCAGTTGTCTCTGGCTTACCGATGAATTTGCATTCGCTTCAGTTGAAGATATTCCGACAGGCACTCCACTTGCTATGGGCTGCAGTACAACATCGTTCGAGCTTTTGACTGCCAACCCTCTAGTATCTGAACCACGCCGATTCCGAAATACGAAAGGTTGGGCAAGTATAGTATTCCGACTTGCCTATATCTCAATACTGCTTGCTTTATTATGCTTAGCACTATCATTTATAGTGCCTCCGGGCTCGGACTATGTGATTATCTATACAATGACTACCTTTGTGGTCCTTCTATTCTTTGTTGCACTCCTCGGATTCTCTGTTATTATTTTTATATGGTTTATGGGCTTTAAGAGGGAAACTTCTACCGTCATACCGTGTATATCCTCTACATGGTACAAGCTCTACACATCCGCCCTTATTACTTTTGGGATTGCTGTGATTGCAATTGCTTGCATTGAGACCCGAAAGACTCCATGTGGAAAATTCACCAGCGGTGGTATAGGTTCCGGAGACGTGCTCGCATGCATGAGCACAGGATTTGACAAAACCGAAACGAGACATACCATTGATGGTCCCTTTAACGGGACTACACTTTACAGATTTTCGCATGTTAATAATGCCAGCTTTGTGGTAGGTGATTATGAGGATGACCAGCAAAACAGCTTTAATATTACTAGGATGTGTTTCAGTAGTATTTGGGGTGTTTAGACTAGACATGTAAGAGAAGTATTATACTGGATATTTATTGGGGTTATCTACTTCCTTACTAGACAAGTCTCAATTAACAATTATTATTATTCTATTGATCTATCTCGGCGAGATATTGGATAAGGTTAACTTTAATTAATCAATGAACTTATATTTTAAGTACAGTCTTTGTAAGATTTCAATAAGCTAGGAATCTTTTGATATAAATATAGAGGTTATATTACTTATAATTATTCTATTAAAGTTAAGTTTAGATTATATTCTATACTGTAGGTAAGTATTTACCATTGTATATATTATCTTATTTCTTGTATTTAGTAAGACGTCTTGCCTAATTGGTATAAATTATAATTTCTATTGGTATATAATCTTAAGGTCTACCCCTAGAAGTATTACTCTTGATTGAGCTATTTAGACATAAGAACCTAAAGGTTTATAAATAGGAATAAAATAGAATAAATATTAGATAATCTTCTTTATACTTATATTATCTAAGACTAATACAAGTATAATATTGTATCTATACACAATTGGGAAATTTATCTACTCTAAGAATAATAAAAAGTGTTTATAACACTAGACTATTCAAGTATAGACTTTTGAATTCAACTTGTTCCACAGCCTGGGAAGTCGTTCTGACCTGAGACTTTGCATGGTTCGTCAGGTGGTTTCGACAGGGTTACAACAACGGCAAGGGTCTGCTGGTCCGAGGCACCTCCACTCATGCATGTTGGTTGTCAAACGGTGAACCGTTGCTCAGTGCCACATGAGAGAAGAGAAAACAATGCGTGCTGGCCCTGCTCACGTCATGCGGGTACGATGTGCGGTATTTAAACCCCAGCCTATGTACAAACGGTTTTGACAGCAAGTTTCCAACATTTCCGATATTCACCAAAACTTTTGAAACCTGCCAATATGACGACCATTGAGGCGCATCCTGTTGTTGATGCTGAGGACAATGTTAGTCCCAATTGTTGCACATCACTACATAAGCTAACATCGATCCTAGCAATCAGATGTGGACTCTTCCCTTGGGGCAGTAAGGAACAAATCTAACTTTAATTCCTCCCTACTGTCCTGTGAACTAAGCATGTAACAATAGGATAATGCTTCGTCAACTGATAGTTTGAGAAGTTCTATTCTTGATTATCGGCAAGAAAATGGAAGAACATATCACGCTTTCAGAGATGGAAGTATGTCAGATTCTGAAGTCCCCGAAAGGTACCTACGAGCTGACCCGTGACTTAACCGATTCTAGAATACAACTTGCCAAATGATGCAGAAGAAAATGAACGGCTGGGTAAGCCACCTTAGTCCCAAACTACCTGATATCAAGCACTAACAGATTAGATCTACAACATAACTTGATGCTCCTTACGCTTGACAACAAGCTCGGTTTAGCACCACCAAACCATCCCGACTCAAAGGTTAAGCGTGTTCTAGATGTCGGCACTGGTACGGGTATCTGGGCTATCGACTTTGGTGACGAACATCCCGACGCAACAGTGAGTTAGCGCTTTAGACGTGTACCTGGTGTAAATACTAACTACTGCAGGTCATTGGTGTTGATCTTTCACCGAGTCAGCCGAGCTTGCGAGTAACAACTGTATATCTATCTCGACCAGCGGCTAATAACAATCAGTGTGCCGCCTAATGTACGGTTTGAGATCGACGATATCGATGAAGAGTGGACCTACAGTGAGCCATTTGACTTTATTAACAGCAGATTTATGAACTTCAGCGTTCAGAACTGGAAGTCCTATCTGACGAAGATTTACGAGTAAGCTTCTGCATTGTCCCTCTCATCGATGTAGATGTTAATTATACAGGAACGTGGCTCCAGGTGGCTACGTCGAGCTGCAGGACGTAGACGTTATTATGGGCAGTGATGATGGCACCCTGAAGGAAGATAGCACTATGTATAAGTGGTGCAGACTCCTGGATGAAGCTGCTGGAAAGTTCAATCGCTCTTTTGAGAGGACTACCCACTTTAAAGACCTATTGAAGGAGGCGGGCTTTGTTGATATCGTTGAGACACGTTACAAATGGCCTACCAACCACTGGCCCAAGGATAAGAAGTACAAAGAGCTAGGCCAGTGGAATAACGCCAACGCCAGCTCTGCGCTTGAAGCACTCACCATGGCTCCTTTCACGAGAGGCCATGGTTGGAGTCGAGAGGAAGTGGAACTATTTCTAGTCGACTTGAGGAACGACTGGAACAATCCTAAGATCCATGCCTACTGGCCTATGTAAGTTCCTCTACCGTCTGGATGACCCATTACTGACCTAATCCTAGTTGTGTGGTATATGCTAGGAAACCAGATGTCTAACTATCTAAATGAACTCATTGGATCATAAGTATCTCGAGCTTCAATACCTTTTAAGTGAGAGTGACGAGGGCAAGAATGCATAGTTCATCGCGTTATCAGAAGAAAGTTCAGATATTTATAGAGTGTTAAATCTGAACATAGTTATTCGGGTAGGGAGTACTTACTGATGTTGTATCTATCTGGTGAAGAAATAATTTGAAAGATTAGTATGATATGCTAGGTATTTATAACGAGAAGATAGTAGTTTGTTACTTATGTTTAATACATCCAGTCTGAGATGCAGTAGTAAGAACCTTACCTCTAGAGAATATTCACTCACATGTAAGGTTCTTACTATGAATAGGCTGTCTCTATAAGCCGGCTTATAATTTACTTGTTTTTCACCACTATTAAGAGTTATCCTTGGCCCTAATCTTGTCCAGCGGTATGGCATCATACGTCAACCGCTTTTACCTGATGGACTCCAGACAAGGTGAGAGTGTCCCGACTTCCCCAAGTAGCCTTGTCAGCCGGGCCATCCCCGAGTCAAAGCTATCAGTTACCAGCAGGCTGGAAAGCAGATGCTGCCTGAAGGCCAAGGCACAAACCTTGATCTCCAACCACAAGATGTGAGCTCCACCATGACGCATTAATACATCACCCATTGCCTACAACCTCACTTGACTCTCAAAACAGAATCGGCAATATGAAACCATGGGAGAACGAACCAATTATGCTTCCTGATGGCCGCTTGGTCTGCAGCCCTCATCGTCTTGTAGTTTGCGGCCAGTGTACGGTCGACTACAGTTATATGGATAAGGTACTAGAAGACTTGGCCAAAGCAGACGAGGAATGGAAGAAACAGGAGGCAGAGGAAGAGGCACTGGAGGAAAAGTTTGGGCCATTTCCTCAGGATGTTCTCATGGACATGCACCCAACGCGACGTGGTCATGGAAGAGTTCTTCCCACTGAATTCAGAGCACCTCCCTCGGAAACACCACAGAGTTTGTTTCCCGTTGGAGTCAGTCGTCAGGCGATCCCACCCGTCACTCGTTTCATTCATCGTGATGATCCCAAGTGTCTCCTCATTTACATTCATGGCTCTTGTCTCAGCAATGGGCAAGAAGATTCTCAAGGCGGATGGGCTTGTTTGTTCAGACCATTGGCAACAAACATCCAATCAAGTGTCTCTGGCCGCCTTGAACACAGAGGACCAACATCGGATATCCACTGGCAAAGCAGCGACAGAGCGGAGCTCCGAGCTGTCATCGGCGCCCTTCGTTTTCGCCATTGGAGGGGTGAAGGCTTTACGAGACTTGTCCTGGCTACCAACTCGGAACATGTGGTAAAGGGTGGGACGGAATGGGCCCGAAACTGGTGCTTGAGGGGCTGGAGAACAAGCTCTGGGCGTGCGCCTAAGAACAGAGACATGTGGGAGGCCTTCTTTGGGGAGTTGGAACGGCTGGCAGAGCATGGCCTCAAGGTTCAGCTGTGGAAAACCCCTAAAAGCCTAAATAAGGATGCGGAAAAGTTAGCTAAGGAAGCCACACGGGAAGACGAACTTGATGACTACGTTGATGTTCTAGGTACGCTTTGCTAGGTAAAAGATGGAAGCACCATATGCGTTAGTTGGTATATCTTCACAGTAGGGTCAGTTTGCAAATTGAGTTCTATTCATATTCGCCAAGTTAAAGCTGTTATGCTTCCATATGCACGATTGCACCTCACAGCCTTTGCCTATCGTACAGTGGATCACAACTCTGCAGTACATGCATGTTTCCGGCGAGTGGGGACAAGTCCTGCCAGCCACAAGACAGAATCCATGTTGGACAGCACTTGATTCTCGTTCATGCAAACACAAGGATACCCGTTCAGCTTGGCCGGATACGATGGGAGGTGCATGTAGGAGTGAGAGCAAAGACGGGCGAATAGATAACGCATTAAGCTTTCGGCATCGGAGAGTTCACCCCTGCTGTAGCTTATGGATTCTAGAAGCTTTCTAGGTGCTGTTGGTGATATCTCCCCCATATTGCATGACCGCATCAGGTATGGCTGTCTTGGCGACACACCAACAGCGGGCTGAGGCGGCTGCATTCACAACCTTTGCCAAGACTGGCCACTGTTGGTGCGGTCTGGATAGCAGCTGAAGGCACCCACCCTTTCTATTATGACGGATTTGGCTGAACCTAGAATCACGGGAGACGTTGTGCTTCCGATGCAGTCTAGAAGATATTTAAAAGCTTAGACTGGAACAGACTTTGGCTATTGTGGTAGATCCCGAAGTTAAAAGTTAAAGGGAAGGAATAATATCTGGTTTCAATCTTCGTATTATTCGGATCTAATTAACTAATTCGGATCTAAGGAAGACCAACCAAGAGATGGAAGCCTAATCTGCCCGGGCATAAGGAATCAGCTTCAGGGTGTTTGGATCTGCAAGCAAGGAGCTTCCTGCAGGTACTGCCTATTGTTTTATTACTAGCTGATCGGATATGAGTTTCAAAGCATTATTTTATTGTAATTGGGTGACTGCAAGAAAGGCCCGACTATAATGAGTCCTGATATAAAGCTAATCAGAACCCAATTAGATCTAGAATGAACTGTTTCAAATAAGAAACACACCAGATCCCTCCCCCCCACAACCCGAAAGATAGCACATTTAGGGCATTTTCAATTATTACCGTGGTTCGTCACTTGGCCCGAAGGTGTACTCGCGGTAGCATCCGTTGAGACATAGCAGCCTTGGACTATCCGTCCTGAAACCTTCTCACACGGGTGATGCTGAAGAGGGTGTCAAGAGGGCCCACAAAGAAGGCGTTGGAAAACTTGCCTCACGTTCTGAACTGACGAAGAGTTCTAGATCCCGTCTACCCGTTTGCGAAGTGGCGCAAAAGCCTCCACAAAGAACAATATGCGGAGGGCGGAAGGGAAACCCTCCCGGGGCTATCGCGGTGATCTAGTGTTTTAGTCTGCGCAAATGGCACAGACCTGAGCTGATGGAGTTAGCTCTTGTTGGTTCTATCAATGTTCGAATTGAGCAGCGCGGGCATCACTCCAGCCGGATCTAGTAGGGATACAGCTACAAGAACCAACACAGTCATGTCCGACTCGAATGCCAGCAAGGTCATGGTTCGATAAAACAGGACACACTAATCAGCTCTGGACCGCTTCCCGAGACGCTGGCACTCCCTGGTGACAAATGCGTGGCAAGGTTTCATTGTCATTTGTTGGTAATGGCTCTTGCGTAAGAAGTGACCTCTAGTTTGAGCCATTTAATTAGACGAAGCGTAGATTCAAGCTCGAGCAGCCCCTGCCATGACGTTGCCAGGTTACTTCGTCTCCATCCCCACAGTATTTCAGGGTCCCTGTCTGCGGGCATGATATTAAACATCCCCAGCGTTTGTTTCTCTCGTCTACGTGATGACAAAGGAGTAGACTACGGAGTGGTTAGATTGGCTATTCGCATATTCCCATCTTTTTCCAACAGGAATAACAAAATGCACAACAAGTTACAACAGACACAAATAGAGTATTGTGTTATCAACGTCCCATTTTGTTCTTGTTCATGTTAGCTCGCGGCTAGTGCTCTTAGTCCACCATCAACACGCAATCATGCTATTCTTAATACGCTAAGATAGATTAGTTTGCCCCAGTTATACCCCTGTTTGAACGACTTTTCCGTGCCATGAGGCAAACAAACTTACTGCAGCAGCTAGATCATGTCAAGTAACGTGTCGCTTTGCTATTTGGTTGCTTCTCCTCTTGGAATACACTAATGTCACTGAAACCTGCTGAGTTCTTAACCGGTATTCTGATTACCTTCTCTCGAGTCAGTCAGTCAAATGGTCATGTATTGCAAGGAATTATAGTGCCTGAAGTTAGTCAAGGATACCTGGCCGGAGGCTCTGCCCCAAGTGTTTGTAATGTGTTTGTCAGGGCGTCACTTGCAGAGGTATCAGTAACAAGCGGCAGTGGAGAGATGATGGACACTAGCTTGTGTATGCCGTCAGAACCACCTGACGCTACCTTCCAACGTCCGCCGGTTTTGTGCATATTAGCTCCGGGCCGGAGTGAGTATCTCGGTTCAGTACTAGTGCCCGTTGAAGGGTTCTTATCTCCATATCATACAGCTCGGTTCACTCTTGATAAGATTAATTTATTTATCTCAGCCCGCTTCTAGAGATTGTTGAGAGGCCACAGCTTTTTTAGCGAATAGGGGATTTGAGTGGAAGTATCGCAGCCTGGGCTGTGCGTCAAGTTTGTGATTCGGAGATGCTGATGCAGAATACCATGGATCGGTCCTCTATGGATGCAGATTGCAAAGGCATCACTTCGCCACCAGACAAGTTAGCGTCTTGTTAGTCTCATGTACGATGTACGGTTTAGGGTTCAGGACTGGGGGACAATAGGAAGGCGATCATTTCGGCATCACGAGCCATTAAACAAGTTTCGGTCGTCCACGACCGTATAAGGCGCCGCTAGAGAACCTCCCCCCAGGTCACACTGGATGATCTTGGGGGCGGCGTGTCTATCCTACCGAAACAGGCGTAGTAGACAGGTAAGATATCCGACAATAACACTTTTAATATATTGTTCAGTATTAACATGTGACAAGTATTCAAGGTATCAAATCAATAGAAGTTGTGAATTGAAACAAGTAAACAGAAGGGATATATAAAACAAAAAAAAGGCCGTATCAAAGCTGTTCAAAAATCACACGCCCCCACCATTCCTGTCTCTGTCAGCCGCCAACAATCACCTCGAATCCTGATAGCTGGTCGAGTCTGTGCTTGTGACGCTCCCCGTGATGGAATTGCTGTTCATGGATTCGATCTTGGCCATCTTCTTCCGCTTCTCAAACTCGTCCAACAGTGCATGAATGGTACCCAATGGGAACTCGTGGATCAGCGGCCTTGTTGCAGCTGGGCAAACATCTGAATCATAATCCTTGAACTCCTCCATGGCGAGATTCAGCCGCAGGAGCTGCTTCCACGACACGATGGAGTCGCCAATGAGAAAGGTTGGCACCCGTGCCATTGCCATCTCCTCGAGGATCCATCGTCGGTGAAAGAAGTCCCGATTGAGGAAGTCTGCGGTGCCAATTGCGGCTTCGGCTTGGACGTCGAATAAGTGGATAATGGGAATCGCCCACTTGTGATGGGGCGCGTATTGCTCCGGATTGACTTCTCTGTCTCCAGGCTCCTGCCACGTCTCGGGCATGGCATTGTCGAATGCTTGGATGAGCTGAACGCCGAGATCTGTTTGTGGTATCTTGAGTCCCACCCAGCCCACTACCATTTGTGCGCGCTGGTACACGTGGTACATGATGACTCTGCTCTTTGTGTTCTCCCTAGTATCTGCAGCGTTGACGCAGAGACAGTCGATCCATACCCTCAGCTTGGGTCTGCCAAGGTCTTCTCGTCCTGCGATATGCCGCAAGAGACTCCTCAACCATCCTGGCGATTGCTTCCTCTTGCCCAGATTTTCCGACGATGTGCTGACTGCGGGATAGAAGACGGCGCGGACGTGCTTCAGCGCTAGGGAGATGTTGACGGGGATCGGGATTGAGGTTCGGTTTATGTTAATTCGGTCATGGTCTGTGGTGTCGCCGAGGAGGGACGATATGGCGATAAATTCGACGTCGCGACTGAGAGGCAGGGTGATGAGGCGACACACGATCTGTTCGTTGATGGTGCTTGCAGGCTCAATCTCGAGAAAGCGCACTTCCTCCTTTGAAGCATTGAGACGCGAATACTGTATGCGCGGGCGCCCGTGATCCGAGGGCATTTTCGTATTGTTGACGCAATGCGACTTTGTGTTGGTTTGTTCGTATCGGTTCAGCTCTCAATCGCATACCATATGCAGGACGGGCAAAAGGGCAGTTGGTCGGTACCACTTTCTCGGCAGTGTCAGGACAGGACAGGATAGGGATAAGGATGACCCAAGAAGAAAAACCGAGAGCACGGTAAATGAACCCATTCTGCCGACATGTTTTTTCTGTTTCCCCCTGGCACAAAGTCCACTTTTAACAAGATCCTGGACCCCTCCCCACTGGAAATGGGCCCAATGCTCTAGACTCACCCTAGGGAACCTCCCCCGACAACGCAAACGGAACCGACTTGTTAGTGTCTTTGTAGTGTCCTTGTTAGTGTCTTTGTAGTGTCCTTGTTAGTGTCTTCGTAGTGTCTTCGTAGTGTCCTCGTAGTGTCCTTGTTAGTGTCCTCGTAGTGCCCTTTGTTGGTGGAAACAAGGATCGCTCCCTCTCTGAATCGCACCAACAGCTCAATCATGAGGCCTTTGCTTGTCAAGATAGCACTTGGTTATGCTTTTGGGGTTGTGGAGCTTTGAGCTTTCTTTTAACCCTTCGTCTTCCGCCATCCAAAATAGCCGTTTGCTCTTTAAATTCCGTCTTTCCCTTAGCTGAATTTACTAGGAAACTCCTCCAACCCTAAGACGTCTCGTGTTACTACGCGAACAAACTCAATGGCTCCCTCGCTGATCACCCCACCTCCCAGCCGGTCTGGTGAGACACCAGCCATCACTAAAAGCGCCTGTCAAGACCAGGTACAGGTACAGGTGCAAGCGCAGGATGCTGCTGCCCAACCCGACGGCCACTGGATCAAGCTGCCCGAAGCCCTGTTCTCGTCTATCATGGCCGTGGAGCCAGAGGTCAATCCCTTGTACAAGCAATCCAAAGCTCTGTCAGACGAATGGCTGCAAACGTAAGGGTCACAATCCGTCCATCTCGCTAAGTGTTTCAGACGACAAAGAAACTGACCACCGCTCCATACAGTGCATTGCAGATGAACGAGAAAACAGCCAGCATCTGGAGCAGACTAGACATTGCCTTCATGAGCGCAATCTGTGCCCCGCATGCTGATCTCGACACGTTAAAGCTCATGAACGACTGGAATGGATGGGTCTTTGCGTTTGATGACCGTGAGTAAACGAACCAACACCCAACACCCAACCAAACAATTCCACAGCTCCCAAATCCCGAATTCCAGAAGCGCCAAGACGGGCCGCTCCGCAATGCATAGCAAAAAGTGGCTTCCGCTAACAGAGCAAACAATACAGCATTTGACGAAGGCACATTCGCAAACGATCCCATCAAGGCCGCCGAAGAGGTCATCTACACACTATCAACACTGGATAATGTCCACCCGGTAGTGTCGCCACAGGAGAACCCCCTACGGCATACCCTACAATCCTGCTGGATGCGCTTCCGAGAACGATCGAGCCCCGGCCTGCAGTACCGATGGAAGAAGCACCTGACCATGTACTGCATTGGCGTGCTACAACAAGTTGGTGTCCAACACAGAGCCTCCAGACCAACTATTAAAGAATATATGGACATGCGCGCCGGTTGCGTAGGCGCGTACCCCTGCATAGGGCTCATGGAGTAAGTTCCTTCTTATTACGACCGGCCGTTTCAGCCGTTGCGCTGTCTCTTCTAGACTGTGAAGCCGCAAGTGCGGTCGCAACTTAAAGTTTGCTACCCAAATAACTAGCACTGTTTGATGCTAGACTGCAGCCTTTTATTGGTGCTTCAAGGCCCCAGATGTCATCGTCCAACTAGCTCCATCCGCAATTTCATTCCTTCCAGCGCTGTTTCGAGCCCATATCCATTTATGCCCAATCGCATGTGGATCACACTGCTAACAGCCAACTCTAGGTTCGCTGAAGGAATTGACCTGCCTCAATACGTCATGGATCATCCCTCGATGGAAGCCATTTCACGAATTACCTGCGACCTGGTCACACTGTGAGTACTGCAACTAATTAATAGCACAACACCGGTGTTTTTATACTTCTTGTTAGCTGACATTCTCTAGCCAAAATGACCTTTGCTCATACCGAAAGGACCTCATCCAGGGCGAGGAGAGCAACATCATCTTCATCCTGAGGGACCAAGGAATGACCGATCAGCAAGCTGTTGACCAGATTGGCGAAATGCTCTATGAGTGTTACAAAAGATGGCACGTCGCAATACTTGATCTTCCTTTCTGGGGAGAGGGTATCGACAGGGATGTTATAAAGTTTATCAACGGCTGTCGCAATATTGCCCTTGGCAATCTACACTGGAGGTATTTATCTCCTTGAATTGAATCTAATTCACAATACTGACATGTGGACTCTAGTTTATACACCTTTAGGTACCTGGGTACGGAAGGCCCAGAGGTCAAGAAGACACGCATGATGAAGCTCCCCTCCACATCGAGGCAGTCAAAATCTGGTTAGGACAGAGAGCTGGAGGAAGCATGGAGTAATTATAGGCGGTTAAACCATTTTGCTATCATATTATCTAGCAAGATGTGGTAATTCACAGTAGGAGCCTAGATGTGTTGAGTGTCCTGAGAATGAATATCAGGCAACAAAGAATCCACATAAAGCTTAAGCAATGCTGTGAGAGCTTACAGGCTTCTCCAGTATAGTACCCAGGCAGGGTCCTAAACTTATGGTCATATCAAAATAAAAGAGCGGATATACCCTTTTTACTGTCTAATACGGGCAGATACAAAGAAACAACTCAATTGTATTCAGTGTCAAGCCTCTGCGATTGGTACATCTACCAAGGGGGGCTCTCCAACCATAGAGAAGAAGTATGAAAAGCATTAAATCAAGAGTGCAAAAGGAAAATCTAGTGATACTTGAATGCTTAAATGCAAGAAATTTCAAAAAAAGTTATTCGGACTGGTCAGGTCCTCGAAATGTTTTATCGATGTTGGCCTGATTCGAACAGACGCCTCCGAAGAGAATAGATTTCTAGTCTATCGCATTAGACCACTCTGCCACAACACCTTATGTGATTATTGGAGAAATAACGTTTAGTTTGGCAAGATATTGTGTTGCATCGTCATCAAACCAATGGGTAATATTTAATAACATCTGGAGCAATGTTCAAGTCCAACTCGTGGTTTCGGTATTCCCTCTCATTCTAGCAGTTTTGTTTTAGTCCTGTTCTTCTACTGACAATATGAAGATCGCGCACTGTGGCTGTTCCTACCCTATGTCTCGCGTGACAATTTGACCAAACTCTCTGCTATGGACAACAATGTCATAAAAGATTATCAATTTATAATCCCATAGTATAGTGAAGTTAAGACTGTCTGTTTTTAAGCTTAGCATTTTTGTGTTTCGTGTTACAGCCTTGAGGCTGTGTTTCATCAATGTAAACACGATGCCATTTAGAACTGAGACAGATT
The DNA here is from genome assembly GCA_021020635.1 of Fusarium sp. PT. Taxonomy (NCBI): domain Eukaryota; kingdom Fungi; phylum Ascomycota; class Sordariomycetes; order Hypocreales; family Nectriaceae; genus Fusarium; species Fusarium sp. PT. Next base: position 17,920 of record JAHMRZ010000017.1, read on the forward strand.
CGCTGGTTTTAGTTTGGCTTATATTACCGATTTAGAACGTGAAAACTTCAGACCTGGAATCCGCAAATATGAGAATCAATACACAGCAAGCTCAACATGATATCCGTGTCCAGTCAATAAGAAGTAAACCGCGGCTCGCCAGAGTTACCCCAGGAGACGTTATGGCTCCCAACCGAGATAGCCGAAAGCCATCCATGTGATCACCGTCGTCAGATCATCGATTGAAGCCGTTGAACATAACGGGCAAGTAAAACTTAGACCCTGACGATTGAATTTCTAGTCAAACGGGCCGATAATCACAAATCATCAAGTCACTACGCCGCAGGAATGAATACAATAGTGCACTGGTCTGCTCTTGGGCGGGTGAGAAGGACCGATGTGACCTGATGAGCTAAGCCCAGGGGAGCATCTCGAATGCGGGGATCATTGAACTTACCCCAGAAAGCATCAGGAGGCTAAAAGCATTCCGGGGGACGCGGCAATCATTGGCTGAGCGTCGCTGTGGTTTCTCGGTCTAATTAATGGAATGGGCCAATCGAGGTCAGATGTCGAGGGATAGCTTATGACGATGGAAGTTTATCTGGTCTTGGATATATAAACAGGAAGGTCCTTATGTTTTTAAGACAAGCAAACCACGTCGCTTTCATTTCGTTACAAGCTAGACTACGTTTTGTTTTTCACCATGTTGAACCAATTTATCTATGGCCTGGCAGCCATGTCCTTGTGGCAGGGCCAGGCTACTGCATCGCCTGGTCAAGGATCCAGTCTTGATCGCTTCATTACCAAAGAAGCCGATGTAGCCATCAAAGGTGTCCTGGCCAACATTGGCGCCGATGGTAAGCGTGCTAAGGGCGCTGCACCTGGTGCTGTTGTAGCCAGCCCATCGAGAACAGACCCAGACTGTAAGTCATTGTCTCCACGTCGATGATGTAACATTAAACTGACAGACGTTTAAAGACTGGTACACCTGGACTCGGGACTCGGCTTTGACATACAAGGTCCTTGTTGAACGGCTCATCCAGGGAGACAAGTCCCTTCAGCGCAAGATCGACGAGTACGTTTCTGCGCAGGCCAAACTGCAGGGCACTTCAAACCCATCGGGCAGCCCTGAGTCTGGTGGTCTCGGCGAACCAAAATTTCACGTCAACCTCACCGCATTTACTGGATCTTGGGGTCGTCCACAGCGAGATGGGCCTCCTCTGAGAGCCACAGCCTTGACCTTGTACGCCAACTGGCTCATCTCCCACGGAGATCGCTCCAAAGCAGTCAACAAAGTCTGGCCAGTTATTGAGAAGGACCTTGGCTACACTGTCAAGTTCTGGAATCGTACTGGTTATGATCTATGGGAGGAGGTCAATGGCTCTTCCTTCTTCACTCTCTCAGCTACGCACCGTGCTCTTGTCGAGGGAGCGGCGCTTGCGAAGAAGCTCGGAAAGTCCTGCCCCAACTGCTCTGCCAGCACTCCCCGCGTTCTGTGCTTTCTTCAGAGCTTCTGGGTGGGCAGCTACATTGACTCCAACATCAACGTCAAAGATGGCCGTAAGGGACTCGATGCAAACTCAATCCTCTCGTCCATCCACACATTTGATCCCTCTTCAAAGTGCACAGATTCCACATTCCAACCCTGCTCGGCAAGAGCCCTCGCAAACCACAAGGCAGTTGTCGATTCTTTCAGATCTCTCTATGGCGTGAATAAGAACAGAGGACGAGGCAAAGCAGCTGCCGTTGGTAGATACAGTGAAGATGTGTACTACGATGGAAACCCGTGGTACCTGACCACTCTTGCCGCCGCAGAGCAACTCTACGCTGCTATCTATCAGTGGAACAAGGTTGGTTCCATCACAGTCAACGACGTGTCACTGCCGTTCTTCCTGGATCTCGCACCCAAGACTACCAAGGGCACATATGGCAAGAGCAGCAAGACCTTCAAGTCATTGATCAAGGCGGTCAAGACTTACGCCGACGGGTTCGTCTCTGTGGTTCAGGCCTACACCCCCAAAGATGGCTCTCTGGCTGAGCAGTTCGACAAATCAACCGGAACTCCCAAGTCAGCAGTCCACCTCACCTGGTCATATGCTTCGTTTGTGAGCGCCACTGAGCGTCGCAGCGGTATTGTCTCCCCATCTTGGGGAGAGAGCAGTGCCAACAAGGTACCCGACGTATGTGAAGCTGCCCCAGCCTGTGATACTACTATTACCTTCACTGTGAAGGATGTCGAGGTTACATCTGACCAGAAGGTTTACGTTGTTGGTTCTGTGACTGAGCTGTCCAACTGGTCTCCCGAGGATGGAATTGCACTGACGGAGTCCAACGGCTTGTGGACAGTAAAGGTCAAGATCCCATCTGACACAACTTTCGAATACAAGTACATCAAGAAGACGAGTAGTGGAACGGTTACTTGGGAGAGTGATCCCAACAACAGGGCTGTTACTGGTAGTAAATGTGGTAGTGCCAGCACTCTTGACGATGAGTGGAGGTAGATAGACAGCGTTAGTATACTGTTTTGTGTCATAGGTGCAAATATTCAAGAGTCTTCAAATTAGCGCTTTGTACAACCGATGTCAAATAATTGTCTTTGGTGACCCTGTAGTAGCAATCCTCTCAGGTCCCGTCGGAACTTTATCTTATCTTTGCACATGTTTGTCCGCTCTTCCTCTAAAAGAGACATACAATTCTATTAGTTCAATCAAGAAGCTGAGATTCTTGATTCTAGTCCTAAGGTCTGATACATCTGCCACGGATGGAAGATAGAACTGGAGTGAAACTCTTTTTACATATTTAACAGCTCTATAAGTATACTTATTATAGAAGATTATCCAACTCGCCCCTTATTGCAGGGCAATTACCAGTAGCTATATAAGGGTCTGAAACTTTATGGAGGCCCTCGTAGACCGTCCAGTGCTCTAAAATAGCCGGATTGCCCGACCACGAGTAAGATAAACCCCGAAGCTAGACTATTCCTCAGCAGGGTGCATAGGTGATCTAGTCGCAGCATTACTCAAGCTAAAAACAATTGGTGTCCGTATCTCCCTCGATAGCCTGGAAACAGCATCACCATCTGAAAACCCCATTTCACTGATCCCGTCTAACTCATCTGCCTCTCGAAGGACATGTGCTGGGGTGTCAATCTCAAAGACAGCTTGTATGTCGCCATGAGGTGAGAAGCCTGTGAATCGCCACCACTTGAACACGCGGGCCTCGGAGGCTCTAGTCCACAGACGCCGCCGTTCATAAAAGCCAATGATGAAAAGAAGTGGCGCATTGGCTACTCGTGCGAGTAGAACATGAATGGCATAAAACTCATATGGCGACAAAATCAACTTGAGGGGCAGCAGCATCAGTAGCGCAAACAGGTTGAGAGGCGGCGGATAGGCAAAGACAGCGTCGCTTTTAACACCTTCAAATGTGAGAACAGCTCTCCGAAACTGTATTTCGACAGCTTCTGACGTGACAATAGTGCTGAACCTGTTTGTAAGGAGCGACACCAAAATCGTAAGAAATAGAGTATTGCCGAGAAATGCAAATGCAATGGTGAGAGCCGGACCCAGGATAACATGGAACTGGACAGATTCCTCGATACCCGTTCCGTCCAGGCCGAACCATATCCATAGAAGCCACTTAATTATAGTAAAGTCTCCCGGAATCGCATTATCCCCTGGAGCCAACCACTGGAGTGCGAGCAGAAAGCCAGTGAAGCACCATATTGCAAGGAAAGTGAGTATCAGAAACTCTCTCATCATCGCATGAAGCGATATGAAGACGATGTGGTCAGGGAGAATATTGAACGCAAGGCGAGTGAGCAGTATAGGAGCAGCTAGACAGAGCACATTGTGAGCTGTGCCGGGCTCAACGCTATCGAAGGCCATCTCGTAAGCTCGTAGAGTGGTATACGCCAGGAATATCAACGTATACGAGAGATCCAAGAAGGACCAGAGGTTCTGGGAGTGTATCGTCCAGCCATGTTCGATGATAGTAGCCAGCTCATGTAGCACCCAGCCAGCAGAGTACAGAATAAACACAGCCTCAATTCCACCAAGACTGTCTATCTCCCGATACTGCATCATATAGATGTAAAGAGCCGTAAGGAGAATGTAGTTGAGTAGTTCAATAAAGTATCGAGTCCGTGGAACCACTAGTCGATGATGATCGAGTAATGGCGCCTTGAGCGGTTCATACAGAGAAACTGGTCGATGTTCGAAATGGTTTGGCAGAAGATCGACAAAAGACAAGGGCGTATAGACAATCTGACCGCGATACACAGCATCAATCACCCGCCCACATCCAGACGAGCTAATAAAGTTCTTACTCTCAGATATGATAGCGAGTTCAAGCGCAGTGAGCTTCCTCTCGTGTCCGCCACGGTTCTGAATCGGCCACTGCGGGTATCGACCATTTTGCTGAACATCTGTAGGTGCTCCGTGGAAAGGATCAAACCCTTGAACCAGGATCTTGGAGAGTAGGAGAAGTCCATCGAGACCAGGGTTGTCATCCTGAAAGTTGCGTAAGATCTTGATGGCCAACAGTTCACAGAGCGTTGCTCGTGCTATACTGGTGCTTTGGTCCAACACGCTGGACTGTTCACGAAGGAACTGTACTCTGTTTGCCAGGAGACAATAGACTATGAATGTCAGCGATATTATCCCCGTGCAAGATGAATGAGCATTTTTGTCAAGGCTCCATCACATGTTTAAACACCGACCTGTAGAATAGTCGTTCTCGTCATAAAGGCGATCGACAAGCGGACGAACAATAAGATTGTTAACTCTCGGACTTGTCAACTGTTCGAAAGAGTACGGATCATCTATCCACAGGCCAAATCAGCAGTCATTCGAATATGTAAAGGTGCTTGGAGTGCTTTACCAATGCTTGCAATGACAAACTTTCTTATCCTGCAGAAGCGAGAAGTCAGCAATTCGCCTTCTCAATTATTGCGACTGTAAAGCATGCCGTACCGATGTAAAGTGACAAAGACAGAAGGCTGATGCCGCTCATCTTCTTGTTCAAGATCTGTATCAGTGCGATAGCTCCCAGCGATGTCGCTGAACAGGGTCCTCTCGTCTGGCTCAAGTTCGTCTCTAGAGTTGAGGGACAAAGAATCCGTATTTTGGTTCATATTATATAAGCGATTTTGGGTAAATAAGAGCCAGGTTTTAACTGCTGGAGGAGAGTCTTGAGATTTATTAATGTGCAGACTCGGAACAATGCCAAACTCAATGCCGCTGGGTGGAGTCCACCTCCCAGCCGATCCGGTCTTCTATAGAAGCCACTTATGTCCTGCTTGTTAACAAGTATTATTTGAGTGCATCAAGCTTCAAATTCCTACCGCTGTCATACGCCCGGACTTTACTGCTCACAGACTTTATTACATGTGGGACTTGGCTTCACAACCAAATAGCATCCAGTCGTCACGTCACACTCTCTGCGAAGTCGTTCACCCCCTCTCTAGACTAGATATATGGTAAACAAACCCCCTCATCAAGATCGGCCCAAGGGCTGTTGTGATGGTAGCTCAAACTACGTAAAACTTTCCCCGGGAGAAACCTACATTGGGGCTGTGTTATGCGACTGAGACTGCGCCTTTGTTGGCTGCCTCCCGTCTAGCCATTTAAGAACAATTCTGTCAAGCAAATTCTGGGACTCTCTGGCTATGACGTACGCGGTAATTTGACTTGGCACTTTTGTAGTGGATAGCTGGTGTCAGATGCAGCTTGAAAGAGTGCCCTGTGCTGTAGGGAGTGAGGGGTTTGAGCAGCGGTGTGAGCTCTGAACAAACCGCTGACAGCCACTGAGCTGTGGGTATGAGACAGAAAGCGAGCAAGCAAGCGACACCAAAATGGCTGACGAGATTGAACTTGACCACTAAAGACAAGTCAATCATCTTCCTTTGGCGTTGAGAAAGATACTGGTGATTCAACATGATGCTGCTGGTAGAATAGACAATTGTAAAACATCAAGTCGTCTCCTTCCTCAATGTCAATTCCCATGGATGTTGTGAATGCTTATTGCAGACAAGCTTTTTAGCGTCGGCTACAGACATCAATACCCCTGCGTTGGAGGCTTGGGTGTGCACACTCTCAGATCAAGACGGAACAACATTGAACAGGAACCACATGAGACTTGATCAATACTTGACAAACAGTACCCCGATGTTGATATCTTTTACGTGTCGGACTCATGCAGAGATCAGTCTTGATGTGAGGGATTTGTCTTCAGGATTGCCGTGGAATTTGTGAGCGAGAAATTGAGCCTGCGACGATGCTGTTCTGGGACGGATCATCTGTCCCTTTGTCCCGCCCTGCTTGTCACATCGAAGTATTGTTCCCAGCTTGAGGTTATGTCCGGAGACTACCACGATACCATGGGGTCTGAACATGCAGGGCTGGTTCATGTGGAGACCCTCCCTGTCATTTTCAGACCTTTGACACATCACCCTGCCGATCCCTGACTTTTAGCGTGCAGGTCTTTAACTGGCGGGTTCGTAACTTTGCATGGAAAGGCGTTTCCTTTTATCTTTCAGAGTAGGTGAGTCTTATAATGGAATCCCGAGGTGAGGTCGCCGTGGATGGTGTGCATGGGCAGCCGCCACTGAGCACCAGTCAAGCTCTATAGAGAAATCCATTGTAATGGTAGGGCGCTTATGGGTTCGTGAACACTCAAAAAGCCTTCTACAAATGCAGTGTACAGCACAATTGAATGTTCAAACTAAATTCTGATTATCTTGATTTATTAGTCCAAGGCTAGTATTAATACAAACTGTTGCTAAGTATCAAGTGTCTACCTCTATGCATAATATATTCCTATGGAGTTTGCTCTTCATAGATTCTATGTCAAACTTCAACGACTAGTATCTGTCAACCAGTAGACTCTCAAGCTCTCCGCGATTTCGTCTCCCAGCACTTTCAGTATTGACTTCGAGTGACCGTGACGCGCACTGCCGGGGGTTTTGTCAGCGCAGACAGGACAGACAGATCCGCGCGACTACATTCAGAAAAAAACATTAGCAGGCAAAACCACCCGAGAGAACCACAACTCACCATAGGGGACAAGTACGTGATCGACGGGTAAGCCATGGATCGATGCACTCAGGATGGAATAAATGCCCGCAAGGCACTCTCCTCAATCTGGTCCCATTCTCAAAGTCTTCAGTACATATTGAACAAGCTGGACGGGTGCTCTCTTCCAGCTGTCTAGTATTTTCTTCATCAGGATTGAGCGAGCGTCGCAGGACACTGGGCGTGCTGAAACAGCGCTGCAGCTTGGCTAGTCGTGTAGTCGGCTCGACCGGTCGTGGGATTGATATCGTTTTGGCATGAATCCGACTGTCGTAAACAATCGTGGTCATGTTCTCCATAGCGTCCCCTCCCAGTCCAGCTGTATTTCTGAGTCTTGGAAGCTGTGCTCTTTCCAGGACTTGGCGAAGTCGTCGGTCTTGCCACACCCAGTGGTAGAGACAGAGGGCAGCGATGATGATGATAACCATGACGCAAAGAATGATCCCCCAAAGAGTAGCTGTTTTGGTGTCGTGGGATGGCGTTGAATCCTCAGATTTCGCCATGTGCGATATTTGTGATGGGAGGAAAACAGGCAAAGGCAAGTTGTTGAAAGAGGTACTGGATGAGTGTGAGATGAGATTTAATATTGCATCGACAATAGCATGTTTGCTCTCTCCGTATTTGTGTGAATTCCTCTGGCCTTCAGATTCGAGAGCTGATTCGCTCACGCAGGGTTTATTTCCGATGCCTGAGAGCACATGCTTACTCGCTAAATGCCCTCAGGAATTTGCTCACAAACCATCCTCCAGGGGTGTCTTTAGTGGCCTGATGTACATCGGAAGTATACCACGAGGCACAGCACGGTTGAACCAAGGAATAAGTCGCCAGGAATGGTAACGTTTGCTCTAACCTGTTTTATGACTCTAAAATGTGAAGTATAAATAATCCATTGCACCCAAACTAATCAGACAGGAGTTACTACATCTCCCGCCATTTCCACCGAGTAGTCCCCATATGATTCTCTAAGCTATATTTCAACTTTTGACACCAGACAAGATCCTTTATTCAGTTTTGAGCATCATAGTGCTCCTCATGATAAATATTTGGATCTGGGCTTTCAAGGCAAGTTTCACCAGAGGCTAGAACACACCTGATAATATCTCAAATTATGACTGTTTCCTTATCTGGCTTTACCCACTATCAGGAGCAGTTAGTCTCAGTGTCGTCTTTCCAGTTGAGCAAGCTTACGGATAGAGACATGGGATCAAGAACACCAGCACTTCTTGATAATTACAGCCCTAAACCGTGGCCACAGACTTCTATGAGCTAGTTTCTCTAGCATTTTTATATACCTTGTGCTCCAGTGCTTATATTGTTGATACTACTCTTAAATATTCGTATTATAGCTGGAATCATTAGAGGTATGAGTACTACTGCATTTAAGTAACACCACTTAATCTCTTAATATTTCTTTATGCTGTATCCGAAAGTTTAACATCCTCCCTTCAATACAAAGTAGGCACTCGGCATCTATATGCCCAGCCTTCTCTGCGCTTTGAGGTTAAGTTATTCTTCATTACCTTTGCCTTTGAACGGCTCAATACTAAAGGCCGAGAGAATAACACTGTCGATCAGGACATCTAATCATCTCGGGATTCCAGGATAAGTTTACAAGAATTCATAATCTAGATCACCGTCGGCCTTAGTTTCTCTAAATTCAAGACCGGGCTGGTGAGTAATCACGAGATAATAATAGCCATAACCAACATTTTCAACCTCACCTGATTATTAAACAAATAAGAGAAATCTTACAGTCCTTATGCTATTATACTATGTATTATTCTACTAATTCTTTAGCCGAGGTTAGAATATCTCTCGTGATGTTAGCAGCGAACCAACCCCAGCTCGCAACCTAGTCCAAACAGGGAATGGGCCAAGCTCTACAAAAGCGAAGTGCAGTGGCATTCTGCTTCCAGTGGAAACTTCTAAGTTATAAAGTTGGGGTATCTGTGTGATCGACAAGCGTAAATTACGTCACAGGGCCGTTATGCAAACACTTTGAGTCAAGATTGCGACCATCGTGGGGCTCGCTAGATGACGCAGACTGAACAAGTCACATCGGACTTGTGGCGGATTCATTCGTTCAACAAGACAGCTCAACAAAAACTGACAAAACAGAGCAGTCAAGGAATAACTAATCGTGGTTGGTATCCGCGGAGCCCGTTGACCTAAGTATTGCTTCCGAGGGCAGGGTGGGGCAGTAAACTTCGCATCCAATATCTGCTGTTTGCTCGCTCTGTCGCCTTGGCTCTTCACATTCTTACCTCGTCCTGGCCAAGGTTGCGAGTCACAGACGAACGCGTCTCACGCATGACGAAACATCTCTGACAGCTTCGTTTTGCATGTGTTATGTTCAAGATATTTACCTCGGCCTTTGTTTCAGAACGAAGAAGTATTAAAGACACTGATCCAATTGATGAATCACCATTGCGTTCCTGAGTATCATCTTTATACAACTACTTTATACAACTATTCAACAGCATCACTCAACACTCATCTTCAACATACGATAGCATCAAGAACTTCCATCATGGGCTCTCCACAATCGATCAAGTCTACTTGGCCGCTCAGCAACAAGTCAGACTGGAACTTCAGCCAGCAGGTCATCCACGTACTTGACGCTTATCCGATCAAACCAGGCAAAGAAGTGCCTGTCCATCCGAAAACCGACAAACTTCCTTACTTTGCTCAATGGCAGGGCCACGTCTGGATAATGCTGCACGCCCTTGCTCCTATCGCGATCCACCAGTCACTCCTCTCAGTCACCAATGAGGACAGCCTTCACCCTGTCATAGTCTTCCTTCTGTACTTTGCCACCTTCAGCTGGACCATCGTGCGCCAGGTCAAGGCTTCCCAGAAGCTCGGTCATGAGTTTGGGTTCCTTGATGGAGATGTCCACGAACGAGATGGGATCCCCGACGTTGGAGTTGACAAGGTAGTTGCGGCGTTATACAAAACTACCGGATCTCGCATCTTCATGGCCACGCACATCAGTTACAAAGCCGCCCAGTCTCCTATTTCGGTGATGAGTGACCCATATTGGTGGGCAATGTTGTGGCTTCAAATCGGACTCTATGGCGTTATTCTTGACTTTTGGTTTTACGTCTACCATCGCGCTATGCACGACATTGACTTCCTCTGGAAGTACCACCGAACTCACCATCTCACCAAGCACCCAAATACTCTCCTGACCGCATTCGCCGACCACGAGCAGGAATTCTTCGACATGGTTGGTGTACCATTCTTGACCTGGGCAACTTTCCAAGTCTTGGGCATCCCTCTCGGCTTCTACGACTGGTGGGTCTGCCACCAATACATTGCCTTCACAGAGGTCCTCGGCCACAGTGGTCTCCGCGTTTATGGCATGCCACCTTCGACCTTCTCTTGGATACTAACCTTAGTTGGTGCTGAGCTTGTCATTGAGGATCACGACCTCCACCACCGCAAGGGATATAGGAAGAGCCATAACTATGGCAAGCAGACTAGAGTATGGGATCGTCTGTTTGGAACATGTCACAAAAGGATTGAATCAACCAAGGAAAATGTTAACTGGAATGAAAGTGTCTACTTCCCAATTTTCTAGAGCACCATACTTGACCACTAGGTAGTTAGCTTTTATATGTTACCCTGTCTGTCTTTAACTAAAAATATCATTTTGCATATTGTACTATTTGCGCACTATCAGAGGGCAATTAAGAGAATAATTCGTGCTTAAGTAATTAAAATTATTATTCAATCAAACGGAAAAGCAAAACACACATTCAGCTTTGGCTCTCATAAGCTCAGCCTACTCTGTCTTAAGGTCAATAGCGTGGTACACTCAGTCTAGCATAGCACTAAAGTCAATACTGGCTTCTCGACTCAACAATAGTGTATAAAAACAGCGTCTATAATACTGGTGGAAACTATCAGACTAGAGATCAGGGGCGCGTAATGTTATATATTTATCTGCTTCTTCAGGTCCTAGTTTTGACCAGCGTGTCACTTGTTTCTCCTGCCCATCTTGTCGCTCATTACGATGGCTCGCCTGCAATTTCTCTCCGGCTCAATTGCCTTGCTCGCTTTCGCTGGCGTCAACGCTGGACCATGCCGTCCTTCATCATCTATTGCAACTACCACTACTGGTCTCGAGACAATAGCAACCATGTCTACCGATATCGGTGACACCACCACCGTCTTGTTCACATCTCTTACTACGACCGAGTTAACAGAGACGCTCGATGTCGCGCTTTCAGTCACAGAGACAACCAGCATTGAAACAGTTGTGGCTACTACTACTGCCCTTGACGAGTCGGACACCACTACTGCTCTTACTACCGAACCCGCAACAGCCACGGCAGACGCCACCACTACCACAATGGCTGCGTCAACCAGTGCTGCCCCAGTTGAGGCATGCGGTGGACTGCCAAGCTCGTACACTGGACCTGGAGGGACCAAGTTTGAGACCCTATGTGACACCATTACCAGCAACTTCGTGCCAATAGGCGGACGCGAGGAGGAACCTAACTTCAAGACTTGTGTAGATAACTGCGATGAGAATCAAGAGTGTGTCGGCGCAGGCTGGAAGAGAGGCTCTAGAGAGTGTTAGTTGATCAGTTCATTCGATGGTACTGCACCATCTAATGAAATTGACTTTGCCAAGGTTAGATCACGCTCTACCTAATCTATACGGGACCTTCTGGTTGCATGAATGTCCACCATGAACTTAGATAGACAGAACACTTTGATATCTGTAGGCATTTACCGCCTTATAGTTGAGAAAGACTACGTTATTAAGTCATGACCAATTAAAGCACTGATCATGGGATGTGTACTATAATATTCCACAGTTCTACATATTTACTAGTCTTATTTCCACTTGGTTGGTCAACTTATATATGAGTGAGCTGGCTCTATACCTTTAGTCTCCTAATCTTATTATTTATGTACTGACGTTCTTCTCCAACACGACTGTAGTATTACCGCTCTTTCCAGTGCTGTTCACCTCGGCGGATTCTTCGAGATTCATTACGGATCGGTCTCCATACTTCTTCATAGTCATCTTGTCATACTAGAGAATGTTAGAAAACTTGCGAAAGCCCAAAGAAAGAAAGCTTACATAGTTGACGAGCCAGATGTAACAGAACATCACCGCACAGCCGCCCAGAAGTGCGATAGAGCCCTTCTTCCAATAAGGTGCATCGGCAGCACTGTAGAAGATAATGCCCCAGAAGGTCCACATGACCATTGATCCGATGTTCATCGAGTACAGCGTAACGCTACGCATGGCATCGTCACCAGTTCGTTGCAGAATGATATTCGCCCAGCCAAAGATCAGTGGGTTAACCATGTAGGCCGTTCCAGCAAGGTAGAAGGCAAACATGGTACCGGCCATAGACAAGCTCTTGACCAAGAGCATCGATCCCACGATAATTTGTAAAAGCACCGCAAGGATGGCCATGGGGACCCGCTGGCCCGTGTGGTCCATATGCCAAGCGGCGAGCATGTTGGCAACAATACCGACAGCCTGTACTCCAAGAGGATATGTGTTGATCTGTGTCTGCGTGAATTTGTCGTTGTAGTACTTGAGCCATAGAAGGAAGCTGTTCTGGAAAGGGAAGCCTTCAGTGCTGGCACAGACGGGTGACCAGAAGAAGAGAACCCAGCTAATAACAACGTCAGATTATGTTTCCATGCTGCAGAGAGGGGCACAATGCTTACAACATGGGAGTGAAAAAGACTCGCTTGATCAAGGACAGCGGCATGATGTTGTGGCCGTCCTTCTGAATGGGGGGAAGTCTGGATACTGCCAGCTTTCTCTCGTCTTGAGAGAGGTATGAGGCTTTGGTGTTCTCTGGGATATCAGGGAAGTAGAGAAAGCCAAAAACAGCAATGGGCAAGGTGATGATGCCATCTACTTCAATCAGCTTGTGTGACACCAAGTCGAGAGACCATACTACTAACCAATCAAGAAGACCCACTGCCAGCCTTGTAGACCAGCCATACCCCTCATACCCTTGTGAATGGCAGTCATCATAACACCAGCAAACATGGTGCCGACTTGGCCTGATGCAGTGAAGAGGGCAGTTCTCTTGGAGATTTCCTCGGGCTTGTACCAGGCGCCAATGATGTAGATGGTACCGGCATACGTGCTAGCTTCAGCCAAACCGAGGAAGAACCTGATGACGCAGAGTTGAGTGACTGTTTTAGCTGCGGCGCTTGCCATCTAAGATGTGTAAGCTGAAGGGCCTCAAACTGAGAGGAGATATAACTTTACAGTCAAGCCAGCCCAAACAACAACCATTGATGGGAACCAGATTCGAGGCGCAACCTTCTGAATGATGATACCGTGGGGAAGCTGACCAATAGCCATACTAGATGGAAGGTGAGAAAAAAGACGAAATCAAAGGGCCAAGATACTGACCCAGCTGTAGTGAGGGAAAGGACCTTGTTGTAGTCATAGCCAGTCATGTTGAGGGACTCCCGTAGACCAGCGACCTGCAGAATGTTAGTTGCACGACTTGATATACTGCCCAATTGAACCTACGTATGCATTGGCGAAAGCAGCACGATCTGTGTGATGTGTTAGCGGCATCCTATTGATGGTGGACTTGAAGCCTACCAAGAAAGTTAAAGAAGTAACTAAAGCAACAGTACGTCCGTGTTGAGTCAGTAACGATTTGCATATCTGATTTAGATAACACACCATGATGAAGAAATCTGGGAAAGAACGTCAGCCACCAGCAAATCTCCACAAACACGGATGGAACACACCTAATTTCCTCACGAGTCTTCTCTCCTCGCTAGACTTTGCCGCCGCTCCGAGGAAGAAGTCTTAACGAATCAGCATGTTGTGCTACCTTGCATGTAACGTCTTTACTCACTGCGAAGCCCATTGCCGAAGCCAGCTGTGGAATCCATCTTGATTTGGTTGAGATACTACGTGCCAAGGATCAAAATAAAGGTCGAAGCCAAGAGTGAAAACAAGACAGGAAAGAATTTCCTTTATCAATCAGCGAAAATCCCTCTCACCCTTCCAGATCAGATTATCAGATCAACAAGATAAACCAAAAATTCCTCGCCGCTTGCCCAAAAGCAGGGTGGCACGTTACACTAGACCTCGTGTAGGAACGGTCACAAGTCCAGGAAGAGGTTAGTCCAGGGTCTGCCAAGGATTACAAACGGACCCTGAAGCCAGAAAACCACCTGGCAGTTGGTGATGTTGCATTAGAGTGGAGGATAAAGTTTTTCAAAGTAAAACCTTACCTCCAAGCGAATGGGGTCCTGGGTTCGGCCGACTGTGACCCGCAGACACGCGACGAGTTCCGATTTTATGGCGGTTCTAGATGCTCGGTTCGAACAACCTTACACTCGGCTAAACAGTCATTCTGAGCATTCTTAAACGCCCAAGTGTCAATGGTTGGATCCAGGGCTGAGGTATTTTAAAGCCTGTGCTATTAGGTGTATTCTCGGTATCATCCTTGCAGCTACAGGATTATCCAACCTGTCTACCCATAAACAGTATAGAGCTCGCCTTTGGTTTCTTAGCAGATTGATCAAACCAACCATAAATACGGAGTACGCCAGTAACAAAAGCCAACCCCACAGAGTCACCCACCCGCAAGGAGTGTGCTATGCAAGGCCTGTACTTATAGAAGAATGGCGCTCCTCCACCAGTGACTCCATCAGAAGAACCCCGACTCCCGCTTGAACTCAGCCAGCCAATCCAAATTATCAGCTGGAGTTTGGTTCCATACATCATGGCTAACGTTATAAAAGTCAGCCGATAGACCAAGGCTTAGCCATTGGGGCGTCACTTACCTGTCATACATGATCCAGCGCGCCTGATACTGAAGCTCTTCGTCTGTGGGCACATGACTCGTCGGATTCAACGGGGAGATGGTTCGTGCGACATAGCGAGTCAGATCCCTGGTCAGACCTCTGTACATGTTGCTGTCGTTGAGGGATACCTCTTTCTGTCGCTTGGTAGAGGTGCTTTGCTCAAGGCCATGCTGAGACGGTGACGGCGATGATCCGGTATTTCTGCCTGCAAGAAAGGGTTGATTTGTTGCATCTTCGCTGATATTTCCAGTCAGATTGGACGTCTGCGTGATGCTCAATGGCGCACTATCTTGCGGAACATCGGGAAATAGACTGCCATCACTGAGACGGAGTTCTGTGCGCATCCGGAACGGGCCCAGCCAACGTGTCGAGCCATACACCAAACTGATCAACAGATTGGTAAACATAGGTGACGCATTCGGCATGTGATTTATGATAGAGCAGGCCTCCCGTTGAAGTTCATCGTCGCCAATCTCCATATTGAGTAGTTTCAACATATCGACATACTGACGCAGAGAAGCCTCGAGCTTGCAATCCTCGAAAATATCCTTCTTGCTATGAATCCGCAGCTCAGTGAAGCGAGATCTGGCGGCGCTCTTCATCGGCGTCATGCGTGCTTTTGTGGTGATCATATCCGTGCCCATGAGGAGATCTCGTAGCCAGGACGAAGCAGTCGGTAAGGTGTCCTGGTAGCACATTTCGGCACCGAAGATGATACAGCATGTTTCCAGATGCAGGGTCTCGTCAGAGGGAGTGTAGTGGTTGATATCGACGTAATTTGAGTAGAAATAGTCAAGTTCGAGCTGAAGCAGTTCAAAAGCGCTGGTTGAACTAAACGGGGCGCCCTGTTGTGTGGTGAAGGGAAGCGGTGAGTTGCGCTCATAGTCGATGAGGTCTGTTGCAGTATCAGCAGTGCACAAAGGCAACGTGAATGGGGATAACTCACACGGAGGCATCGAGTACTCAACCATTTCAAGCGTCTCAGCATCAAAGCCCCAGTTACCCTTCCAGTCAGCCATTGTACTCCCTTCTTTGAAGTGCTCTGCCAAGTGGTTGACCCGTTCAGACCAGGTTGTCATATCAATGTCGCAGAAACCACATCTCGACAGTACATCTTCATGCTTTACCTTCCATTCTTCCATTGGCCATTTCATAAACTCAGATCCATGGACGAGACGTAGATGCTGTCGCAAGTGGTCTTTTCTGAAAAAGGTCCTTTCTCCTCGTTCTCTATTATGACACAGATCGTGGTTGTGTAACTCAAAGTGCGAGTTCTCGGGGTTAGCAAGACCGCAGTAAACACATACTGGCTCAGAATTCTGGTCGAGAACGGTTGGCCCGCAAGGAGAGCACTCCCACTGCTCGAGAGACAGGTGCTGCGTTCTTTCGTGTCTCAGCCAAGAATGCTTGAGCTTGAACGTCTCAGTGCAGAACGTGCATTGGAATCGATGACAGGCTTGCGATAACTCTCTCGAGACAACCTTTCTCCGACGGAGACCAGCTCGACGACGCTTTTTAGTCACCTTTCTGAGTGACTCAAGAGATCCGTCTGAGCCATGGGAATAAGCAGAGGTGTATGAGCTTCTACTAGAGTCGGAGGTTTCAGCACTTGTCACACTCGAGAGCGGCGCCTCCCTCGGTCGGCTACTGCTCGGTGCATTGCCCAAGGCGCCAGATAGTGCCCGTGCGATCGCGTCCATACTAGAAGGCTCGTCCTCGGGCGGGGAGCTCCTCCATCGCTCAAGAGGACTCTGTTGAACGAAGGGAGTAGCTGGGCGCCGAGTGGGAATATCCCGAGGACTGGCTTCTGAAGAAGCCGAACTCTGGTCTGTGGTATCCTGCACTGTGAATTTCTTCCGACGACGAGTATTGGCGAACCAGTTAAGGACTTGATTCCTGCTGAGACCGGATTGTCTCTCCATAGCCTCTACATCTCGAACGCTGGGGTAGGGGTGGTGGGTGTTGTTTGATAACCACTTGTTGAGTATCCGTACTGAGTTGAGTGAGAGTCGCTTGCCGCATTTGGGAGGGGTTGGTGCTTGGGCTGGTAATGGCGTAGGCGTATGGAGAGGGGCTACAACAGACCCAGTCCGGTTGGAAAGAACTGGATTGAGACGCGATTCATCTACCTCATTGCCGGGAAATGTGTTGTCCTGGGGATAGTGGCTAATATGCAGGGTGCTTGGGTCGATGGTATCCTCAGACGCGCGTGAGGCCGCAATGAGAGGGCCTGGCAGACCTTGACTCGGTGACAGTGCATGATTGAGTTCAAGATAAATTCCCGAGGGGCTTTCATAAGTGTCGAAAGTTGAATCAAGTTCCCTGCCACTTTTATCTTCCATATCAAAGCTTGATTTACAGGCAATGATGCTCCTTCAGCGGAAATCACTGACGACAATTCGTGCAGCGAGTTTGGTCACTTGGCCCACTCTTTTCTCGTCATCTTCAGCCCTTCAAATTGGCTGCCAACCAATGACCGAGGACGACTGTATGTACTTTGTACCGGATCAGGATTAGTCGAAATAAGAAAGATAATCATTAAGATGTTGAGGATGAAACAATATGTCTAAAGTATTTATATAAAGGTGCTAAACTAACTTGTCTATGAATTCTAATGGATTTATATATAATACGTCCCGAACATTTATAATAATATACCAGCAAGATCAAGTGCTCTAACCGACTAGATCTTTTGCCCTTCTTTTATCTGCCCTCCTAGCAGCCTCAAGAAATACTGCCGACAAAGCCATAGTAGCACCCGCAAAGATTTGTGCTCCCATGTACTTCCCATTCATTGCTCCAATTAGAGCTCCACCAATCGGTGACCCGATCAAGCTTGCAATACTTCCAAGCCCAAAGACCATTCCCATTCGCGTGCCGGGCTTCACGGTGCCTGCTGTTAAATAACTGAGACCAGCTGGGAAAAGACTCTGGATGCCACCCGAGAAGATACCGCAGAAGACTGTCCAAATGTACATTCCTGGAGCTGTTCTGACTGGGATCCACAAGAGAAAAGTAATGGACGTTGCTACCAGGAAAGGGACGAAGACTGTCAGTACTCCTAGTCTGTCTGCGACTAGTCCGGAGCCTAGACGACCGATCAGGTTGACGCCGTTGAAAATTAAAAGAAGATCCATTCCCTTCTGGTATGAGAAGGGCGGTGAGATAGAGGTTCGAGAGAAGTCGACGACAAAGAAAATGGAAATGTAGAGACCCAGCAAGGACTAGAAAGAACAAATTAGTAATTGCAAGAAATTTTCAAGACGTCTCAACATACGAGAAAGATGGCCGTGGTATAGTGATTAAACCGAGCATCCCCAAATGCCGTCCAGTCAACCCAGCCAGGAATATTCCTACCCTTCGTCCTTGGGCGCAGACAAATATTTGCCACGCCCAATGTAACAAACTGAATCAAGGCAATGACTCGCATAGTCCACGCAAACCCCAGCGCAGGAATCAACTGTCGCATTATCGCAGAGTAGACCAATGCCCCGGTACAAGATCCACACATTGTAACCCCCATCGCCAGTCCACGACGAGCGGAAAAGTACGGCGACATAACAGCGAACATGGGACAAGACATCAGTCCGTTGCCTAGACCAACACCGAGACCGAGAGTGAGGAACATGACCCAAAGCTTTGAACCGAAAGATGCAGCGAAGATGCCAACGACATTCGCGGCCGAGCCTGCTAGGAAGGTGATTCTGAAGTATCCAGCGTCTGTGAACCGACCGGAGAACACGCCGATGAAGAAGTAGAGAAATATTTGTATCGAACCGATCCACGAGACTGTCGACGGTGGTTCGTTGTATGTGTCGATGAAGTGGCTTTGAAGCGCGCCGAAGGAGTTTGTAAAGCCTGAGCTGTTCATCACGACAAAGTGCGACGAGAGCACAACTACACAAGTCAGCGACAGAAATACATGTTCTGGGGGTTCTCATACTCAGTATCGCCGTACGCCAGCTAGTTTCTTTCTTTTTCTCATAGTTGTTGATGGTCTGGGAAGGGCTTGGCTGAGGAGATTCGGTGCAGTCCTTTGTGTTGCTTGACTCTATCACTTGGACTGGTAGAACTGGACTGTGCATCTTGACATTTGGCATGTTGTGTAAGAAGGGAAGTAATACAGCAAAGAACAATATAGATATTTGCTAATAGTACGAGCTGGAAAACCAGAGTGAACTTTATGATTTACATAAAGGTAATAATTTATAAAAAGGCATTGAGGTGGGGCTTGTCAACCAAAGGGTGCATGTTGAGCTCTTGGTAGGGCAATAGTTACATTATACAACTTCTAAGGCGATACGAGAAATATTACTTAACTCTTTGATTTAATTGCTACGTGAATATAGAGTCCTGTGATTAATTCTCTAGAAAAGCAGACCTTACTACAGGAAATGGCTCGTTGCATACATTACTGTTGTAGATATTAACAGCCGGAAGGTAGGGGCTCTGTTAAACTCAATACTCTACTCTGTTATAAGCCGGCTGGTCTGAATATTAGGACCTCGAATCTTCACCCAGTTTGTGAGCCTTTGCTGGGTGATCTCTTTGAGGGGGTTAATGGTGCGGGGGCTCTAAGATATTACATCGGGTTCTTTTTGCCAATCGCTTAATAGATTCCGCCTTCCTGGTTGGCTTCTGCCTGTCCAAGGTTGCCCCACCAGCATTACCCCCTTCACAGCGATAACGGCTGCGGAGTAGCCTTGATCTTATCTCTCGGCCTCCAGACTCAACGTCCGAAGGACTGAATAAAACACCACGAAACACAACCAACAACTGACCAATTCATATATACATTATGGACTTCGCTTCTGTCATCGACCATCCGGTCGCAAATATAACTCTCTCACAGAAGATGTTTTCCATCATGACTCCAGCCGCCTTATTCGGATCCCTACTCCTCTCCTTCTTAGCCACTGCAAATACATCCACTCCGCTTGTCTCTCTCCATGGGTTAGGGACTTTTTCTGGCACGAATATTACAACTACTCTCAAAGGTGATGATCTTCCCAGCGGCGTCGATGCTTGGCTTGGTATCGACTATGCCGAACAGCCCGTGGGCAATCAGCGCTTCCGTCCACTGGAATCACAGCCTGTATCATTTAGCGGAGTTCGCAACGCTACCAAGTACAGCTCTGTCTGCTTACAGGACCCCATGTATCCGTACCCTGATGAGCAGGACGAGGCATGCCTCAACTTCAATGTCTATCGCACACCTGGTATCCCCATGAGTAGGAAGCTCCCAACACTTGTGTGGATCCACGGCGGAGGCTTTGCATCCTTCTCAGCGCGAGATTTTGACGGCGCTTCCTTTGTCGCTTCTTCCGCTAGTCCGGTTGTTGTTGTCACTTTCAACTACCGTCTCAATGCTTTTGGGTTCCTGCCCAGTAAACTGTTCGAGCGTCAAGGTCTCCTCAATCTCGGTCTGCAAGACCAACATTTTTTCTTGAAGTTCCTACAGAAGCATTTAAGTCAATTCGGGGGCGATCCGCGACAGATCACCCTTGGAGGCCTTTCAGCCGGAGCACATTCCACAGGCTTTCACTACTTCCACAACTACGGAATTGACAAGAACAAGCCTCTCTTTGCTAGAGCCTTTCTTCAATCCGGTTCAGCTACCGCCCGTGCGTTTCCAGGTGTGGATTATCCCCGCTATAAAAAGGATTTCGCTGGACTCATGCATCACATTGGCTGTGCGACTGATGGCGACGATGATGTACAGATGGATTGTCTACGTGGTGCATCAGCTGAGAAGATCAAAGAGTACGCAGGTAAAGCATACGAGGATGCCAAGGACCAACTGAATTGGCCATGGCAGCCATCCATCGGCGGCCCTCTACTAGAGAAAGCAGGATCCCAAAGCGGGAATGATGGTACCTTTCACCATCTTCCCATACTCACGACTTATACTTCTGACGAGGGAAAATACTACACCCCTGGTAACTTGGAGACAAACGATGACTTTGTCCAATTCATGCATCGAATCAGTCCCGGTCTCAACATCACCGACTTTGCCCTCATCAACGAACTCTATCCAGACCCATCCACTAATCTCGACTCACCCTGGGCTGGCTCTCCAAACAGCACGCAGTACAACCGCATCTCAGCTGCGTGGTCCGATATGTCTTACATATGCCCTAGTCGTCAAATAGCAATAACAACATCACGCGCAGGGGTACCTACCTGGAGACTACACTTCAACACACCTGACTTTCCTTTGGTAGCGCAGTCGTGGAGAGGTATCCCTCATGCTTCAGATTCGGCATATACATGGAATGACCCCCAGGTGGCCTATCCCGAGACAGCGAGGATTTACTATGGGTACATAAATAGTTTTGTACTTACTGGTAACCCCAACAAATTGAGGTTGGATGGCACGGTGGAGTGGCTGGCGTACAAAGAGACTGACAGTTATGCTAAACAGCTGTTGGTGAATCCGGGGAACTTCACGGTCGTGGAAGAAGACAGAAGTCGGTCCCGTCAGTGTAGTTTCTGGAATGATATTGAGAGAGCTAGCAGACTCTATAAGTAGTGTGAAACATACTAAATAGATTTAATATTATTTCTTCACTAAGGAGTTTATTTAAACTCTCAGCCGAAATAGTAGTTCTACCGTGGAGCTTCACATATTTTCATTCTTTAAGCTCACGAAAGATTTCAAGCTCATTGATAGAGTTGTCATTACTGCCATTACTGCATTAAAAGGAGGGTCGTGTCGGGATCTGTATCTCCCATATAGTCATGCTGAAGCTCAGCCACTTAATCCATCTCTGTTTCTAGACCCAAAAACCAGTGAATTCCTTAATATCCTCCGAAGAAAGTAAAACCACCAGACTCCATTCTCCTCCTCCTTAATAGTGACCACCCTTCTCGCACTTGTTGACGTACTTGGTGATGTACTTTGGCACATACTTGGTCTCGTATTTGGTAATGTACTTTGGAACGTACTTGGTCTCGTATTTGGTGATGTACTTGGGAACATATTTCGTCTCGTACTTTGTAATGTACTTGGGGACGTATTTTGTCTCGTACTTTGTAATGTACTTGGGGACATACTTTGTCTCGTACTTGGTGATGTACTTGGGGACGTACTTGGTCTCGTACTTTGTGATGTACTTGATCTGAGGCTCGCAGTGGCCGTAGTTGTTGGGCGCAGCTTCGGCAACAGCCTCGGGAGCGGCCTCAGGGATGGGGTTGGGGGCGGCAAAGGCCAGGGGAAGAGCGACCAGGGAAGCGAGAGTGAAGAACTTCATTTTGGTTGAAGTAGCGAAAGTGTTGAGATGTGGAGTTGGTTTTGTGTTGGAAAGAGTGGTTGAAGTAAGACTGAGCTTGTGGTTTGAGTCTGGGGAAGAGAAGTTCTGAATTGGAGGGGATAACTCGAGTTCTTATACTTGAATCTTCGTTCGTATCTTACCATTAAAGCCACGATATTGCTCCTGGGTTGAGAGCAGACATACTCTGAGAACTTCACGACCCACCGGCAGCTCTTCTTTCCATGCTGACCATGCATTTCAGCAGCCATCTCCCGAGCCTCAAAAGTGTATTTTCGCTAGATCAGTGCATTTTCTGCCCTCTAGCTCTAGAGCAAGTCGGATACTATTGCTTCCCAATAGCTTGTGGCGCCTCTGCTTGATCGAGGCCTGTCCAAACTGGTTTGCTAGTCTTGTTGTAGTAATGATGAGCTCTGCTTTGCAAGTTAGACGGAAGCTTGTATGGCTTGAGATAGGCGTCCATCATGCTGCTGAAAAGGTCTCCGCTGGGCTGCATCGTTGTTCCGCTTCGCCCGGAGCGCAACATCACGAAATGGATAGCTAGCTGCAGTCCAGACTTGTAGTCTATCTCTGGCTGCTGATGGTGGAGGAACTAAAAGATGGAGGCTCAAAAGAACATGTGGAGGTAGCTCTCGGTTATTCCTCTAGGAGGAAATAACCAGCCTAGCCAATATCAAGCTTCAAGCCTATCGATATGACTAGCTTCAGCCTGGTGCTTTTCTCCTCCACCCGTCGCGCTCAAAATTGCCCATTGGCCAGTTCCACGTCCTAGATCTGAGGAGACTACTAAACTCTAACGCGTAAAACTCGCGATTTAGTCAGACGGTTGAGCGGTTCCCGCTTGTGCAATTTGGCCGATCCAATCATATAGACGCTCGTCTAGTCTCCCGTTTCTCCGCTGTTATTCAGCCACCAACTCGTATTTGAGGATCATCTCGTCATGAAGAGTTTGCCAAGACAATAATGGGCAGATGGCGATAGCCTCTTCTGTATCAGCTAACGGATAATAAGCATACCGAGAAGGTAGTTATTATGCTTATGCAGCCACGCAAAAAGGTTTTGTCAAAGCAGTTGTCAGGCAAGAAAAGGCGTGAACATTTGTTCCTTACATAGCAGCATCCAGGACAAACCTTCTCACCCAGCCACTAAGCTGCATCAACACGGTAGGTTGAGGGATTCTGCAAGTGCCTCAGTTAACATTGACCTACCGTCTTATGATTCATTACATCTCAGCAGTTCAACAAGTTGAAATTTTTCCAATTGCTTACTGTTACATGTCGAGGTAAAACTGGGCTAATCAGCCATGATCCCGATCTGACCACCACGGCTGTAATCCATGAGGAAATAAATACCCCGCATGTTATCCCCTCTCCAATGATACTCACTGCCACTGCTGAAGGTCGCGCACTAAAGAGCTCCAGACACTTGTTCAGAGAAGCTAACGTGAGCTCCCCATGAACAAGCTAGACAAGCTCAGCAATCACGTCAAGCTGCGCACTTTTTAGTGTAGAAAATCTAACAAACCAATGCTCAAGAACTGTTGCTCCCGTTGTGTTGGTCGCGACAGTCTTACTTGCATAAGACTAGACTTCATCAATCGATGGCGTTCAGCGTGGCTGTGAGACAAATATTGTTCCTCCAGACGAGAAAAGGCTTGTTGAGAAAGTCAATTCCGAATTGGTAAAGCTGGAAGAAGTTTTCTGAGGAAATGCCTGCCGCTGATTGGAGTCTGAGCTGGACAAACAGCCCCGTGAGCTTTATGTCGCTCAAAGAGGAAACCGTGAGAAAAGGGAGACGCCACCAGCCCTGGAAGGAGCACATGGCACTTTTCCACACAGCTTTGCCGATCTCGATTGTCCATATTGAAGAGATAGGAGGAGGGATAGAAAAGGGCAATAATAAGCTGCGTTATGTGGGAGATTGAACTTACTTCATCAGAGAACATGTGAAGCTGGACAGCAGCAAGTCAATGACGTGCTCATTGTGGTTTGCAGTTGAACTATGGAGCTTCGGCCATAAATAGGTAGGTGTTACCCCTCATGCACTAAGGAGAATTTGGCTCGTGCATCACGTATTTGGCATGCTTAAACTTAGACTTAGTCTTTATCTTTCAATTGTGTAGCGCATCGTTGTGGGCGTCACGCTGTTTTCCCAACCTAACTCTCTTTGCAAATGCTTCAGCCCGACGAGCTCTACACTGCTTACAAGGATATGCATGGACGGTCTGGACGTGTATTAACGTTCAGGTATAGTGGAGTTCCCTCCCATACAAACAAATCGCCCTATGCCTTGCTGGGACGCCACTGCTGTTGTTGAGTGTTGGTGGTACAGATTGCAGGCTGTAATTTTACTCCGACTCCCACTGTGCTTATCTGCGGCATGTGAGCCTAGATGCTTTTTAGTCGGGGAATACTCCGAGCTTGGATGACATCATGGGCAGGTTGTTATTCGGCCGAGTAAAGCACCATGCTACCCTAAGCACGATTAAAAACACTGCTGTGGTTTTCCCACAGTAATGCGTGTCACATTGTGGTTTATAATTATGAGTAATTACAGGTCTCTGCAAATTAGTTTTACGTGAATATGAAATCTTATATTACATTATTCTTGTTTTAAATTGTGAATGGGGAAATCCTAGCTTGAATGACTTACAGATAAGCCTCAGGTGCATTCCACATGTGTGTTTTTAAGAGATGTAATTCTTCGGGCCTTCTCCTCATTCTAGGTATTAAACTAGACAAAGCTAATATAGAGTAATATCTAAATTGTAGAAAAGAATACATTCTGGCTTTATTTGTTTATTTTATATCTTGTTATATTTATACTGGAATTTAGATTGACTGGTCAATAAATACTATTATTAGACTTCTAGGCCATAAGATAAAAGCTATACATAATAAATCTATATGAACTGATAAGTTAAAGCTATTGTAATATTTGGTTCTTTATTTCCTGAGCCATAGGTAGTAAATTAGGTTGCCCTCTGCGTAATGAGGCCTGCCCTTAATAGGGCCGCTAGTGGCAAGCCGGCTACAGGTTCCCCCTGAGGGTCGTCTTGGGATTCCCTCCCTGAAGATCAAACTTAACCTCAAGAGGAAGTCCAAGAGGAAACAAGAAAGAAAGGAGGAAAAGAGAAAGAAGAGAGAGAGAAGAAGAAGAAGAAGAAGAAGAGAGAGAGACAGAAAAGAAGAAGAAGATAGAGAGACAAAAAAGAAGAAGAGACACAAGAAGAAGACTTATGCCTGGGCCGAGGCTTTGCCTTGCCTGTGATAGCAGCTTGCTATCAGCATCAGGGTTTTGTTTATCCCTCATATTAAAGAATCAAACACAAGTTTCCTGGCTATTCCTGACAAGACTATGCTCGTAACCAAATTTCTCAATACTTCGTCATCTATTGGCTTGGCGAGTGAAGTTGCCGAAATGTTTCCAGCCAACCGGAAACCTTCCTTACCTTATTCCTACACCAAACCCAGTAATGAATTGTCCAAAGAAAACAACGCACATCCATGTTTCAGATGATCTGATATTTAGCTGACTTTAGCTATGCGGCAATAAAAGAGATGTGGTAGGATTGGGTAACCCTTAAAGATACGGTGTGACTTTCTTATAGCTGTGGGGCAAATTCCGTAATTAGGTGATTTTTGGTGCTCTATTTCACACCTCATGCTTTTCTCAGCCAGCTATTTCAGAAGCTATCCATTATAACAGGCTCTTTGGCAGACTCTTCAGCACAATTACAAATACTTGATCGAAATAAACCTATCTTATGCTTGTTTCTAATCAGCTGAGTAGAAAAGGCGCCCTATAGATGGTAGAGGTTGCCCTACCCCATAGCTCTAAGAAAAATATCTCGTATCTCTGAGGGTAGCTGTTGCATTGTCCTTGAAGAATTACAAGAATCGATTATTCTAGAATAAACGTTAGTGTTGTTTGAGAAAACAAGGAGCTGAAAATGGACTCCATCCTTGACGTACATCTATTTCACCGATCATGATTGGCTCTGCTGCACATCGAAAGCCTCGGTAAAGTAAGCAGTAGTTCAATAACGGAATAGCATCCTGCAGCCCGCTAGCAACTGACAGGTCAAGCGAGAATAGCCTGATCCACTCCTACCGCTTCCAATTCCAGCCGTCGCCTCACACATTGTAGTCAGGTCATACCTAGTCCTACGGACAAACTACCTACCCCCCCGTCACGAGGATTCCTTCCTATTGTGAAGATAAATCACTCATCCGTCATGAGGATTCCTCCCTATTGAAGGTAAATCACTCATATATCTACATTCGCGGAGATAGCGAAGGATCTGAAGCATGACGCAGTCCCCGGCCACCTTTCCAGATCCAGCAGTTGCCGTGAAGGCGTCGTGAGTCTCGTCGCAGAACACCTTTTCCAAGACCGCATTTCGCTTCCAAAAGCGCTTTTCGGCCGTGGAATTCTAGCTCTGTTTACTCCGCGGGCAACAATTGGTCCACAGTCTGGGGTTTGTTGGTCGTATGTTTCGACCGTGGGAGGATTGTGGGCTGTCCAATTAACATGAAGCGAAGGGTGTTTATACGAATAGGCCTAGACGATACGTCGCAAAATTGGGCAAGGGTGACAACTAGACTAGGAGTAAAGAGATAATACCAGAGACAATATAATATATAAAGACATTCTCTTTGCATCAGGACAACAATATCACCACACTCATATCTCAATCATCAACACTCAAACAACCAATTTCAGCAACCCTTAAAATACTGCAATCATGCACTTCCCCACCATTCTCGCCAGCATGCTCACCGTCTCCGGCGCCATGGCAGCCGTCAAGCAGGAGCCCACCGTCGGCGTCGCCGTGATGACCTACAACGGCGACGACTCTCTCCCTCTCAACGTCCCCTTCGGCGTCCTCTCCACCAACAAGGGTGTCAAGGTCACCGATCTCGAAATCACTGGCATCTACAGCAGCGTCAAGGGCGTCAAAGCCCCCAAGGCCGACCAGGTCACTTGCCAGGCGTACAAGGACAAGTGGGCTACTATCCCCGCCAGCAAGGACTTCACCAAGAGTGTTGTCCTCGACAAGCCTGTTGCTCAGGCCTGGGTTCTCTGCCGTGTCAAAGCTTCCAAGTAAGGGCTTGCTTTGTTATAACAGGCAACTTTGAGGATATTCAAACTCAACGTCTATTCTGTGGAGGTGTTTCTTTCCTTGGGCTTGTACCAAGTTTGATGTGGAGGAGTTTGGCAGAGATGTAGATTGTAGGTGTATATACGCTTACAAAGTGGTTTTTATTTCGTATGAGATACTACACAGACAAGAGCTACGCTTCTCAATAGACACTCAATCATGTTGCAGAATAAGCTCTTCTACCTATATTCCTGAGTGAGGCAATACGAGATTTACGTGATTGATTGTCCTAGGAGTTGTGAAATACTGATCCTGCATTACAGTCCGGGCTACGTATAATTATGTCTGCGAAGTAACTCACTTCGCTCTGACCTATGCTAGTATTTCTGGCTAGATAATACTACAGGGTCCCTGGCTCTAGAGCTGAATTTTGGTTTACATAATCATCGACATTGCCAAAGGCCAGATTTCCTGGCCAATCGCCTCATTTCTCTCATCCCACACTATTCAAGAAAAGCCTCCAGCTCAGGCCAAACTCTGGACAGACTAATAGTTCCGCAAAGTCTTTTATTCCATGCTTACCAGACTATGTCATAAGAGGTCTTGCAGACTCTTCCACGGATTGGTGCGACATCCTTGCCCTGGCCAATTAACAACGCCACCGTCTCGAACTTACACATATAACGCCAATGCAATATCATCGACACCAGGAATTACATATAAGGCCATTCCAGGGGTTGAAAGACTTGAAGACTACCGACCCGGTGGTTACCATCCTGTTTTGATCAATGATTGTCTGCACAAGCGCCACCGTATAGTGCACAAGCTCGGCCATGGTTCGTTCTCAACTGCCTGGCTCGCTCTTGACCAGGAAACATCAGCATATGTGGCAGTCAAGGTCGGTACAGCGGATGCAGACACACATGAAGCCAATATTCTATGTCAACTTGCAGCGGCACCCCTTGACGAACCGTTAATCCCCACAGTTATCGATCAATTCAGTATTGATGGCCCCAACGGAACACATCCTTGTCTTGTTACAACACCTGCACGATGCAGCTTCGCAGATGCAAAAGAAGAATCCGACTCCAGACTATTCCCGCTAGATGCGGCACGGTCATTGGCCGCTCAGCTGGTCACTGCTGTTTCTCATGTCCACTCACATGGCTATGCCCATGGAGGTTCGTCTGTTTGCAAAAGGCTACTATTATTACCTATCAGTGAACTAACAACCATCATCAGATCTCCATTTGGGCAATCTACTCCTCCGAGTCCCTGCTTCCTTGAATATCCTGACAGTCGAGCAATTCTATGCCAAGTTCGGAGCGCCAGACCCAGAGCCTGTCATGAGCATCAATGATATA
The DNA here is from genome assembly GCA_021020635.1 of Fusarium sp. PT. Classification (NCBI taxonomy): domain Eukaryota; kingdom Fungi; phylum Ascomycota; class Sordariomycetes; order Hypocreales; family Nectriaceae; genus Fusarium; species Fusarium sp. PT. Next base: position 46,532 of record JAHMRZ010000017.1, read on the forward strand.
CCCATACCAACGTCCGGTGTTCCATCTCATGCTTTCCCACCAGTATGGCTCGGTATACCAAGCGATGAGCTCTCTCTAGATGAGGCTAGGCTTTTACTCAGTGACTTTGGCGTCACATTTCGACCTGGAGATGAATCTCGTTTCCAGTCCAACGCACCGCTCGTCGTCAGGCCACCCGAGTCTTATTTTGAGCCAAATACATCCCTCACTCTTGGATCTGATATTTGGAGCCTCGGTTGTCTCATCTTTGAGTTGTTTGCGCACAGGTCTCTTATCGACGGCATCATTGCACCTCAGGACGACATCACTGCGCAGCAAGTTCACCTGCAGGGACCTCTACCTCATGAATGGTGGAACAACTGGACTGAACGACCAAAGTGGTTCGACGCTGCAGGGAAGCCACTCAGCAAAGAGCGTGATATATGGTCTTGGGACAGACGATTTGAGCAGTGGATACAGGAGCCGAGACAGTCTTTGGGTATGGATAGTATCGATGAGGAGGAGAAGGCTGCTTTCCTTGAACTTCTGAAGTGGATGCTAGCCTGGAAACCTGCGGATCGGCCAACCGCTCAACAGGTGTTGGATTCCATCTGGATCAGGCACTGGGCTTTGCCGGCCTATAAGAACGGCCGAGGGGTTTGAGGCTAAAGTAACAAGATATGATAATACGCGCATCTGTGAGGGCATTGGAGCATAATGCTTAAGACTGTGGGAAAATAGCATTTTTAGATATCGGTCATAACCTTATTCGAAAAGACCACATTATCATCACTACTAAACTACACGCACTGACGCCCTGTAAATCAGGATTGATAAGAGAACTTGCGAGATTATACGGTAAAAAAAAATCAAGGCTTTCTATTTGCAAGTCATCAACCTCAGCTAGTAGTTAATACCAGTATCTTTATCCGTCTCATTCCTATACAGTTCAACCATCCTGCCAAATACAGTCCATTAGTTATTCTTACAGTTGTACCATTACCCCCTACTCTTGTGGCTACCATAAGCCCTATTGATTACCCAACCCAGTACATGGTATTCATTTATCTACTGCTCCACGTCGTACGTATCTATGACTACTGGGTGTAGCCAGACGCCATAGGGTCGTTCATTTCTTCCTCATGTCTGCAATCGTTAGTTCTATGACGTGAAGTGTAGACAAGAATAAAACTGACCGTCGGAAGTGCCTCTCTAGCAAGTCCTTTCGGAAGAAGCGCCTATCGCAGACTTGACACTGATACTGGGGTTCATCGTGGGACGATTGGTGGCGTCTATCACTTTGTTAGTGGGCTTCTCTGATACAACTCTGGTGAAAACAAATCACCTCAAATGCTCGGCTCTTGTGTAAACCTATTTGGTTAGTAAAAGTCTCTTTTATTTGTGAAGAGTTCCCACCTTTTGACATTCAGAGCAAACATGGACTGGCTTTCCCTTCTTGGCCTTTGATACCTTTCCATGCGGAGTGGTAGGGTTATCGCTGTAGCTGTTTGAGTAGTCCATTATGAAAGATAGGATGTTTAATATGTTGGTAGTGAGAAATTAGGGTATTAATGCTAGAGATGATTTGATGCTCCAGATGCGCCTTCGAACTAGAAATAAAAATACACGCAAGTGAGGAAATAGATGAATAGATGAGGATAGATAATACAAACAAAACTGGGCTCACTAACATTTAAGTACTAAAGTCCAACACCTACCAATAATCCTTTGAATCGAATTCGCATTCTCGTCATCGGCATGTCTGGAGCTTATAAGCCACCATGGGTGAGTCTTATTGAGGCTTGCTTCGTGGCGTGGCAAAATCCTGTCGCGTTCCTGTCAATCACAAAAATAGACTCGTCTAGTAGCCAATAGCAGTCTCAGAACCCCAGGAAAGCCCGGGCGGAATCTCACACGAGTGCGAATATCCAGCCCCGCGGAGGAAGAGACAGGGGTTACGCGTGTGGGTCTGCTGACATTGTTTCTTGGCTGAATCAGCGGAAGAAGGCATGAAAGGATATCCTTTCGAGCAAATAGGCGAATACTGATGTCATTTTTGGAGATTTTGATTAGATAACGGATGTCCGTTTGCGAATTTGAGGGTATCTCGGGGAAATGGCTGACTGCCGACGGATCACACGGAACTGGGCTGTGTACGGTTGTGGTAATATACCGGTCTTGGCTTTTTAATAAGCGAGATCATACCAAAGTACTCTAAGCACTTTGGGATAGGGCTTGGCTGCGCTCCTACGAAGGATTATAGGCAGCCGTGACTGCGGCAATGTAGGAAGAGGTTATATACAAATCCGGAGCTTGGCGTTTCAGGTCGAGGTAATTAGACACTTAATTATTAAGAAACATCTATACTGAATCCTACTTAGCTAATATTTGTACATCTCACAGTCAAGCTACTCTGAATCGCCAAGTAAAAATCAATCGTAGTCTAGGATTCGAAACTATAACTGCTTCAAACAATCACATCTACTACACAGCTATCAGTAATCCTATCATTACGCCTTTTTCACCTTGACTTAACATATAACTGTAGGTGCCTTTTTCTCATAGAGTCATCATCCACCTTCGACAAGAGAATAATCCTTCTTCACTCGTCGCAATTATTCCCATCTCTGATCCTCAATTCGGCGATACAACCGCGGATGGGTTTCCCCACGTTCCACCGGCAGCCTTCCAATCTTGGTTATCCCGGTTTTAGTTTCATCTGTTTCTGACTTTAAGCTGTAGATCTACATCCTCCATTCACTCGCCATCATGAACTACGTCGATGAGATTTGCAACGTTAGTGCACAGGGCTTCGCAAGATCCTCTCACCCCATGCGCGGCGAGGATACAAGGAGTCAAGCTTGGGTGATGGGAACTCATGTAGCTGGCAGACAAGCTCACCATCACTTGGAACCATGTCAGAAAATATATAACAGGCAGAAGCGCAGGCGCAGGCACCATGATACTTCCCGAGGCGTCTAAGGAAACGCTGTAATGATCCAACGCACCTTGATCATGATCGAAGGGCGGTTCAAAAATAAAGACTTTTCGGACCTTAGCACAGAAGTCACCCGGCGGCGGAATATGACTGGGATTGCCCTTCACAAGTTTCTTAAGTTGACCTCCAGGTTGAAAGATACAAGGAAATTATATTCTCAGAGTGTAACTATACAATAGCTAATGTCCACCACATACCAGTCCATATCGCATCATATCATTTACTTCCTGACGATCCTCAAGGATACTTGACACCAAACACAGGCGACACCGACTTATCCCAATCAGTCTCCTTCTTCTCATCACCAAAGATCCTCAGCGCCCTGTAAGCAACCTTGTACTTTCCAGCAGGGGCATAACCACCATCGGCCAGCTTGCCGTTCCACACAACCGAGCCCTTGCCCATGGGGTTCCAGAGCATGGGGAAACCAGCTGGGGCACCGAGACTCTTGGTAGAGTTTCCACCGACGGGGATGAGCTCGGCTTCAAGCTTGGCTGAGCCGAGGGCCAGGTTCCAGGCGAGAGCAGGGGCGGGCTTCTCCTCTGTGGCGTTTTGGCCTTGCACGGGGAGGATGAAGGTTGTGTTGGCGGGGACGGGGGCGAGTTTGGTCTTGTCGTTGGATTTGCTGATCCAAGTATCGTCAGAGCCAAGGACTTGGGCGTCGTGAAGAGATCCGGTCATTCCCTGGTAGGGAAGAGACAAGGATGTTCCATCAGAGCCATTGACAGCAATGTATCCAGACCAAAGAGCAAGACGCTTGGCGACCAGACCTTCAGGGGGAGTGGGAACCACCTCGATAGTGACACTCTCACCGGCACCAATGCTGACCTTGGCCTCGCTGAACTTGAGAGTAGCGTGGGCATCGGCGACATCGTTGGGGAAGGCAGAAGCGTAGATGCTGTCCGCCTCAAGAGTGTAAACGCTCTTGGTGGGAATGTGCGAAACATCCAAAGTGAGCTCCTTCTTACCCGTGTTGTGAAGGGTGAAGTTGCGGACCTTGATGAAGTTGTCGGTGTCGTTGAAAGACATACTCGAAATATCCAGCAGCAGGGTAGAGTAGGCAGCGTCGTAGGCCTGGATGATACCACCGCCCTGCTGAGGGACAGGCGCGAGGTAGTCAGAGAAGGCAGTTCCGTCGTTGAAAAGCTGGGGGTTGGCAGTAGATGACAGAAGGTTCTCAATGACGACAGGGTCAAGAGTACCGCGAACCTCGGCAATGAGAGCAATGGTTGCGGCAACCAAGGGACAGGCCATGGAAGTACCAGAAAGAACAGCATAACCGCCCTTCTTGAGAGGATATGTCGAGAGGATGTTTCCGCCAGGTGCGCCAAACTGGGGCTTGACGTCCATCTCCCAGGTCGGTCCCCACGAGGAGTAAGTGCTAACCGCGCCGCCAGTCTTGTCATTCTTGCTCTCCTCGAGGATAATCTTGCCATCAGAGCCATCAGACATCTCAAGGGTCACGTTGGATCCCTTCTTCAAGAGGCCAATCCAAGTGGCTCCCACCTTGGAAGTGACCATGCCAGCAGCGAGGATACCATCAACGGTGGAAACGTCAATCTCTGAAGCACCGCCGGCGTTGTTGTAGACGAGGAAATACTTTGCGCCTGCCTTGGCTGCGTTCTGGGCCTTTTGCACAAAAGTACATGTTCCACGACGCACCAACACGATGTAGCCGCTCAGGTCAGGGGTGTCAGCCGGGTAAGGATCGCAGCCGCCGTTGGTAACAGTGACGTCCAGGTTGGGCGCCCAGAGAGGAAGAGTGACGTTCCCCCAAGCAGCAGGAGTACCAGCCGTCATTCCAAAGTCGATGCTGTTACTGCTTCCGTTGACTGAGTAGTGCGAGATGTTGAGAAGGGAAATGTAATCCGCGTTGTCGTACGAGGCAATAGCCATAACCTTGTTACCGTTCGCAGCCGTGCTGGCATAGAACATACCGACATCACCAGAGTTACCAGCAGAGACGGTGCAAGGCACGCCCTTCTCAACAATGCGCGACACGGCCACAGCCCACGGCTCCTCAGACCAGCCACTGGGTCCACCGATGGACGCAGTGATGATATCAGCGCCGTCTTGGAAAGCTTGGTTGAAGGCAGCAATCAGCACGTCGTTACCTGCTTCTCCCGAGCAGCCAAAGACTCTGTAGGCGCCGAGGGTCACGCCGGGGGCTGCGCCTGTGAAGCCGTACTTGTTGTTCTGCGCAGCGATAATGCCGGCAACGTGAGTGCCGTGGCCGGCGCAGTCAATGGGGTCTTCGTCGGGAAAGACGGCATTGTAACCGTCGTAGTCGTCACCGACGAGATCAGTGCCAAAGGACACAAGACAGTCGGGGCCGAAGCAGCCGCCCAGAGCGGGGTGCTCGTAATCAATCTAACTTGTCAGCTGTGAAACAGAAATATCCATGTCAGGACTTACACCAGTGTCAATAACGGCAACCTTGATGCCATGTCCAGTAACACCCTTGGCCCTCAACTTGTCAACCTGAGTCATGACGTGAGGCGAGAAAGTGTCGGTGTCGTTAGCATCACGCTTCTGCAGAGGAGCCTTCATTCCAGTCGTGGCAGTCCACTCGACGCGAGGAGTGGGAATACCGTAGACCTTAACAGGCCACATGTTCTTCACAGCCGGGAGGGCAGCCATCTTAGTAGCCAGGTCCTCTGCAGACTCGACATCGTCGAACTGGATCGACACGCCCTTGAAGAGGTCGTAGTCGAATTTGACACGCGTGGTGGACTGGCCATCTGCTTCTTTGTAGAACTTGGCAGTATCCTGTACTTGTCAGCAGATAGAACAGAGTGAAGACCCGGTGATTCATACGTGGTTTTCTTCAAACTCAAAGATGTACGCTCCAGGGATATGAGGAGCAGTGACAGCTTCCTTGGGTTTCTCAACATCCTGGGCAGCAACCGACAGGCCTGCACAGAGCAGCGCTGTCAATCCAAAGCGGACCATGGCGATTGTGTGTAAAGAGTGTGTTTGTAAAGAATGTGTTTTGTTAAAGAGTGACAAAATACAGTAACAATGAGTGTGTTTGCAGATAGCAAAAGAATGTGGTTGAGCAAGGAAGCTTGACAGATTAATTACCAGGGAGACGTGAATACATTATATACCACCATGCTATCTATCGCACATGCAACCAACACCCAGATACGGATACAGCAGGCCGCGATAGAGTTCAAATCATATGAAACCACATTCGACATGTAGGTCAAATCAAAAAGGGTCCCCTTGCAGCACCGTTCCCACCAACCTATCATAAGTTCCAAGGTTTTTCTCTTATCACTTGCCGAACCTCCCTAAAGCAGCGTAGCCTTTGGATGGCGGGGATCGAATAAGAGCCCGAATACCCCGGTCTGAGCTTCTGATCGACAGGGGCCAGCGTAGCAATGGCGCGGGACACACCCCTGCGCTGGGTGCTCATCCTCCGTGGAACTTTTTTATTCCACTTGCAGCGAGATGCTCCGTTAATTTCAGGAGGAGCTTGTATGTAGGTGATGGGAGGGACCTTTTGATCGGCCGATAGCGTCTTGCCTATCTTTGATTAGCAGTGGCGTTGGAGATGATCTCGCAATCATGTGGGGAGAATTCGTTGTGTGAGCTTTTGCTCCGTGATGTGTGTTTTACCTGAAATGGGTGGTTCTTTTCGTAGGTCCTCGGCTGGTGCTGGGGTGGTCTGTAGTTCATGTTCTGCTCCTAATCGGCTCATGTATCCATGCTACTTTGATAAGCTTTCGGATAAGTCTGATGGTTATTAACTCAGTATTATTCCGTACAAGCCGGCTTGGCGTTGAAGATACTACTCTGTATCCGTGCTATCTGGAAGAACGGATCGTCAAGTTACCCATACAACAGCGGGTTTAGTTGAAGTCTATTATATTACCGACAAACTACAGTTGAAACTATAGATCTCACAAGACGGCAGATAAATACCACCACTAGATAGAGAGAGCAGGGTTATAGGTCCGTGACCATCTCGGCATTTGTCAAACCACGCGAGCAACGGAATGATATCCGATCGACGTAACAGTTACCAAGACTGAATTGCAAACATTATTATCTATAATCGACCTTCAATCTAGTTTGACGCTTCCGACAGCAGACCTTCCAAAAGTGCAGCAACTCCCAACACCTTCTCCTCCTCAAACCGCCGCCCAATAATCTGAACACCAATATCCAGTCCCTGCATGGCCTGGGGATCGTAAAGTCCCTGTATCCACTCATCGATCGCATTGCGAGGCGTGTGATCTAGATAACTTTGTCGCTCATCCTCGGTCGCAGTAACACAAACTCTTGACGTGTTAACAGACTTTGAAGGACCGAACTTTGCAAATGGGAATGACATGGCCGTGTAGTCCATGAAATTCCAGATCTTGGAATACCCTGTCCAGCGACTTGAACGATGCGGCACTGCAGTGTGTGGTGAAACAGGACTGATGATAACATCAACGCAAGTCTCATCATCAATATCCCACTTCCGATTATACGCCTCCTGCGCTGCAGTCTTGCGACGGTTCAGCTGCCAGTAGTCATACACAGAAATGGCCTTTGACGATTTGACAAGAGCGTCTACATGCGCAATCAGCGGTTCGCCTGCTACAGCCACCTCGCGGTTGATATCCTCTCCTCCATCTGCACGATAGAACTGGTCTTGGATTTCGATACAACCCATGTGTTCGTCCGTGCTCCAGGGAATAACCTTGTGTCCTGCTTTTTCGAAGAGCGCCACTGCTTTCTGAACGGCAATTTGGACTTCTGGATGAGGACGGACGACAGCATCGTCTAGAATGACGCCTATGGTGAGCGGTCGTTGCTGAATCTGATCGTATATCTCTTGTCTCCAGGGAATGGGAACGACGTTGGGATCGAGTTTCCAAGGCTTGGCGAGCAGACATTCTTTAGTCATTGTGACAAGATTTGAAAGCAACGGGCTTATCGGTCCAATCGACGAAGGCACATGAGTCTGTCCTTCATGAGAATTCGCAGCTCCAGCATATGAGAACCGCCCAGAAGTAGGCTTCAGCCCAAAAAGCCCACACAAATGACTCGGCACACGAATGGAGCCACCAATATCAGTAGCCCAACCGCCCAGCGACCCAGACATGACCATAAGCGTAGCCTCACCTCCCGAAGAACCCCCAGGTGACAACTCAGGCCTCCCGGGGTACGTCGTCAGTCCCCAAAGCGGACTCTCCGTCTCGCCGTACATGATACTCTGTGGGATAGCCGTCTTGGCCACGATGACAGCACCCAGCTTCTCGAGGATGATAACCAGGACGGCGGTGTCGGAGGCAGGCTTGAAGGAGCGGCCCACATAGCCGAGAGTGGTGTCGACACCTTTGATGTGGAATTGGTCTTTGACGGAGATGGGAATTCCGTGGAGGGGGCCGATGAGACGTTTGTGGGTGTGGAAGAAGTTGTCGAGATATCTGGCCCGTTCGAGGGCGGATAGGAAGAGTGGTTCGCTGAGGCAATTTGTCTGGGGATGTTAGTCAGACCGTGAATTGGATAGATGATGTTTACCTCTTTATGAGACACAATAGCTCTGGTCAAAGGATGTTAGCAAAGGCGAGCAGTGAGATATAGATGGTGGATGCTGTGACTTACCTGCTGATGGTGGCAGAAACAAGTGTCTCTGCTGACAGCTCACCAGTACCCAACTTCTTAATAAGAGATGCTATATCAGCATGCTTGGGGACCAAATCCTCCAAGTCTTGCGCCCCAGAGGTGGATTTCTCGAGAGAAACAGCCGCTTGCTCGACGGCAGCATCTCGAAGCGCCCTTTTCTGCTCTACGGTAGTCTCCCACGACATTTTGAGCAATCAGTCACCAACTTCCCAACTGTATATAAAGTCTAAAGTAAAGAGGGCGTCTGGAGCCGGAGAGTTTTAAAAATTAGCTATACTTTTGAGAGGTTATTGTTTCGCGCATATCTCCAGATAAGAGAAGACGCTTGTGGTGTTGAAACCCGAAATGCGATCCCGACTCCGAGTTCGGCGTCGCATTACCGAAGACTCCACTTCGCGAGTCAAACCGGGCAAAGATAAGATTCAACCTCGATCATTCAGTGGCTAAAGAGTCCAATTGCGTTAAGCCATCTTTTCCTACAATTTGTAAATTTAAGCAAAAAAGAGATTGCCAAGATTGGGATTCGAACCCAAGCATCTTTCGATACTGCAATAGTTCCAGTTAACTGGCTAAGACAAAGTCTTGAGTGCAGCGCCTTAACCACTCGGCCATCTTGGCTGGCTGTTAGTGATTATTCACGAGCTCATTATCAACTTAGGTATGATTGCACAGTCTATAATTTCGTTTACTAACTTGAACCATCTAGTTTACCTTTTGCACAACTTCTAGAAGTTAGCCTTCTACTGACACCTTATAAAGCCTTTGAGTGTTGCTTAATACTATCCCCTAAAAGCTTAAACAGCCATGACTGGACTAATACGCGTATTCAGAGGCTAGAATAAGATGTAATAAGAAAGCAAACTGGGCTAGATGTAAAGTAGTTGCATTTAGCAGAACAGACCCAATTCACAAGCCTTAGGTCATCCTAAAAGGTCATGACAGACCTAAAGCGTACCTTCCCATCAGCCATCTTATCAAACGCCTGCTTATAGTCCGTCATGAACGGAAACGTCTCAATCATACACTTCACCCCATGCAGCTGGGCAAAAGCAATCGCATCCTCTGAGTCCTGCTGATGTCCCGAGTTCCAACCATTCACGCTGAGACCCTTGATGACCATGATCTTGGTGTCAAACTCGACAGGTCCAAGAGGAGCAAGCACCAGTAACTTTCCCTGAGGCGCAAGCCCTGCAACGAGAGGACTAACTGCTTTCCCGTTGGGAGCCGTGGCAACGATCATGTTTGCGCCTCCAAGCTTCTGAAGCGAGTGTGCTGCGTCTTCAGTGCTGGTGTCGATATAATGGTGCGCACCCAGCTGCTTCGCAAAGTCTTGCTTATCAGCCCCATGGCTTATTGCCACAACAGTGTAGCCCATCTTGGAAGCATACTGCAGAGCCAAATGGCCGAGACCTCCAAGGCCCTGAACAGCGACGATGCCGCCTTGACGAACACCTGCGTTCCGCATTGCGTTGAAGACAGTGACGCCGGCGCAGAGGAAGGGGGCGACTTCAGCAGGATTGGCGTCCACGGGAACTCGGACTGTCGCTTCAGCGCGGAGGAGGACATACTCTGCGTACCCGCCATCCATACTCACGCCGTTGACTTGTTCATTGTCGCAGATTTGGAACATGCCCTGTTGACAAGAGCGGCATGATCCATCATGGCCTATCCGGTCAGCTTTATCGTAGCAATGACAAATGTGTGAGTCAATCTTACCTCCGTGCCACCCCCCTCCAACTCTTTCCCCAATCTTGAACCGGGTGACACCTTCACCTAGAGCGACAACATCTCCAACTGCCTCGTGGCCTGGTACACGAGGGAAAACATCGCCGAAGTTGCCTTGCTGGACGAAGCGATCTGAGTGACAGACACCACAGGCCACGACTTTGACGAGCACGTAGCCTGGACCGGGCTGTTTCAGTTCAACATCTCGAAGTACCAGTTCAGCGCCTTTGTTGTCGAAGAACAAGGCCTTGTAAGTCTTGGGCAGAGAAGTCATTATGATGGATGTGAGATTTTGTTAAGGGGTGCTGAAATAGTGTCAGTATTTTCTTCCTAGGATGAGCTGATTCCAGTTTTATAATAAACCAAACATCTAGATTACTCCTCTTTATATGTAAATCCTTTTTTACATCTCCTGCAGTATTCTTAACATAAGCAGACCAATGCGACACCGCGATAACCCCGCTATTTCTCCTGCGCTCTACGGCACGAGAGTGGCCAGTCTGGAGCGAAGGCCGGGCACCGGGCACCGAGCACCGATCACCGAGCTTCGCAAGGGGATAATAGAACGAAACAAAATAATACAGGCATTATGCTTATGTCACATTCCACAGGTAAATGTGGCTGCTTATCGAGCGCTGCGTAATGGACAGTTGTAGTCGGGTAGTGTACCATTGGCTAGAGGCGATTATTGGTGCGCGTTTGCTGACATGTTGAGAGGACGTTTGAGGAGTGAAGTGAGGTTGATAGTGGTGCAAATGCATGATGTTTAGCTCTTTGTAAAAGGTGCTCGTACGTTACGAGACGTATCAACTGTGAGCAGCTCTGTCTTATAGATTTCTACGATTTGCCAAGTGTCCAGTGAATGACAAAGTAAAGTTGTTACACAAGACCGATCAGCCAGAATACTGATCACATCACATTACAGCAAAGATCACTCAATCAGTTTGAACCATAATTTACAAATCCGGCAATTATTAATAGTATGTGAAGCAAATAGATACAAAGTAGGTTAAAGATTTGTACATCCAATGTGACTCATCCAACTCATCCATCCCGTGAAACTCTCTTACCAGAGAGGAACCACCACAGAAAAACAACACCAGCACATCAACAGCATCAGAGAAGGCCATCAATCATGTCACCACAGCAGAGACCGTCTCGCTTTGCTGCCTACCAGAAGAGATCTAGTAGTGAGGAGTGCTGGGAGCAGGGTAAGCGTTCTTGGGCTTAGGCTGCTCGTACTTGGGCTTGGGCTTCTCGTGGTGAGGCTTGGGGGCCTTGGGCTTGTTGTACTCGGGAGTCTTGGGCTTCTCGTGGTGAGGCTTGGGAGCCTTAGGCTTGTTGTACTCAGGGGTCTTAGGCTTCTCGTGGTGGGGCTTAGGAGCCTTGGGCTTGTTGTACTCGGGAGTCTTGGGCTTCTCGTGGTGGGGCTTAGGGGCCTTGGGCTTGTTGTACTCAGGAGTCTTAGGCTTTTCATGGTGAGGCTTAGGAGCCTTGGGCTTCTCGTGATGAGGCTTGGGCTTAGGAGCCTCGTATGAGGGAGTCTTAGGCTTCTCGTGGTGAGGCTTAGGCTTGGGCTTCTCGTAGTGAGGCTTGGGGGCCTTGGGCTTCTCGTGATGAGGCTTGGGCTTGGGGGCCTCGTAAGAAGGGGTCTTGGGCTTCTCGTGGTGAGGCTTAGGAGCCTTGGGCTTCTCATGGTGAGGCTTGGGAGCCTTAGGCTGCTCGTAGGAAGGAGTCTTAGGCTTCTCATGGTGAGGCTTGGGCTTGGGCTTCTCATGCTGAGGAACGTGGTAAGAAGGCTTCTCGTGATGAGGCTTGGGGGCCTTGGGCTTCTCATGGTGGGGCTTAGGAGCCTTGGGGTGCTCGTAAGAAGGACCCTTGGGCTTCTCGTGGTGAGGCTTGGGCTTGGGCTTCTCCTGGTGAGGAGCAGGGTAAGGCTTCACCTCCTTGGGGGCCTCGTAGGTGCCATAGCTGCGGGCAGCGTTGGCCTCAGCGACGGGAGCGGCGAGGATGCCAGTGGCAAGGGTGAGAAGGGTGACAGCAGAGAACTTCATGTTGGCGGATTTGTATTAGAAGAATAGAAAGGTTTAAAGAATGACGTTTGTCTCTTGACAGTGGTTGCTAAGAGGCAAGGAATTAAGGAGTGTGTAGAATGAGTGAGTGATGACTGAAGAGTGAAGAAGTGAGATTATTGTGGTGAGAGTCTTGCTCTTTTATATCCATCTTGCCAGAACACAATGCATCTATTTTCAGAGGGGAAAAGTAACTTGCTCGCTTGACTTGGTGTGATAATCTCGTCTAACGCCCTATAGAGGCGGTCACTATTCGCCTTGCACTTGCTCTCCTCTGGAGTAAAGCGCCACTGTTGAGAAGCTATTGACAAGGCCAGGGGTGATTGTCACTCATCCCCGTCGTGCCCGTACATTCAAGCGTGGAGATTGATCTAAGCGCCTGCACTATTGATACTCTAAGTCAAGCGTGATTGCCATCAAGTTCGTATTGGCATATTAGTGTGTCTGTTGTTAGCTCGCCGTTGTTTGTTGACCCGTGTATCCGTAAAGTTGGTAGCATCGTCTAGAGTCTAGAACAACTTTCCCCCTGGAGCTAACAGTGCTCGGCTGAGCGGCTGCCACCGGTGGAGGCGGTTAACTGGGATTGGGTGTGGGGACTGCTGGGAGATCGATTGGCTTGGCGATTAAGATGGGGGATTAGGTGAGAGCTAAGCTTTTTGGGTATGTCGTCTTTAATTTTATGGTTTGTCAACAGATCACATTTTAGTAACGCCTGATAGGTTGACAATGGCGTAAGAAGGCAAGACTATTGTGTTAGCTCCAGGGGATATGCTTCTAAATGGTCAGTCGCTTCCAAGGCCAACAGACACCAAAGCTGGACAGCGGAGTTGTAGATGCACCTACCAATCTTGGCCTTGGCCCGTGTGGGGAGAAAGGCAAGACACGGGATAGGTTGATCGGCGTTCACGTGTACAGCAGGCAGTTCATTACAGAGACAAACACAGGCCGAGCGTTAATAACGCCGCTCGTATTCAATCTTGTCAATCTTGACGGCGGCGCTAATTCAGGCAATTCAGGCCCTAGCGCCATTGCCTCCCCCCGCCCCCAGGCAAGCCTCAGGGGTAAATTTCCAGCTCCCGGGAGTCCCGAACTTAATTGGCCTACTATTGGATTTCGAGGCTGTTACAGCGGTTACTCTCAACCGCCTTTTTCCTCCAGCTACTGCAAGCCACGGGAGTCAACAATGTCATGGTCTTGAGAGAGCCAGTTTAAGTCATCCAGTAGGTTTATTGCGCAACAGAATCCCGGTCGGTGGTAAAGTCAAAGCCCTCGAACCCGATGGTTGCTGGCGGAATGCTCGGGTTGTTTAGATTGTGATCGATGATCTTTTTTATTAAAGTTCTGATGTGTTGAGAGATTGAGCTGCTTGGTTGTGATGAGTTTGTTGTTTTAGAGCGTCCGACGATGTGGTTGAGTTGTCAGAAAATGGATAATAAATGATCTGGAATACATCTCGTCTGCAATGACATCCATATCTTGGGGATAATCACAGGATTGGAGTCCATTAGTTTGAGCCACAAGACAGCTTCGGCAAGGGTTGTATATCCTGTTATCTAAATAAAAAGTGTAGGCCAGTGTAGACTGATGCAAGAAAAAGAAATAATTTACAATCCATTGACTTTATCCCTGAATGCTCGCCCATACATGCTTCTGCGTCCAAAGACTCAATGTCAAGACCAGCGTCTCAAAGCTAATACGGAGTAGTCAGAAGCTTAACTTGTGAGTGGCCCTGCTTGACTTGCGCCTGCTCCATCGAGAATAAGGTTGGCAAATGGTCGAGTTTGGTGAGCAGTTTAGGGTAGTCGCTCTGGAGGTTGATGTCACGGATTTCATCGCGTATATAGCTGTAAAAAATACATGTGGTAATCCGTAGTATAAGTTTAATTCTTCTGCTTTAAAATTTCTGTTATCTATTGGCATTTGTAGTGTATTTAAATTGAGTTTGTGGGGTTTGTATTTAGGGTGGGCAAAAGGAATATTGCCGGTTTGGAACAGAAGAGCTTCAAGTACATTGTTGTAAATTAAGTCACCATCATCCGAACGCGTAGAAGCGTGGGAGAATGGAAATGGCTGTCTGTCTCCCAGCCATCAGCATCAGGTCCTTAAACTCTTGTTCGGGATAATTCTCTGTCTGAAAACAACGCAAACGGCTTAGTAAAATAGAATCGACGCGTTAGGAGTGGAGGACGCCAAACCAAGGTGGCAGGGAGTTTATCCACCACGTAAATCTGACACCCGACGCGTCAACGGATTTTCATCGCGACTGTTGTTTTAGAAGTAGCTAAAGACCCCTGTGATAGATTTCCGTGGAAGACAAGAGGTCAGCATCGCGACTGTTACAGTGTGGAATTTCTAGTATGGAAGACCTGTTCTGCGCCAGCAAAAGCAGAGAACGCTTTCACAGGACAAAGTTCGAGAAGTAACGTGATGTGTCGAAACAGACGACTCACTGGCCTCATCATGCATGCACGCGTGTAGCACAGAGCGCTTGTACATCAAAAACAGCATGAGAGAACCAGAACTGCGGTAGTGCGGTCCATAGTGGCAATGGTGATACAAGACGAGCAAAACTCTGTGTAACGTTCGAAGACACTGCTCGCTTCAGCAGTCATACTGGAAGAAAGATCACCAATTGCTATATTCATAAAGATCATCCTTACTGCCTCGCATGGTCCTGACAAGGTCTCTATCCAAGCCTGGGGATTCTCTTGGTCTTTCTTAAGGCTTCTTTGCGTGTTGATACAGATCATGCTGCCCAGTTCCGCACAGTTTGACAAGGTTTCCTCTGTCGCCGAGATAGGAGCCAAATGTCTCCCATGTGCTGGCGATTAGTCTTTAATTAATTAATTAAAGTTAACCTTAATTAATTCACACCAGGTAGGAACGGTCGCACTTTAATTCCCGTCGCCGACACGGCTCAAAAGCTTGCGTTTTGTCATTGCGGCGTGTAACAAGCGGACTGTTCTTTTTCTCCACGGCGCTCAAGAGCAAGAGTTCAATCAGTGTCAGCAGAGTGCTTTACTACGGTACAAGCCAAGACCGAGCTCCGAGGACCGAAGAACGCTGATAGGCTCGGTACAATACGGCTGGTATTTAACCATGCGGAAAATAGTGCTTACTTGTTTCTAGACTAGACTATGACAGGCCACATATAGTGTTTTATCAGACTCGAGACTTATTAGCGTGACATTGTAGACTAAGTAGTGATGGAAACCGCCTTTGGGCTAAATAAAAGAAACCACAGAGCTTTTAAGACAGTGAGCACCCTTCCCTGGATTTTACTTCTGCCCTGGCGTAAAGAAAAAGTTATGAACTTGGATAAAAAGCGTATTGAGACTATTTCCGCATTATATCCGACTTAATCCGAGCGGCGATATTACAGGTGAAGTCTAACAATGCATATTATTAATATGTTGAATACTGTAAATATCATTACACAACATGCTTTAATTCTTACTAATATATTAGCTGTGACTATAGGCAGAATCAACCCGAGTTTAGACTTTTTAGAGCTAATACCTGGCCATAAGATTTTATTCACATAGCCTGGTATTAGCTATAATCTGTATGGTAGCACGTATAAAGGCTTTAATGTTGAGCTGTTCAGAAGACTATTTACAACTCGATATAACTAATGGTTTCCAGCAGTCGCATGTTATCTTTTGCGTAACACAGCCTCGTTCAGACCAGGAACCAATATCTATCTAACCTGATTTGGTAACTGGCTCGTCTCCACTGATTACACTGATTACACTCAGAAACATAAAACCCGCATGCAACCGTTGAGTCTCTTTCAATACACTATTAGCAAAATGTCTTCAACTTCGCACGACCTTGTTCTCCCTCGCCCCGGAACTTCACATGGGAGCTCTCAGGAGCCAATCTCAGGACCATCAGAAGCAGTCTTTATAGAAACCTTTGGTCCGCTTCTTCCGACCGCCAAGTACCTCAGCACTCCCCAAGGCAAGGCAGCTTACTATGAGATACTCCCTTCATCACCCAGCCAAGGTACACCCGAGCCTGACCGGGTTTTGCTCGTCCATGGCGTCCAGACTCCAGCACTTGGCATGCTACCGCTTGCACGAGCGCTTGAGAAGTCCTTCCCTCAAGCTCATCTTGTCCTGATTGACCTCTGGGGTCACGGGTTGAGTGATACGCCTGTCTTGCCGCACGAACCAGCTTTATTTCACCAGCTGATTGACGACCTGCTGGATCACTTGAACTGGTCTACAGCGCATATTATCGGATTTTCTTTCGGGGGTGCAACAACTGCCAGCTACGTCGCATCAAGACCACCACGAGTTAAGAGCTTCGCCCTCGTCGCTCCAGCCGGGCTGCTTCGATCCTCCAACTTCACGACTGAGGATATGAGCCATCTACGTGGTGACGACGCAACAGCTGCAAGGAAATGGGTTCTCGACTTCCTAGAGGGTGGCGAGCTGGTCGTGCCTGCAGACTGGAAACAGAGGGTTGCCAAGGGAGAGATAGTCGCTGAAGCGGTGCGAGAGTGGCAGATGCGTGAACATCCTGGACATTTTGCCTCTGTGGTGGGTATAGTCAGAGACGGCGGTGTTATGGACTCGCACGCTCAGTTCGTCAAGGCGGCGCAGACAGGAATTCCTTCAGTTGCCGTGCTTGGACAGCTGGATGATTTGTGTAGCAAAGAGCAGTTGGCTGAGGTGGGGTTTAGCAATGTCTTTGTTGTTCCTCAGGCTGGACATGGTGTTGTGCGAGATAAGGTTCAGGACGTTGCTGGTCTGGTCACCGAGTTTTGGACGAAGCTCTATCGGCCTTAAGCAAGAAAATAACAGGTGTCTGCCCGCCTACTTTATAAATATGAATCTATCATTTCTCCTTCTGGCTTCATATAAGTGGCCAGGAGCTGTAGCGCCACCTGGGGTTTATTCTCGTGGATTGAACTGCGCGCGTCAAGGAGCTGAATTAAGTACAGTTGTGAACAGACACAACCTTCGGTCTCTGACCCAATAAAATAAAAGACACTCACCTTGTGAATCAGGGTTTCCATCCCAGAATATGCAGTCCGCAAATCATTCACCTGAGTGGGCATAGCATCGGAGCTACCTAATCACCTTGCAGCTTTGTCAACTTGGCAGGCTTCATATAGAACCTCCACGTATGTGTTGTGATGTGCAAGCCTCAGTTGTGCTGGCCGCTAGTGATGGGCTTGTGCCCGAAAGCAGTTAGCGACCATTACGGTACTCAGCTGAAAGCTCCTTATTATGGTGATCAATATGGATTTCTTCCCGCCGTCAGTGGCTGGCCGGCCGCTGGTCTTCTATTTACGCATGTGAACACCACACGGCTTTAGCCGTTCATCAGAATACCTTCCATAACTACCAACCTCCTCCTTTATCAACAGTCCTACCAACCCGTGCAAAACACATCTCCGTCAAAACAAACCGCCAATATGCCCACCACTGTTATCCAGAGCAAAGAGGAGTATGATGAGCTTCTCCAGTCCCACAAGTACGCCGTCGTTTATGCATCTGCATCTTGGGTCGGGCGTTGCAAAGCCATTGACCCATATTTCGACAAGCACGCCGATGAATATGACGATGTGTCTGAAAAGATCGCCTTCATCAAATTTGACATGGAAGAAGTTCCTGGTCTTGCGCAAGAGCTTCTCGTTCGCTCTGTCCCTACCTTTTTCGCCTTTGAGGATGGTGAACTAGCCGATAGAGTGTGTATAGCCATACCACCTGCACTTCAGAAATTCGTTCACGACTTCTGCAATAAGTCGCGAGAGAAATAGTTGAAATCTTACATTATTATATATTAAAACCTCATTCTTATAAAATCTGTAGCCTTGAAAGTTAGGTGACTGTAATAGATCCGGATGGACGATATAGAAGACTCATAAAGAGAGTGGCAAGCTTTACGCTGTTCAATGTATTAATCCACTATGAAACCAAAGCTTGCTTGCCTTTGTGGCTTTTAAAAATGTATTACAAGGTATTTAAAATGTTAGAGGTAGGAAGATTAAAAGTATACCATCTAGGTATACTTGCTCTCTTCTGTATCTTCTTATTTTGCAGACCATGTTAATAAGGGATACAATAGTTAAGCCAGAGTTATTAAACACTGGTAGAACTATTGGAAATAGCAAAAGAAATGTAAAGGCCGTAGTGAGGTTGACAGGTGATAAAAGCTGGCAGGACACAACGTGGTATATAAACTAACTTATGAGACCCTGAGAAGGTTCTGAGACTGCTTTACACTCTGCATTTACTCGAATACCTGTTCTCCCAGCTGATTATGTATGCTCTTGACCCAAGGCAAACTCCTCATCGTCAACTGCGCAGCCTGCCAAGAAACGTCAAAGTTCACCACGTCTGCCCACACACAGCATGCTATGGGATTTGAGACCTCAACTGTAGAGAAGAATCCCATCAAGAGAAGCCAAATGGTGAGTCCTCTATATGTCTGTCCTTGCTGTTGGAGGATCAAGTAACTGGCTTCTAGACGAAGGATGAAGTTTGGAAGATCAGGTTTCTGAACTGGGCTGCGGGAGAGTGTAGATATGAATGCGAGTAAGCCAAGTCGCAACGCCTCACCCACTTCTGGAATTTCCTGCGATCCAAGTTCGATCAGCTGCGTTTGCGTGGTGCTAATCCTGATCTGGAAGTCAATCCAGCTCAAGTACGTCCCTGAGACATCGGACTGGTTTATATCAAGAGCCAATTTCTGCAGACTTTGATAACATCCCAGCAAACATGGGCATTTTGCAAGTAAGCCCAAAATGTCCGACCTACTGAGTGGTAAGTCAAGGAAGACGTCTGAGACTTTCTCTGGACCAAAGAACTTTAGGGGGAAATAAAGTGGTCGGCCAGTTGCTAGTGCAGATCTAAGATCGAACTGCTGAATCTTGAATAAGAGTCGAGGATCCACAGAAGTAGCATCTTCACACAACAAGAACAACCTTCTCAGCCCGTCAAGATGCGTCGCCACAGCATCGTAATCGTGGAAAGCCTCGGCGGCAAAGAGTAGTATGAGGATGATGAGGAAGGTAGAGTGTGATCGCTGTGTAGCCACCTGATGGAGCTTCTGGTTCAGGGACGACAGGACTGAACTAAGGAGTACTTGTGTCTTGCGCGAAAGCTGTTTACCACGACAAATATCGTCGACTGCATACGTGGCGAGAAAGATGGAGTTGAGTAATACTTGATTGTCATTTAAGAGCGCAACGTGGTCACACATCTTTTGCCCTTTGTCTTCTGGAGAAGAGAGGTATGGTTCCAAGGGATAAACAGTTGTGAGTAAGTTGTCGTACTTCACAACTGGTGTTAGAATCCACGTCAGCGATGGAGTTATTAAAAGTAGCGGGTGGGCGACTAACCAGTTTGCATTGCTGAGGATGATATGTGTGGTAGGTCGAGGCCGAAACTCCAGCCCAATTGTAAAGACATTAAAGGTGGACTGCATGATGTAGTGCCCCGGCCTCGCAATGCAATAGTAGTGCTTGTCTTGTCAACTCGTTCTGCAATAGCTGATTCTCCCAGAGAACCCCGAGTACTCGATTTGGCTACACCCGCTGTCTTTTGTGTGCGTCTTTTAGAGCGCCGTGAATCTTGTCGGACATTGACGCCCATCATACAACGACTTCGAATAGTGGAGCGACTGCCAGGCTCCAAGGGACGCCCTTGGCCATCTACAGCCAGAAATGTGAAATCGCAATTTGTCATCATGTAAAATAGCGAAAGTGAAAAGAGAAAAAGTGGTGATCTGATCTGAAAAAGGGTCGCAATGTGGTCTGTACTGTGTTTCCGAGAGTTTGTTCCTTCATGTGAACGCTGGGCGGACACTTTGATTAGCGCTTATTGCTGAGGGAGACAGACCATATTGATTACCAAACTCGGTTAGAGTAGCTGTCGGTCTTGTCAGATCCGGCACTCCGACTTCAGTGGAGCTCCGGAGGGATTACCGACTAAGCCAATAAGCTGCTATCACCACTTCAGTCTACTAACCAGTTTTGGATAGCAGTGTGGTCGTGCAAAGTCAGGGCATCAACTACCAGGAGGCTGTATATGAATGCTATAAGGGAGGATAACCATATTGTAAACTAAATTAGGACTAAGATTGGAAAGTAACAGGTCAGTAAGACTACACATACTGAGTAGTAACTTAAATGCTAGGGCGATGAACATGTATAAATACGGAACGCCTTTCACCAAAAACACTTCATCATCACATATACTTATCTTAAAAATGGCAGACTTTCCATTCACCAGCGCATCTTCCCAACTCCCAACTTTGGCTTTATCGCCTGCCCGACTCTTCATCCAGTCCCAAATCTTGACCAAGCCACAAGATGTCCCCAAAGCCCTCGACCTCTCGGGCCAAACAGCAATTATCACCGGCGCTAACAACGGTATTGGCTTTGCGTGCGCCAAACTCCTCATCCAGCATCGTCTGAGCCATCTCATACTCGCCGTTCGCTCTAAAGAAAAGGGACTCACTGCTGCCGAACAACTTCGCAGCGCCTCACAGGAGACTAGCTGCCAGATAGATGTCTGGGAACTAGATATGGGGAGCTATACCTCTATTGCGGAGTTTGCGAAGCGCTGTGAGGGTCTTTCCCGGATTGACTTTGTTATTCTCAACGCTGGTATGGGTAACTCGACTTTTATTCGCAACAAAAACACGGGCCACGAGGAGACGATGCAGGTCAACTTTCTATCAACCATGTTTCTTTCCATCCTCCTTCTTCCTATCCTCAAAGCCAAAGCTCCCCCATTAAATCCTGGTCGCCTCACTATAGTCAACTCGGGAAATTCGATGCACTGTGAGCTACCTGAAGCCAAGGCAGACCATATTATCTCGGCACTCGATTCAGAAGCTGGATATGACGGTATGCAGCAGTACTCAAAGTCGAAGCTACTGGGTCAGTTATTCGTCGACAAACTGGCACAGCACGTCGATCCCAACGACGTGATCGTCAATTGCGTTGACCCTGGAATGACCAAAGGCACGGGACTAATGGATAAGTCTTCGGGAGTTATCAAGTTTGCAATATCAATTGTGGCGAGGCTGTTTGGACGCTCCGGTGAGCAAGCGGCTTCAACATACATTGATGCTGCTGTCGTCAAAGGAAAAGAGTCTCATGGCTCATTTATCATGGACTGGACCATCTACCCGTAAGCTATTACCGTTGACAGTTTTCCCTGACATTTCATACTAATGCTATTATAGTTTTGGAGTGTATTACTATATCCAGGGGAGACAGGAAGTTCAAGACAGGCTTTGGTACGAAGTAATGGATGAGTTCTCCTTTGCGCAGGCAGAAACTGTTATCAGTTTAATGAAGGGGCCCAAGTGAAATCTTAAAGGGTGGCTTACTCTGTGTTGGCAACACAGACGAATTCCTGGTCCAATAAGATATCTCTTATCACGAAGTCCGTAGGTGGTTGTATCAAGCTGTCAGCACTAGTCTGGTTTTGGTACCAACGTTTTCGGTCTCGGACCTGGACATGGATAATATTCCTGCATTATCGAATCCCACAGTTTCCTTCAGCAGATATTCTTATCATTTGTACGCCGCTGATTTGGTCTGTTCTGCCACATTGGACCGCCCCGTCCGCGAGGTAATACCAACATGACCTCCCCATCCCCGCATCTCCGTTGTTAGAACAGCCCACTTTGCCCATCAAGTATGAGAACAGTATGAACAAAACGATTTCAGGATCAAACGCCCTCATCGTGGGAGGCACAAGCGGAATTGGCTATGCCATAGCTAAACGAATCGCCTCGTCGCCTACCTATCACTTCCCCGCAATTACCATCGTTGGTCGCACCAAACCCAAGACCATGCCCGCGGAAGATGTGTCTTTTCACGCCCTAGACGCAAGTTCTATGCACGCCTTGAAGGAGTTTGCTCAGGATTTTCGCAACAACACAAGCAACAGCCCTCTTGACCTTCTGGTTATGACCCAAGGCATCATGACTCTCGCTGGGCGAACAGAAACCTCTGAGGGAATTGACAGGAAAATGGCACTGCACTATTACGGAAAACAGCTTCTCATTAGGGAATTAAGCCCTATTATGAGTCAAAATACAAAGGTTCTTGTTGTCTTGGATGGATTAAATGGAAAACCAGAGAAACTCAACTGGGACGATCTCGACCTCAAGAAGACGTTCACTCTGGCCAACGCAGCGACTCACTGCACAGTTATGAACGACACCATGGTGCAGTATCACGCCAAGCTCCAAGGCGAAGTCAACAAGAGATCCTTTGTGCACGCATACCCTGGTCTAGTGGACACTACCACACCGCGAAACTCCCCTTGGTACTTCCGCGCCGTGTCAAAGATTGCCTCTAGAGTAGTCGGATCCACGCCTGACCAATGTGCAGAGAGGATACTGGATGGTCTGTACAAGAGTGCTGAGGAAAGGGAGGTACAGGGATTGTTATGGAGCTGTATTGATAACAATGGGAAGGTGATTCAGGGCAAGAAGGTGTGGAGTGAGGAGGAGATGAAGAAGATTGCCGATCACACCTGGGCCACTGTTGATGGTAGTTAGGCTGTGCGTGGCGGGATAAAGGGCATGATATTTATGAGAGAAATTGAGTAATGTGATATGGGTATGGGAATACTGGGAAGACATGTTTGGGATAGTCAATCGAACACTCTTTCTCATAAATTACTCTTAACTTATGCCTGTCTCTATGAATAAAATCATCCTGGATTGCTCACACTACTCAATACTTAGCTCCTCCTTGCCGAAGCACTCTTGTAACACCCTCACGGCCACACTCAGCAGCATAATCTAATGGAGTTTGCTCCGAGATGGTGTTTGCTTCAATGTCCACACCAGCATCGATTAGAAGTGCCGCCTTTCTATCTGAGTCTGTCCCACCCCCCAGAAACGGGGCATCCGGAAGTCCCGCCGCAAGATGCAAAGCCGTCTCGCCCTTGATGTTCCTTGCCATGATATTGGCGCCACTGGCAATCAATATCTCCAAGGCTTTTTCATCGCCATATGCAGCAGCTGCATGCAGCGGCGTATAGCCATTGTCGTTCTGTGCTTCAATCTCAGCACCTGCGTTAAGAAAGTCTTGTATAAGTTCGGGAGAGCTCTGGACAGCGCGGTGCAGGATTGTGTCGCCGTCTTGACCTCTTGCATGGATATCTGCCCCGTGATTGAGAAGCAGCCTGACTGATGCTGGGCCGTCTCCGATTGCATGATGGACGACTGGATCTCCGTTGTTATTAACAGCATTTGGATCAGCACCACAGTCGAGAAATAGATGGACTAGATCAGTGAACTCATGGGCAGAAGCGATATGAAGCGCCGAGTTGCCGTAACAATCCTTTGCCAAGACGTTTGCTCCCGCGTTTACAAGAAGCTTGGCAATGTGCGTCTCGCCGAACAAAACGACAACATGCAGCGGGGTTTCATCATCGACACTACGCAGCTCGGTATCGGCACCAGAGTCTAATAGAAGTTTAGCTACTCCCACTGAGCCCAGGGCAGCTGCGTTGTGGCGGTGTAACGCCATCGTAGGACTGCGCAGATACGTTGGCTCCAGCGTCGATAAGTAGTTTGACAGTTGTTTCGTCTCCAGATTGAACAGCGCAGTGAAGCGGCGTGAAGTGCCTAGGCGGTTCCGTAGCAGAGATATCAGCGCCATTTCTCAAGAGTTCTTCCAAGCGTTGTGTGTCACCCTGGAGGGCTGCTTGGTGTAGATTTCTGGTATTGTGCACCTGCTCTGACATGTTGCCAGTATTCGGATATTGGCTCAGCGGGCACTTTGAGCGTGAGTATGAGTTGGCTTGCGAAAACAAGTAAGGAAATGTTAACTTTAGCAGTCTCGAGGAAATGGCATCTTTAATATGTTTAACTGTCTGAACTTTAAAAAGTGGCTCTTGCATCTAGTTAGGCAGCAGCTCAGTAATTACCATTTTGATCTTTCTCGGACAGCTAAAAACAAGTTACAAAAGAAATGTGTAATAATACATTGAAGAAGCTCTAGGAGAGGGCTATATTTCACACTCGTAGTATCTCATACTCTATAGATTACCTTCCACTACTAAACTAAAGCTTATTACTTAACCCAGACACATAGATATAAAGACTTTTATTAATCTTCTAATCCCTTCTACTTCCCTACTTACAGATACCCCAGATCCTTAAAAGCCCTCTGTAAAATCTCGCGGATCACAAACTGCTTCCGGTTATTGTAATCCTGTACGGTTTCACCCTTCCCGACACTTAGCCCAGCCGACTTCCTCTTCACCTTCTCATACAATTTCCGATCGTCTTCATTACGCCTAAGCCACTCAGTAAAAATCTTATGCCGCTCCGCCTCGGGCGATCCAGGTCCCCAGACGTGCAAGTTTGTTGGCACGGGCTCATAGTCGCAAAAGAAGCGGTGTCCATGCCAATGCGGCTCTCTGAGGATAAAGTGAAAATCAGCTTTCTCAAGTGCCGACACATAAGATGCTTCATCATTGATGTCCTGGACGGTCAGGTCAATATCGATGACTGCTTTGGCTGGAAGACCAGGGACGCTTGTAGAGCCGACGTGGTTGATGGATACAGCCGTGTCGCCGAGGGCGGACTCAATGCGAGCTTTAGCGCGGGCGAAATGCTCTGGCCATGAAGGGTCTGGCTCGACGACCGCGATTGGTAGTTGGTACTTGCGATGGGCTATTCGCTCGACGAGAGCAGGGTCGTATTGGGTGTCTTGTAGTAGAACTTCAATAGAGTTTGTCATGGTGGAGATGTAAGTAGTTCGGTGTTGTTTTCTTGCTTTTGGTGATCGATAGTTGTTTCTCTCTATAAGAAGGAGAAGACTAATGTTAAATGGAGGAACTTTAAGCCTAGTTATTCTGTGGCCTGGTGAATATAGGTTGTAATCTGATATGAAGAGAGTGACCTCTGGTTCCCCGCATATAGATTTCTACAGTGATTTGTCATTCACTGTAAGATGACTCACTCACCGATAGCTGTATTACCTGACTGTATAAAACACTAAACAGAGAACCAGGTTTAGAAGTGACATCTACTATATTACGGAATTATTTTTAATTAAAGGCATATTAATAGGGCACATATACAACAGTTTAGACCCAATAGAGTATCTAATGTACGTCTTAAGAATAAATACCTTGTTAAATATCAGTATCAATAATTATTCTTTCTACTCACCGCAACTAGGTATTGAAATGCAGAAACAAGTATTACACACTACCTAAAACTGGTCAAGAAGCAGGAAATTACCCCTGTCATATCAGA
Organism: Fusarium sp. PT; assembly: GCA_021020635.1. NCBI lineage: Eukaryota > Fungi > Ascomycota > Sordariomycetes > Hypocreales > Nectriaceae > Fusarium > Fusarium sp. PT. Next base: position 72,188 of record JAHMRZ010000017.1, read on the forward strand.
CCCAGTGTTAATTGGAGCATTCTATCAATTGGCTAACAGCTTTGCTCAGCCCACCAGACCCTACCAATGTCGGGGCTATGCTCACTGTAGCCTAATTCCGTTTCTCCGCAGCCGCTTCGATCTATTCTCGCATCCAGGAACAGCCAAGCATTGACTTCAATTATGGCCGAGGCCGTGGGTCTAGCCGCGAGCATCGCCGGCCTCGTCCAGCTCACAGGCTCCGTATTCAAGCTCGTCACCAAGTTCTGCAGAGAAGCCAAAGATGCGCCGTCCAAAGCCCAGGAACTCGCCACTCAGACCAGGGAGCTTGCTGGTATCTTTGAGAACCTCAGGCTTCTTGCTTCTTCGCTGGAGACTAGCAGCTCAAATCCCTCGTTGAAGATGCAGCACCTAGACATGTGCCAGGGAACGTTGGATGAGATTAATACCACTCTGGACAAAGCGCAGGCCGATTTCGACAGTGGCAAGTCTGCTAAACGGTTTGCGCGACGGTTGAAATGGCCCTTCTCACTCTCTGAAACGAAGGACCTGGTTGCAGACCTTGCTGGTCACCGCGCCACTATCCAGCTTGCCCTTTCGGCTGATAGCATGGATGCTTTACTGAAAAGTCTTTCCAAGCAGGATCAGATTCTTAATCTGATTGAGAGAAAACTCAGTTTCGACACAAGAGTGCAGCTTAACAAGAGACGCAAGGAAGTCATGGACTTCTTTCTGCGGGTGAAGCCTCAAGACTATCTTGATGTCTGCCGTGAGCTTCGGCATGAGGCGACAGGATCATGGCTCACAAGCGATGACTCGACGTTCTCGGAGTGGATAGATGGGGTGAATTCCAAGTTGTGGTTGAGTGGCATTCCTGGTAGGTACTCCAGTGTGCTAAGGTGACACGTTAGCTAATATCGTGAACAGGCAGCGGAAAGACAATCCTTTGTGGGTTGGTCATTGAGACAGTTCTTGCACAAAGTGATGATTCCACAGCAGTCTGCTATGCCTTCTGCGACTATAAAAACCCCGACTCGTGTTTACCAGAAAACATCATCGCTGCTCTGGCCGTTCAGCTCGGTCTTCAAGGGGAAGAAGCTTTTGATGCTCTCGAGGAATACTATGACATGTTGCACCCAGAAGACAAGCTCCCTATGCAGCCGAAGCTAGACGACCTCATCGAACTTGTGGAATGTATGGCCGAAGTCTACGAGAAAGTGTTTGTCATAGTCGACGGCTTGGATGAATGCGGTAGCCAAGTCTCAAGGATGACGCAGGCTCTGAAGTCTGTAGTTAACAAGTCTGAGACTGTCAGCGCTGTGTTCTTTAGCCGTAAGGAGGAGGAGATTCGTGAAGAGCTTGAAGATCAGTTTGAGCACATCGAGGTTTCAGCTCATACAAAGGATCTGGAAGATTACACCCTTGCCGAGGTGAGCAAGCGGAAGGTTCTCAAGAGGCTTGAAGAGTCAAACCCGATGCTTTACAAAGATATCCTCCATACATTGGTGCAGGGTGCCCAAGGGATGTAAGTAATCTCTCGCCATCCAAGGTACTGATCTCAGCTGACTGACTATAAAAAGGTTCCGCTGGGTGGCTTGTCAAATCGATCACATCTGCGACCAACCAAACAATAATGCCCGAAAAAAGGCACTGAAAGAATTACCTCCAACACTATTTGGCACGTATGACCGTGTCCTACAGAATATCGCGCAGAGTCCTCCCGGTACGCTAGCGTGCATACAGAAAGCTCTTCAGTGGATTGCATTGCCGGGCTATAAAATAGAGATTCCTGCATTATGCCAAGCAGTGTCTATCCAAGACGGAGTTGACTACATAGACAAGGATGACATTATTGATCCAGAGGTTATATCCCGTCGCTGCGGTTGCCTGTTACGCAAGTCCCTGGATGGAAAGGTCTTTGAATTTGCCCATTTCACCGTCTTGGAATACCTGACCAAGTCACCTGTTGAGGGCTTTCGGTTCGCTGAAGAAGATGCCTACCGATCGTTTGCCGAGACGTCGGTGAGGTTTGTTCTCTTCCCATGCTTTGATAGGATGCCGTCACTCATCGAGACGGTAGAGTACGCATACAGTGAGGTGCGAGATGGAGAGTTCCCATTCTATCGCATTGCGGCAGGGACACCCTCTGAGCTCTTCTGGACAAAGACTCCCAGCCACACTCGGGCAGTGATACTTGATGAGGAGCCCGTACTCAGCCTGCTGAAGAGGTTGTTCAGCAGAGAAAAGACAAGGCTTTATCAACACTGGCTGCGTACCGTCGGGAAAACCATTTCTACGTTCCATGCGTACTCGTCAAGCCCATGGCATCTGGTTGTGTCCATGACAAGCCCCAGATTGTGCGAGTATTTTCTTGAGCAAGGCGCCGATGTAAATGCAGTACACAACACATGGAGTCCGTTGGCCACGGCAATGTCTACGATTATCGACGATAGGTGGGAGAATATTCAAGAGGATGAGAGCAAAGCCTTCTGGTTTGCCCGCCACTCCCAGGTCTTGAAAATCCTGTTGGACCACGGTGCTGACGTGCAGCTCACCAGACGGGGACTTAGCGCTCTATGCGCTGCGTTTGAGTCATTGAAAGGCCCCAATCTTTTGCCCTTTGTTCGTGCGTCATTACCGGTACCACAAGATGCTGTAGCAGCCTTCTCGAATCGCACCTGGGACAACGAGTTAGATAGTGAGTTTCTGCAAGCAGTCCTGGACCTCTCCCTTGGCGAAGATGCGCCTGCGCAATGGAAGCCATTGGCAGCGCCAGCGTTGATCCACTTGCGAAGACGAGGTGTTGGGGCCTCGGGCCAAATTGTTCATCTCCCGGCCAACACGTACACCAACGAGGACTATCCAAAGGCTCTAGAGGTAGCAATCGAAGCTGGGTACACCCAAGATCTCGCTGCGCTCATGGCTGACCCGCGCTTCACCGACGAGGCACTTACGCTCAGCAACTTTGCGCTACTTAGCGCCGCCGCCGCAAGTCAGATACGCCATAGTGGCGAGACCTTAAAGATGCTCCTCGATCTTGGCATAGACCCAAACATAGCAGATGCCAACGGCCGAACCGCTCTTCATCTCAGCTGCCATTCGTCCAACTTTGAAGTGGTCACTATCCTTCTCGCCCACGGTGCAGACTCAACCAAGGGTGATATCAAAGGCCAGACGCCGTGGCACGTGGCGGCTTTGTCCGGACGTGAGGACCTCCTAGAACACATGTTCCAATGTGATGAGAATGCTCTCAAAGCGCTGTCGTGTATCAACCATGAAGAAGAGACCCCGCTGGGTTGTGCCTTGGCGAGGGCCAAGGTCGAAGCCTCATTGTATCTCCTGGGGATATGTCCGTCGGAGCGTGCCTACTTCCAGTTTAGTGCACCACCGTTCGAAGACGCAGCCATGATTGGCTCAAAAGAGCTTTTTAATGCCTTGCTGGCCAAGGGAGATATTGTTGATAGTGCCACCACTGCATCATCGAATCCCATGCATTATCTGTCTGGCGGATGCACAGCCCAATTTGCCCGATACCTCACTACCATGTACGATCCGTTTGGCATAGACGATTTTGGCCAGTCTCCATTCAGAATGTTCTTCAAAAGATGGCTTTTGCGTAACGGAAACGCAGAGAAACAAAATACTATTCCGCTGGACAGCGACCTGGTACGACTGCTACTTCCGGAGGACTGTGTCTTCAGAAAGGATGCCAAGTTTAATCACGTGTGGGAAATCATCTGCAATTGCTTGTGTGAGGCGGAGATCTGCTGCTTTATTCCTCCTGATGCTGATTCTGGTGAGTCCGGAGACGTCGATGCTGATTGTGAGTATTATCTGGCTGGTGGCCTTTCCACTATCTTCCTGTGCGGGATACTCTCGTCGTTTGAGAAGGCAGAGGAGGTTTCAGGCACAATCCCGCTTTTACAATCAATGCGTCGTCACCAACGGAGACACTTTTGCGACCATGCCTTGACAAGACTCTTTGTTGCGGTAAGCAGAGCTTCCAACATCAAGAATGGGTTACAGAATTTTGAAGATGCCTATGGAGTGTTTGACAAAGCCATAAACGAGAACGCCATACTTCTAATCAGAGAACTCATTTTCCAGAGGGTTGATATCTTCAAGCAAGTGCCAGAGAGTGTATCCAAGACGCCAAAGTCCCTGTTTGAGATGGCCTGTGAGCGAGCAAAGTCGGGTCTGTTCAATGCTATGTTGGCTGAGATATCCTTTGAGCGCCTACAGATACCGGGCCCAACTGGCCGGACTCCGATAGAGCTGCTCGTGTATGGAAACAGCCCAGACAAGGTCCTTATGCTTGAAGCACTTTCCGAGAAAGGGCCGATTCCTGTGCCGGAGGGCTTAGAGGTACCTCTGATTGTCAGAGCAGCACGAGAGTCGGAGTGGAGTCTGGTGAAAAGTCTTGCACGCCTTGGACACGACATGTTTGCCAAAACCACCGGGGGTTGGGGCCTTGCTCAGTACGCAGTGAGCCAAGGTGAACTCGACGTGTTAAAGTGGGTGATTGAGTCTGCTTCGGAGACGTCACAGTGGCAAACGAGCTCCGTTGGCAATTCGCAGAGCAGTCCAGACAGGGTAAGGCAGCAGAAACTGTTTGACACACACGTCTCACTGTTGCACGTAGCAGGTCTGCAGCCTCACGTGCTCGCGTACATGGTCGAGAATAAACTCTTTGAAGACCTAAATATTACCTCGTACAACGGCAGGACGCCTCTGCACTGGGCTGCATTTTGTGGCATTGCGTCGGGCTGTCAGATGTTGATCGACCACGGCGCAGACCCGTCTATCCGGGACAAGAGCGGCAATCTCCCTATCGACTACGCCCATTTCCACGATTACGATGAGGTTGTCGTCCTGTTGCTCAAGGCTGGCTCGCCACAACCGAAAGAGCGGTCGACAGATGACAAGTACGACGATCTAACATCTACCACAAAGCCAGAGATGCTGCGTCGACTAAGATTTGAAAAGGCCATACTGGACGGAGATTTGGACGAGTGTGAGAAGGCATTCCTGGAAGGATGCTCTGTTGACCGACCTGTACCCAGTTGCTTATGCTCGCCTTTGTTCCTTGCTGTTCGGGCGGGCCACGAGCATATCGTAGCCCGGCTTCTCGACCAGGGAGCCAGTACTCAGGACAACAAATGCCACCACAACAATTACAAGAAACTTGTGGCGCATGTTGCCGACATGGTGGACTCCCCTGCTTGTATGAAGGGTGTCTTGACTGCCTCTTTCAAACAGCAGACTATTTGGCACACGGGTATAAGCGTCGCCTTACACATAGCCGTCTATCGCGAGGAAATAGAGTTGGTCAATGTGATTCTGGATCACTTCAATCTCCATGTCAAGGAATACAGGTAAATAAAGACGTCTGATTTTTAGAGGCAATGTTGACGAATCCAGTGTCGCGTGGAAGTATGATCTCGGTGGTGACTTTATCGCAAATTCTATCCAAGAATTTCGAACGAGATTCATAAACCGACCGGTAAATACGAAATACAGTATGGGACGAACACCTCTCCACAATGCGGCGCACTCAGGTAATATAGCCATAGTAAAAACTCTCATCAGCAATGGCGCCGACGTGAACGTATTGGACGCGGAGGATACAACACCTCTGATGCTCGCCGCTGCAAACAGTCACGTCACTGTTGCCAAGGAGCTTCTTTCTCAGGGAGCAGATGTCGAGCTAAGGAGCGGATTCGAACTCACCGCAATGGCGACTGCGGTTTGTCGAGGAACTTTGGAGATGGTCCAGCTTCTGGAGTCGGCGAGTCCGTTCTCCTTGCAATTCACAACGGGGAATGGAATAAACATGCTGGGAATGCGAATCTTTAGCGAATCGGCAGCTGAAACCTTCCCGTATCTCATCTCTAGAGGAGTCAACCCTCATCATCTCGACAGATACGGATATTCCATGCTGTCTCGCGTGATGCAGTGGGGATACGCTCGGGACTACATCGTCGCTAGCCACCAAACGAGTTTCTCCCCGGACAGCAAAAAGCCCATGTTTTTGAACCCCCTGGCAGAGATAGCCTACCACGATACCTCGCTCAATCTCAAGCGTCTGCTATTTTCCCTCTCCCCTGCGACAAGACAACTCCTCATTAGCCAAGATGACAATTATTTCGGAACGCCGCTTTGCGCGGTCGTATCAAGAGGCAATCTAAAAACCACAAAGTTGCTACTCACTCTTGGTGCAGACCTCGAACAAGCCGGTTCTGTATTTGGAACCCCTCTTATGTGCGCGATTGTCTGTGGGAGGCTTGATATAGTAAAGTTTCTCGTTAGAGAGGGAGCCAGGCTTGGATACAGCGACGAAGATGGGCATTACAGAAGTGGGTTGAAAGCGAGCCTTCCACACCCTAAAATCACACGTTGGCTGCTTGTTGGGAGGTATCAAGAGCAAGGGAAATTGTCAAATAGCTCTTGGAGTACAGATCAGACGTTGAGGCCGTGGAGTGGCAAGAGGACCATCAAGGTAGCACTGCTCAGCTTTGAGTTGAGGACGTGGGGAGATTCGACACTTGACTATTGTACTTACCTGCACACACTGAAGCAAAGACTCATAGGGGGAAGAGTCACGGGGGAACTTGTCTAGCTTAGCTTGCTATGAGCAAGATTTTAGGAGGGAACAACCTTATAATACCCAAACTGATACTAGCAAGCATGGAGTATAAATCTCCCTTGAGCTTTGACTTCCTTGGAGAAACGGGACATGTACTCTTTCTTGTATTTCCTAATTGCTAACAAGACTTGTTTCTATCGACTGCACCTTATTCTTAAGCATTCTCCTTCATCTCAACCTCATTCTTCATATCAGCCTTCTCATCCCGCGCCATGATAGCTTCTCCATCGGGCGCAAGCTTGTTACCGTAGCGTCCAATCTTGTACCAGGGCAGAGAAAACAACTCATCAGTACTCTCGAGCGAGCGACCTGCCATTTCAGGAACAAACAGCCACACCCAGAGTAATCCTAGGATACAAACAGCAGCGCAGAAGAAGAAGAACCCAGCACTAGTCATAGAGAGCAACATAAGAGGAACGGCCTTGGTGTTGCCGTATTGGTTGGCAAAGTGAAGACACATAGTGAGGGAACTACCCAGGGCTCGAAGACGAAGAGGCCAGATCTCGGCGTTGACGAGGTATTGGAACGAGTTCCAGCCCATGGTCCAGCCTACTCCAGACAGGTACAGCATCGTGACTGCGCCTACGCCAGCTTGCTTCTGGGTGCTGGTCAAGGTACCATTCTCCAAAGCCTCGGTACCGACAACCGCTAGGAAGACAGCAATGTACAGAATTGAGATAAACTGCAGCGAGATACCAGCGTAGAGAGAGCGACGTCTACCGATGAAGTCGACGAGGAAGAAGGCACAGGCATAAGCAGAAGTGAGCTTCACCACACCCAAGATGCATGTAGCGAAGAGCTTCTCAGACTGGCCTGACTTTCCGAGCACGCCAAAGAACTCAGCTGCGTAGATGGTGATTGCACTTGCGCCAGACCATTGTCCCAGGAGCTGGGCCATGAAGCCGAGCATGAAGCGATATCTGTTGGCAGGGATAGTGACGAGCTCACGGAGCTTGCCCCATCGCGAGACACCGAGGACAGCTTCTTGCTCTCGCTCGAGCTGGTCGCGGATGCCGTAGATCTCTGCTTGCACGAAGGGGTGTGTTTCGGGGAGTTGGCGGAGTTTGCAGAGGGCTTTTGTACTCTCGGCGTCGCGGCCTTTCATGGTGAGCCAGCGGGGGGTTTCGGGGACGGTGAAGGACAGAAGAAAGATGAGTCTGTGGTTTGTCAGTCGAGGTTTGTCTTGATTTAGGGGAAGAAAACGTACCCAGAGAAGCCAATGTGGCATGTTTGAGGCGCCACCCATTGATAGCGAGAAGAGTTGGGCATGTTGATAGACGCGCCCCAGTTGCTGAAATACGCAATCATGACACCGAGATACACAGAACCAGCAAAGATGTTGGTGAGCATACCACGGATCGCTCTCGGCGCCGTCTCAGCAAGGTACGTCGGTCCCACAACAACAGTCATGCCAATACCGAGTCCTGCGATGAAGCGTCCAGCCAGCACCTGTCCCACACTGCCGTGGCTGGTGATGACAATAATGAAGCCGACGAGCCAGAGTAGGCAGAGAATCTGAAGGGATCGAACACGACCGACTTTGTCGCAGAGGAAGAAGGCGAGGAGAGATCCGGCGATGGAGCCGATCTGGACCATGCTGGTGATGTTGGACTCGACTTGTGCTTGGTGGTGCTCGGAGCCGTTTTCCAAGCCGAATTCGTCTTTGAAGCTCTTGAGCGTGACCATTCCACCGACGAGGCCTTCGTCAAGACCACGACTGGCACCTAGAATACCTTTACAGGAGTGTTAGTTTTCGTACCAGAGGGTGTATTGAGTCAGCCTACCAAAGACAAAGGTGCTCCAGTAAAGGCGCCAGTTAAGCACCTCGCTAGGCGTCTCCGCCATAGCAGCCTTGTTACCGAGAGTGAACTTCATCTTTGCGCTTTGTAACAACGATCACACAACAAGCGAGAGAAGAATGAGGACTGCTTTCTCCTTCGACAACAACAAAGGTGAGAAAAGAAACACACAGCATTTATAAAGACAAAACACCCTCACCCGTGGGGAAATACAGGGCTGGTATGAGTCGCGTGGGGTTGCGATTGGAGGTTTCCCCGCAGCCTCCACACGCTCAACGGCTATTTTGTGCCGATTGTGGACACGCTGACAGGGTTGGTGACTGTTCTAAGACGGTTGCTCCGATGGGGGAACCCACGTTATTGTTGGGGTTGGCCGTTCCCCGCACCGTTGTCATTTACGACCTGGGGAAAATTCTATCGACTTGGTCTCATCTCCAAGCTGTAGCTCTTGGTATATGTCAGTATTTAATCGTTATTATTCCAGGCTCTTTCACACAAGTTATAACTACTCTTTCGCGCAACTACGCTCTTACCACTGAGACTAACCCTCACAGTGACACAATCCTTCTTCCCCATGGGAACTCTACTCCCCCCCTCATGTCGGCCAAGTCCCAGGATCTGCACGGATAACCGGCACCAACACAACCACGGACAACATTAACCCGCAGACCACACAACCTATCACAAACGTCATCGACCTAAACAGCTTGCTAAACGCCTAGTGCTGAGTGGCCACGGTTCTTCCCCACAGATGCAATTGTTGATGTTACAGTTGCATCGGCAAAGACCAAAGGCTAGATAACGCGAGAAACTTACGTGGAATGAATTCCCCATACCAAAAGATCCCGTGTCTCGGCGAGATTGTGGATTGGGTTGCTAGATTTGATACCGACCCCGTCTTTTTATGCCCTGTAGCTTTGTAACGGACTTTAATAAGCATAAAGGTTGGGTGTAAGTGGACAGGGACAGGACCTGAACTTCTGAGCAGACCGCCTTCAGATCTTGAGCATATCTCTTATCGATAGGTTATGATAGGACACTTTGATACCCAGGACGCTCCCCTCTGGTGCGGGACAGCTTCACTGTCAATAGGGAAGTTCCGTCTTACGCCCCACCGGAGTTGAATATTGCAGACCATAGACATCTTCCGAAGCCAGTTATTGTGTTGCGTGAGTCAGCTATACGAAACACTAGCCTTTGCACATCATCGGGGTATGCCATATCTTCTGAATTCTACAATAGCTAAATCTGTCTCCCTCTGGTAGATTGCGGGGCCCCGGAATATTACGTGAGTTTTGTCTTCTCCTACGCGCTACGGGAATGTGGGTTCACTTGCCGGTGATTACGTCCAGGGAAGCTATAGAGCCTTGTGGTTGACGTATTTGGATGTTAATGCATCTTCTTATCATAAACCCTGATGACTATCGATGCTGGAATGTTGTTTTGTTTTCGCGATGCTTCTAAGTCCAGACTTCTCCCATCCCCCATCCTCGAGCAGGATTCGGTATATTTTGCTTCCCTTCTGTGTGAGGTACTTGTCACATAATCCATGTAGCTATCGAAACACTCATCCGGTCGCATGCGAGAACATAAACGAACTGCAGCCGATTTCACCCAAGAGCTTAGGAAAGAACCAAGGACTTCCTCCACTACTAAAGAGAGTCTGCCTCAACCTAGCCGCTTCCGGATGGGGAACGGACAACTAGGCTATAGGTCTAGGGTTATTTAATTCTTCAGTCTCTACATATTCGTTGTATCCAATGCCTTCGGAGTATTCCGGCCTAATACTAGATAACGCTCCTTCCACGGCTATTACTGGTTGAAGCAACCCTAAACTCTAACTCAACAGTGCCTGGACCTCTTACTCTTTGTTGGACTGTAGTCCATAAGTGAGGCGACTGGTGCTGTTTCTCATACTCTATGAGTTGCTGGCCTCAGTGCTTAATAATAGCCCGGATCGCCTTTACAGCATTGGACAAAGGTGGAGGTCTGCGACAGTATGCTTTTATCAGGACGCAGACATGGAATGGTGTCACCATTGTTCCTCCGCCTCTAACTGTATATCCTATGAGAAGCCAAGAATCAAATACTCATGACAGCAAAGTCCAGTAGTTCCTAAGGATCAGATAATATCACACAGACCGGCCGAGAAAACGGGATGAGGTAGATTGGTAGCAGTACTAAACATCCCACGTACACCTTCCAGCAGATACTTAAGACGAACAGAGTACGTCTTGGGACTTAGATTATGTATCACTGCATTTATATCGTAAAAGAGTATACTTATTCGAGAGAATTATTATGAGATGTGCGTTCTCTGCCTATTCAATCTCCTAAGCTGAAAGCTAGTGCTCGAAACCTGATACTCCCGTAGAGCCTTGATTGAGCCCTTAGCACTCTCAGCGGCGACAAGACACTTATTCCCATACCTAATGAATCCCTCGTCAATAGCCTTGTTCAGTCGCTGGATAATGCCATCCCAATACCCTTCGACGTTGAGCAAGACAATGCCACGGGTATGTATACCAAGCTTGACCAAGCTAGTCATCTCAATATTTCCTTCATGGTCCCAAGACCGCCACTAAGACCAATGAAACCGCTGCCTGGTCCGCCTGCTAGGATCTCGGCTGTCGTGAGCTTCTTGCTAGCGGGCATGTCCTTGACAACAGTTGGCCGACCAAAGGTAGCCTCCTCGGGGACGTAGCCATGTAGATCCAGGCCATCGCGTCTGTACTCAATCAGGGCTACGGGGATGATACCATGGACTGACTGCGGTCCGTTGATAGAGACCAAAGTCTTTGCTATCTCGCCCACGAGACCGATAGTTCCCCCACCGTAAACTGTTGAAGTGAAGCCAGCTAACTTGTGTATGCGAGTGGCAAAGCTTGGAAAAGCTAATGTGGTTGGCAGCCATTACTCGGGCAATATCACAAGTTGCTTCAAGATGGGCAGGACTAGCAACGTCGGTTACACCGCAATAAATGCATCTTAGTGCGTGGGGTAAAAGTCGACAAGCTCTGGTAGGACATCTTTTATGGCTAATATAAAACGGCGGGAAGCTCAAAGTTTGAAGAATGGAGGAAATAAAGGTCTTGCTGCAGCATAGTTCCAAGTGAACTCAAGTTATACTTCTTGGTCTATGAAGGTAAGGAGAGAACAAAGCCGGGACCAAACACACACAAGACAGGAAACTATAATGTCTTTTATCTTTTATTGCCATCCTTAAGATTCCATGAGATATGGTGTCATCCTCACCTTGTTCTCTGACATGTGTTCCACCTTACATTGACCTTGTATGTCTTGAGGCATGTGTTCTGTCTCCGAGATCCTATCATCCTAAGCAAAAGTCGCGAACCCATGGATATAGAAGTAGCTGCAGGGCAGTATCTTTGAATTGGTCAGGGAGAGTGACAGCGATCTGTGCCCACTCCGCCGTAACCACTCTTCATCTCGTCTTACACAGAAAGGTCCGGGCAGAATAGCACGTCAGAACGAGCATCGTTGCAGACTGGTCGGAGTTACTGTGGTGCGTGCATGCTATACGCATTATATGACACAGTACTTGAAAGATATTCCCCAGGTGGTACATGTGGAATAAATTGAATTTACCAAATATTAACGGCCATCTGCATTGTAACAGTGGTAGGATTCAGATCACCCCTCGGTGAGACTCTTATCCTTCACAAGTACCTGGGGCCGGAACCAGTAATCTTGTTTCTCCAGTAGCACTAATAAATATCGCTGTACGAGTAATAATGCAACTACTGTTACAGCTCAAAATCGAATTGCAGGTACTATCTCAAAGCCTCATCTCTAACTTTCTCAAAACTAAAGTTCCAGGTCAGCTTCTTGCTGCTTTCACTATCCGACGACCCTCTTATCCCAACATGTTGCAGAACACTCGGTGTGATAGCGTATTTCTGCAGTCCATGCTGATCGGCGTATCCCTCAATAAAGCTATCACCAGCAACATCTTCTATTGCTGTCCCCAGAGCCAGCCCTAGAGCGTTCAGGTGCTGATGTGGGATGACAAGACCCTGTGCACAGCATCCATAGTTGGCCATCTCGTGGACACCTACTGGGTATGGATCCATAGTTAGTCTACCTGCAATGAAGTATAGCCCGATGAATGATGCTGTCCAAAAGGTAAGGTGGGGGATGTTCCAGAGTGCAGATTTGAGGTGAAGGGTATGTGATCGTCGGGCTGAATCGAGAGCGGTGATTATCAGATACAAGACCAACACAACACTGTAAAGGTAGATAGAACGGGCTAGGTAAGTAGGCCACTCTTCGGAGTTCCAGCCCAAGTATGTCTCGGAGTAAAAAAGTCGGAGATAAAGCCAGTCGTTCGGGTCTTGGGTGCGTTCGAGTACTTCCAGGCCATTTGACAACCGTTGAAGCCAGTGTCGGGCAGCAATAACATCGTCTTCTACCAAAACGAAGTATTCTGCCTCTCGAACACGACAGGAGGCCATCAGTGTTGCGTAGTCACGATGGACTCGTTCGTTACGGGTCAGCTCTTGGGCGTTGTCCAAATGCTCCCCTAGCACACCATGGTATTTTTCGGAGGAGCCAGGAAGTGAGCCATTTTCATAAAAGAGCACCTCGTCAGCCAGGTGTTCGAGCCATATCTGTCCGAAGGCGGGATTACTGGTAGGGTCGTTGTCGGCCAGCAGCACCGTGATGTGAAGGGTCTGTCTCGCCTCCATGTTCAGCCCTTGGACCAGAGACGCCAGCGCCTTGGGTAGAAACTGTTCATTCTCTCGTCTGACACTAGGTATACCAATGCAAAACCTTTTCCCCTGTGATGATCGGGCGATGGCATCGTTGTTTATTAGGGAGATATTCGCTAGGTCGTCGGAGGGTTTGCTGTTGGCCAGGGCGAGGAAGTCGTCGGCTTGTTTTTCTCTGACGTCGGTGTATCCTGTCTTGTAGGCTCGATGGCGATCGTAGAAGAACGAAGATGGGTCAGAGTAGGTATACAATCTGCAGAGTTGGAAGAGGATAACCCAGATACTGGCCAAGGAGGCATAAACTGCTAATAGCTTTCGGTTTCGTGGAAGTAGCATATTAACTAGAACAACTCATACCGGTTTTCCATGAGATGTGCTAGGTATTTCTGCAAATCTAGTAATATCCATCGGGCACCACTCTTGAGTTATAAGGCGTGTCTAGTGGCGGCCGCCTCGTCTTTTTTGTTGTGATCGGCCAAAGAACCACAAGAATCCACGTCTGTTAGCATGATCTCAGCAGGGAATACGATTCCATATGCCATTCGGTCCGTTGCAGCCCCAATACGTGCCCCGGTGTTCTATGCCAACGTCAGGGTGGGTTCATTGTCTTTGGAGTTGTTGTCAAGGCTACCATAGTTGTAACAGGTCCGTAGACTGCGTAGCAAACAGTTGAAATCATACCAAGCACTTAAACCTACTTCTTTAACTATTACTGTTCCTTTTTACCTATCTGATGAATTCTGTTGCATTTATATAACAGCAGTTGTGCATCTTGGTGTGTTTCAATTAGAGCACCGACCCATCATGGGAAATTACAAACCTCAGGATCAGTGTTTACACAGACCAACACTTTCCCAAGTTTTGCATTTAACCGCAAGGTCAAATCCTTCCAAATGTTGGCCTCGGGAGCAGGAACAAGCAATGGCACGAGGACTCAATGAGTAAGCCTGCAACCTGCTTACTCACTTGACCCGGCTACGGGAAGTCGTTGCAAATTCTATGTTTAGACGATGTGAAGGATTCGGGCTCCACCCAGCTATACGAATTTCTCATCAGCATACAGATTTTCCAGTGACATTAGCTGGGAAGTGCATCTGTCACCAACCGCTCAACAGCCGAGAAACCCGGCACTCGATAGTACTTCATGTATTGCACGTGCCTTTAACAACGGTGATGTTTCTGAGGTTCGCCTATAAGGCACAATGCGTAGCCAGTCTGCCGGGCTTCGGAGGTCGACTTTTACTACCGAGACTAGTGCCGAACAGATCCCGAAGAATTCCACATTTCTGGAGTTAGTTCATCATAATTTCGGTTGTACCTTCTAATGCCCTATAAGGCTGGAGGATCTGTAGAACTGTTTTGAGCGATGGATTTAGTGAGTTTGACCGTATGTGCTATAAACGTCATCATGGGAGTAACCTGGTCCTTGCCGATGTGGTCTTTCCGACCAAGGTTGCAACCAACATTTAATAAAGAATGCCAATTTTTCACAATTTTGAGCATTGTATGACAGTGCGCTCACAGAGGGTAACAGCTAGGTTCATTCCTAGATTCGGTCATGTAACCAGAGGGAATCCATTACAAGAAAGTCACGACGATACGAAGGCACACATTTCTAACTTGAAACTTCGTACTAACACAAACCAGAAAATAAATTGCAAAGTGATACTTGAACAGTGCAGAGACGCCAAGCTGTCGATCTCGACCTGTGCGGAAATCTTTCTTTTTCATTCGTTCTAGAGGCGGCCGACCCGGTTAATGCGGCTCAGCCGCTAAAGGGAACAAGCCATTTGTTATTTGGTTGCTTATGTTATTTCAAGTAAGAGAGATGGCTTTAGTCTGGAACTCATTGGTGAATACTGACTCTTCGAGGGTGTTACAAATTGCAGTTCGAGACGCAGGTTCAGTTCCAAAAGTAGACATGGTCGAGAACTTTGCTGATAGGCCTGCTCAGCTTGGAATAATTTACAAACCAGCAGAAACAAAGGCATGTGCTTTAATATCGGTGATATAGAGGTAAACATAAACAGTACGGGTTGCAATGGCATAGTTTAGGCTCAGAAAAGATTTTAATCTACTAATCTACAACCTAGGCGTATTCAAACTGGTTGTATAGATCTGTTGTTAATTATCTTCTAAGATAAAGATATCCTAAGTTTCTTTTTACTCCAGTCAGTTATAACCCAGAATTCTCTGCTCCATCGTCTATTCTATTGAGGTATTAACCTTCTAACTCATATCGCTTTGTGTGACGACAAGCCTCCTGTCCCTTCTCAACCACAGACATCTCAATTGCCTCCTTCGCGGGCAGCTCTTCATGCTGCCTATTACTGTCCATCTCATGCCGCACAACAATCCGATGACTGCCTGCGGGTAGTTCAACCTTATTCCAGTCCTCGTTGTCTTTCATTGCATGGCCTTTCCGGCGTTTACGGATCAAGATACATGCAATTACAATGACTGCAATAAGAGTAACGCCACCCACAACACCACCTACAATGGCTCCGATTGGTATACCTCCTGACAATGACGGGTCTAATATTGGCTTTCTCTCTTCTTGCGTTCCTGGTGTCCCTGGACTCAAGGAAGCTACTGTGTGTTAGTATGTAAAGGCTATTATAGATAACATACTTGAGTCTTACCGAATAACTTTGCAACTGATTTGCTATCCCATTGTGTTATAGCCCTGACCATGATCAGCAGGTTGTATAGCATCGTCCATTAATACACTCACCCTCTCTTATACCAGTCTTTTACGATCAATGGTGAATCATAGTCTGTGGCAGCCGCATTATATTGTTCAGCCCAGGTCATGCTTGGCAGATCAAGAATACCAATGCCCTGTTCCCAAGGGTCCTTATCTCTCCAGCCGTTCATTTTCGTATTGTCGTTTCCGCCTATACTTATCATCTGCCGATTACCAACGACCGCACATCCATGCATTGCACGGGCCGGACCTTCCGAGGCTGCCTTGAACCATCTGAAAGCGGGAAGTGTTAGAACCCAGATATCTCCATATGACCTCGTATTAGCATTCCATGTATTCCATCCTCCGTAAATAAATCTGAATAGAATATCGGTTCACGAAACTAGACCCAGAAAACGGAGAAACGTACATCTCGTACGTGCCATTCTTTCCAGGCACACCCACAGAACAAAAGTCCACTCTCGGGTCTGGAGGACCACCCGTCGTCAGTTGCCAGTACCACTCCCTGGAATCTGGATCGTAGATGGTGACGTTCGTGAAAGACACGGGGTCTGATTCGTTAGATTGGCCAGAACCTCTGCCTTTTGCACCGCCTACAAAGACAAGTAGCCCGGCTGGGCCGAGCGAGGGCATGCAAGTCGCGGTGCCAGACCATGTCGCATACCCAAGAGCTTCTGTAGATTCATTTGTCCACCTCTGAGTGGTCATGTTGTAGGTCAGCAGCCCGTCAAACACCCTGGACTCATCTGTTATCCGATCGTCTGTATTGCCTTCGGCATAGCCTCCGAGGTAGTACCCAGCACCATTGCAGGTTGCAGAAGCTCCCCTGACAGTGCGATAGGAAGAGCGAAATTCGCTATTGTCTGGGGGATCGTGGCTAGACCAGCTTCCTTTACCATACCCATCCGCGTTAAAAACCCAGAGATGATGGTCACCAGCTACTGAGACATTGCCGTATGATCCTTGACCTCCCCAAGAGAAGATGGAGGATCGATTATCGTCAACCCAAAGACCTGGTTGCTTCAAATATGGTGATGAACCCTTGTCGATCTCCCTGAGGGTCACTGTATCATTCGTCCAAGATTCCTGCAACGGTAACGATAATGTTACAGTGACTAAGTAAGAAACATTAGGTCATTTGGTACTAATGGTATCTTTTGGCGTGTATTACCTGGAGTTGACTCATAGTCATCCTTGGAAGAGAGCTCTCCGCCTTCAATGTAAGCATATTCACCTATGATAGCAACTTGACAGGTGAGCTGGGTCACGAAAGAGTTGAGCTATTGTTTTAAGGCTATTACTCACCTGATAGCAGAGCTCGACGAAGAAAACTATTATTGTCGGGAACTTGTTCTGATCTCTTGTAACTGTGCGGTGTCGAGAGGGTACTGGTCGAAACACATAACGGAGTTAGATGTATGAGGGCAAAGAAGGCCATGTTGATGTATGGCATGGTCTCCGAATTGGGGAGTGCTCGGGTCTCAGTAGTGAGTGCACGACTTCAGGTTAAAAGTATGAAAGAACTATGCTCCAAATATTCACTTAAGAAACAAAACCTGGATGTTGTTATATGACCCTAAAGAAGATATGGCAGCAAGAGTGATGAGGATATGATAGGGCGCTTAAGGTCCCTCCTGAATGGCCTGGCCAGCAGTATGACCTATGGAGGCCTTATTCGCGGGCTGAGGAAGAACATAGCCCTGCACACACCAACATCTATGGTATCGAGGGGCCGTATTTTTCTTTAACCCCTAGCTCAGATGCGTGGTTTGACTTGGATTAGTCGTTCCGCTGTTTGTTGGCGAGTACAGACATGTTGACTCCGAGCGTACTGTTATTTGATTGGCCGCGGAGTCGTGCTGAGTTGTTTGCCTTGTAGTTTGAAACACAACTTAACCGCGCGCGTAGAAAGATCTAGTTCCGGACGGAAAGTAGACAAAAAAACAGACAAATTACTTCAAGGCACAAATGACAGTTTTATTTGTAAAATCTCCAAGATTGGAGGAAACCGATATAACAATAGAAAGATCAAACTACCTTTCAAGGCCATTCCCACGGAAATCCCTCTTCAGATTCATCATCCCCCCAACGTTGTTAACCTCCTTCAATCACTTATGGCGTCGGGGCCAATAGAGCTACCTTGGCGCAAAGCGCAGAGCAAGTTCCGAAAGCGCTGTTGCAAGCGATGATTGATGCTGGCGCAGAAGCACCGAGTGTAGCTCCCCAAGTGGCACCAGCTCCGGCGTAGCAAGCCATGACGACGGCTGAACAGCCACTTTGACAGATTCCATACGAGATGGGCCCAGTAGAGGTTGTTGTGTAGATGCAAGCAAGGGTGGCGAAAACGGCTGTGGTCTTCATGTTGTCAGGTGTTGAGTGTGGAGGTTCTGAAATTTGTGATGTAGGATGAGGGTTTGTTCGGGCGTGATACGTGTTGAT
The DNA here is from genome assembly GCA_021020635.1 of Fusarium sp. PT. Classification (NCBI taxonomy): domain Eukaryota; kingdom Fungi; phylum Ascomycota; class Sordariomycetes; order Hypocreales; family Nectriaceae; genus Fusarium; species Fusarium sp. PT. Next base: position 90,491 of record JAHMRZ010000017.1, read on the forward strand.
TGACAGATTATAGATGAAGTTGACGTCCTTGGTGAGATTTGGGTTTTGAAGAATCTAGGTCTGACGTTTGCGATTAGATCCAAGCTGTTGTAATATATGGTGGCGAAGCCAAGATGGGCGGCCTCCTGCATGACAGCCCAACAATGCATGACGCAGACTCAAATCATAGTGTACGGAGATGATGCTTGTGAATGCTAACTTCCACCACTCAAAGGTCTTTGGAAGCTTTCAGAAACATTTCTGCACACTTGGACTCTTTGTCTCATTCTTGCGAAATTAATATCTTTCAGTGACGCTGTAGTTAGACCGTACTGCGCCGCTGAGTGACTTGAACAAGCTTTCAGGATAAGTCGTTATCATCATTAGGCTCCGATGTTGCCTGGTGTACCGTGACATCAAATGTAAGCCTCATATGCATCAGCTTGCATGACATACCTACCGACGACAAAGACATAGTTACACAAAACCACAGCCCACGAATCAGGAGGGCCTTTGTGTCAGCTGCTTCGCGTACCATGTATCACAATGACACACAAGGCAGAAAGGCCCAAGGGCCAAATCTCACATTTCTTAAACGTATCATTACTATACTTTATACCGTATCTCATTGTGGAAATGCCTTTCTTTATGTTCATGGCCCATTCTACTTGGAGGCTATCACCTAATCAGCCTTGTTCCGCCGATAGTTAGCCCTTGTCGTGCCGCGAACCTGCAGTTCAACTTCTCCACTCTTGCTTCCAGAGGTTACAGTCAAATCGCATGATTATTCATACAGGGAAAACAACAAAAGAGGGGCATTCTCATTCAACCTCGTTACCTGAATCTCACTCTATAGCAAACTAAACCTTGACCGATAAGGGCACAATGAGTTCTGACATGAACGCCTCAAAGGGACTGTTACGAGACACCATCCAAAACTCTTGGAGTCATCCCCAGACTGTTGTGCTTACAGCAGTCATTGGCTTGGTGATTTTCTTTGTGGCAGATACTTTGCGAATATGGTATCGTCTGTCTCACGTACCAGGACCGTTTCTAGCTGGGTTTTCAAAGGCTTGGATGGTCAAAGAGTCGTTCAAAGGACAACAGCCTTATGCGATACAGAAGGCGAATGAGAAATATGGTGCGGCGTCCCCCAATGGTATTTGTCATGCAAGTTACTGACGGCAGGTTCAGGTTCATTGGTGCGCATTGGCCCCAATGAGCTAGCCACCAATGATCCCCGGCTGCTGCGACGCATATTGTCTGCTCGTTCATCATATATTAGAGGACCTTGTAAGTGGCGGTGCTCCCCAAGCAGCTACCAGAGGGGTTAATAACATTTCGCAGGGTACAATGCACTCCGATTCGAGCCCGGAAAGGATAACCTCTTTTCAATGCGCGACGATGACGCTCATAAAGAATTACGCAACAAGATGACGGCAGGGGTAGGTCTACAAGACTGGTCTAGTCTCTTTTTGCACGACAACACTAACAGTTAGCAACAGTACTCAGGCAAAGAGAACCCATCTCTAGAGCGGGCGGTGGATGCCCAGATTGCAAAGTTCATCACTCTCCTAGAAACCAAGTACTTATCGACAGAAGAAGCATGCCTTCCCGTGGATTTTGCTGAGAAGGTGCAGTTCTTCACCCTAGATGTCATCAGTGATCTTGCATTTGGTGAGCCTTTTGGGTACCTGGAGAATGACCAAGATGTGTTCGATTTCATCAGCATCACACGTTCTTATTTCCCAGTCACTCTAGTCATGGCGAACCTCCCAATAGTGGTTGACCTGCTGCACTCCAGAATATTTAGTGGCCTTTTGCCAAAGGAGACTGATAAGCTTGGCTTCGGAGCCTTCATTGGGTGAGTTCTCTTACGCATCTGGTAGTAAGGATTTATTAACAGGTCTAGTGTTGCCAATAAGAAAGTTGCAGAGCGATTCGCAGAAAATGCTGAACCGCGTGCAGACATGATGGGGTCTTTTATCCGTCACGGCCTCACCCAAGAGGAAGCATCTCGAGAGTCACTGCTTAACGTCGTTGCCGGAAGTGACACGACAGCAACGACGATTCGCATGGTCATGCTGTGTCTTCTTACCAGCCCAGTCGCATACGGAAAGCTTCAACAAGAGATCGATAAAGCCATCGCCGCCAGGACTATCTCGTCCCCTATCACTGATGCGGAGGCGCGAAAGCTTCCTTATCTACAGGCCATCATCCAAGAAGGACTTCGAATCAAGGCTCCAGCAGCTGGGCCGCTCTTTAAGCAAGTTCCTAAAGAAGGTGACTACATTGATGGAAAGTTCATTCCGGGCGGTACCCAGATTGGTACATCCCCTTTTAGTATTTACCATTCCAAGGAGATTTTCGGTCAAGACGCCAGTATCTTCCGGCCTGAACGGTGGCTGACTGCGGATCTCGCACGCTTGGAGCTTATGTCCGAGACAGTTAGTCTGGTGTTCTCAAGTGGAAAGTGGCAGTGTATTGGCAAGCCGGTTGCTGCCATGGAGTTGAACAAGATATTTGTCGAGGTAAGCTTGACCTGCTGGCTTGACCTGCTGGATGTGTCTGCCTCTGAGGTTAATGTGACTGTGTAGCTGTTCCGACGTTTTGACTTCAGTATCATCCGACCTGAAAAGCCACTGAATATTACGAATGCAGTAGGTGTCTGCCTCTTGGTGCTTCTCCAGTGACTAATCGTCAGTTTAGGGCATTTGGCTGATTGAGGATTTCCCTGTGAGGGTTGCTCAACGTGAGGTTTAAGCAGATCAAGTGGATCATCAAGGAGACAAGATGGCACCATGTGGGGGACTTACGCAAGTACCTGGGTACTGCTAAACGTACGAGAAACTATGGCATTCTCTGTCAGCCTCCCTGTCACTTAAGGGCTTGTCTGGCTTCTCAAGCAGTAACTCAGCGTTTGATAATGGAGGCTCGAAACAGTGAAGGTTTATGGTGAAGATGATTGTTCTAGAAGCAGATTAGTGTAGTACCTTTGCTGTCATTCTTGGTAGCTAAAATGCTTAGCGTTTGTGCCCCTGCCGAGGCTACCTACAACTGGTCATGGTGCAGTGTCCCGGACCAAAATAGGTACATGACCTTATCTGTCGGCTCAGCCACCGGTGGCGTTAGAGAAATCGGCGGTACCTACCTCTGCGCTCAGTACGTATATTTCAACGATGCCAACAGGGTGACACTTTACGATTCCTCCAGATTCTCGAGTAGTTCTGTCGGATACCTCATCTGTTACTAATTTGCCCCAGGGGGCTTGAAGTGCTCTGTACCTGTAGGGACATGCAATAAGGCTGCCTAGGATTGCCGTCGTGTGCCTGGTACTTTTACAAATTTCTTCACTTGGCGTGCATGAGACGAACAGATCTGGTTTGCGATGGATTGCATTATTGAAGGTAATGCTGGCGGTCATTACCATTCAGACTTCATGTGTTTCTTTCAGGACGCTTGTCGATACACCACGCTTTGACCAATGTGGGATCGCACCCCTGTTTCAGCTATGACTCTCACGGCCGCTTGCAAGTCTATATGTCCTACTCTATTTTAGTGTAAAATGACAGAATCAACTCTTATTAGTCTAACTATGGCTGTCATCCTGTTTTCTTAAGCTTCATTTAACTAGACTTTGTAAAATGCTTGTCTTGTTTTGAATGTGGCTTTTCTACCACGAAACTCTCGTTTGAATATCGAGAGACTGTAAAAATCTTCATTAAGACTTTAAAGATAACAATAGAAAGTTTCATTTATTATTATTCAGAAAACAAAAGAACTACACTTACCCACTAGAACCTAAGATCTGTTTAAAATGAGACATATTGTATGGAAATCTCATTCTACAAAATATACAGTCCAGGGTAATAGCTAAAGAAATTAAGTTACTACATAGAGTACATAAGCCCGATCTGAGGGGAACTTTTCATTCTTAATTGTTGCTAATTTGGCTTCTCTATTTATACACACATCTATAAGAACTCAAGTATTAAAATAAACTTCTTGGTATAACTATCCACTTCTGCTGCAGGTAAATAGTGGTGTCCAAAATGATTGCAACAGCGAGCTCCCCTAGCCATCTACGAAAATAAGCTTTGCTTTCATTAGCTAGCCTAACCCAAGCTCATCTGGCTGTGTTTATTGCTTCCTCTTCCTGAAATTCCTCCAGCGGCCGCTTCTTCACGATTGTACAGTAGCATCAGGCATCTCGTATACGCAGAAGAGAGGAGCCAAATTCTTTCCCGTGGTAGAACGCAAGATGCAATTCAATTATGTCGTAATGCATCTACTGGTGCAAGGAATACCAGCCTGGCGTTGTGATGCTTACGAGAATATGTCACCCTGCTGGCCAATCCCAGCCTGAAAGATTAATTGATGACGGCATGAGACACTCCACAGTTGGGGTCCAGAGCCTGTCCAGCCTACTTACATACGAAATCCCAGAAGCCTCAATTCCTTCGGGAGTGTAGCTTAATACGGTAATCCAGCTGTAGGTCGGATTCTCGGACCCGAGCTACTTTTATCCTTGGTGATAAGATTTTCTTACTATTGCTACAGATGACATGGCCAAAGTACCAACTAAAGCTTGTGGGACGAGGGGTAACAGCCCCAGCCTAGTTGTCTTACTGCATCTTTGCAAGGCTGGTTTCATGGCGCAGCCACTTCTTTGCAAAGTCAAAAGTAATCAATGGTAGTACTACTACCTCAGAAAACGCCCTACAGCCCCCAAGAAACAAGGAAACAATCACAAGCTTGATTGCTAAAAGGCCGATGCACTGCATGCCCCTCGTTTCAAGTAAATACCGGTTGAGCCCTACGGCAGATTAAAATAGGGTCAACATGTGCCTCTGATTGGCTGATCTGCGATCTTAGCGGCTCAGCCCCCGTTGAGATCGAAATCCTTCAATCATGCTTAATTTTAGAGATGCACGCGAAATCTTTTTGATTGGCTGTGGGGGCCGAATCCTTCTGCTGCGCCTTGGCTGGTCTGGGCGTTTAGGTGTAACAAGCTGAACTTGAGCATAGATCAACTATGCAACGGGATGATTCCTACCCGTGATTCTGGGAATATGATTGGGTGATCTGTGCGAATCCTTTGAACCTTGGTGATCGTTGTTGTTCCCGCTTATTGTTTTGCAGTCTGTGTTACTTACTGGCGGTTTGATGTCATTGTGAACTTTAGTGAGGCTGAGGATAGTATCTGGTTTGCACTTTTGTTGTATTTAAGAAGCTTTGTATCCAGTCATTAACTCATCTCTTCATCTCATCATCACCACTCTCATCTTCTACAGCCATCTTCTACCACCTTCTCAACAACAATCTCTTTCCTCTTATCTTCATCTACTTCTACAAACACATCTTCCATTCAGCAACCATGCACGCTGTCACCCTCACTACCCTTCTGGCCGCCGCCTTGAGCGTCGAGGCCAGCCCTTTCCAACACGCCAAACGCCATCTCATTGGCCGTATTCCCGACGGTGCCCACGAGATCGAGCACAAGTTCCAGCCTCTCACTGACTTCGACACTGATGGCTGTTACTACACTTCTGCCATTGACCAGGACGGCAAGACCAACCCTGGTCTAGGTCAGAAGGATGTCTTCGCTAAGGGCCTTGCTGCTGATTGCCGCGATAACAACCGCCTTGAGAACAACAACCTCTACAGCCGAAAGCGCTGCAACAATGGCTGGTGTGCTATCATGTACGAGTACTACTTTGAGAAGGACCAGATTGTGTAAGTTCCACCCAGTATTCATTATGTCGCAATATCTAACTAACCTTGTAGCTGGGGCTCTATCGGCGTCGGGATTGGTAATGGCCACACTCACGACTGGGAGAACATTGTAGTCTTTGCCCAGGGCGAGGATGTCAAGCGAGTCGCTCCGTCTTGCCACGGAAAGTATGAGCACGCCACCAACGAGCCTCGTCTCGATGGTCAGCGCGCCAAGGTCGTATACCACAAGGACAAGGGCGAGACTCACTGCTGGCGCATGGCCAACGAGGCTGATGACGGCATTGAGAACTTCACCGGTCAGTGGTTCATTGGAAACCTTGTTGGCTGGGACAACTGGCCCGTTGTCAATGGCCGATCTCTCCGAGATACTCTCTACGATGCTTGGAACGGTGGTATTGGACCCAAGTTCTGGGACAAGGACAACAGTTTCACCGAGACCCTCCGTAAGGCTGCTGGTGATGGTGCCCCTGGCTTCGACCCCGCTATCGACGAGTAAATGGGAATGCACAGAGTGGGGGTTCTTTTGGTTTTCTTCTTTTTCTTCTACTGTCTTGTTCGGGATCAGCTTAGGTTTCGTTTATATTTTGCAACGGTTAAATATGAGTTTGATACGAGAAATGATACTTTGTCTGATATTGAGACTAACGTCCCTGAGCTGCATTTGACTGATTTTCTTATTTTACCTGGCCGCCTTAGGAAGTAAATATATTAATACTGAAAGATGTACCAAGAAAGACACAGTAGGAATGGAATACTTATTGAGAATAGAGCTAACAGTAATGACCCGCAGATAACAACATCTTACTTCAGCCTGCTTTCAACTAGTCCTGATCTCTTAGATATAGAAACAAAACCCTTCCTGATACTGTACCAATAACAACGGTTGATCCTACCACGCATGTCGAGTGTGGTATGTAATCAGCAGGGAGCCACAACACATCATCTCCCTTCCTATGGAGCCAGTGTTCCCATTTGGAAGTATAATAAGGTTTTGTGAAGTCGGTGATGGGCTGTCCCCACCTATCACCAGTACCATTAACAGCTTCAAGATCAATAAAGCTTTTATGCCAATCATTCCATTGAATCCTTTTATTGAGCTTACACCTTTCTATCTCCTCCCCAGTCTTGTGGTCGAAGCTTTGCAAGTACTCAGATCTCATAACGAAGATTCGGTCGTTATGAAATGCCAACTGGGCAGGATGGTCCCGACGGGAAGATTTGAGCAACCGCATTGCTGGAGAATGAGGACTTGATATACGCTGAAGCACAGTGGTGGTTGGGGTGGAATAAACAACTCGTGTGCCATCATTTGAAATGGCCAATCCAAAGCGACCCAAGCGGTGAGGTATTACATTGTAATCATAACGCAATTCCTGTAGCAGGGTGGCACTCTTCACGTCCCATATCTTAAGAGCATACTGCGTATGGTCATCAGTATATAGGATGGCGGCAAGTCGTTCTCCATTGGCAGAAATTGTAACATCCTCCAAGCCTGCAAGATTGCCATACTTTTGGGGCAGCTGCTTAGTACCATTTGTTGGGTCAAGGTGCCATACCTCAATATGGTCTTTACTCCATGTTGTATATAATGGCGCGTTCGTAGCAGTTGCTAGTGCGAACTTTGGGTCGCTTGGAAGAGCCGCTGGTTGGAGCGTTTCCTTGCAGTGCCCAGTTGAGATGTCCCAGCTCTTGATTTCCCTGGTTGTCGAAGATATAATGCCATTCTCATCGGCTATCGGAGCCATATATTCTACAGGATCTGAGTGATGATCGAGGGGGCTGGCTGGGGGAATCGATGCAGGGTCCCACAATTTGACAACTCCCGAGATCGATTGTGTTGCGAGAGTTTTACCATCAAGGGATATTACAAGGCTATTTGCAACGCGGATATCAGGTCTGCGGGATATTCTTCCAGTCTCTAGCCAGACAAAAACAGTAACGTGATTAATCGACTCATACACAAGTAAGTCTTTCGTCAACGCCAGACCTGCAGGGTACCGAAATCCTGTGCTTTGGTCTTCTATCCTGTGCGTATACAAGCATTCTGTCGATTCTGTGCACCAAATCTTTATCTCGGTTGGACTTTCCCGGTCAGTTGCCACTGAAGCTAGCAGTGTACCATCGGCTGAGAATTCCAATGCCATATGCTTATCTTCAGATTTTAGCTCAATCATGCACAAATCGTTGTATGGGTCCCATCTAGCCAGCATCATACTTCCCGATGTAATCCATTGCCCTTTTAGAGAGAACTTGGGTTTATCCCAATGGGATTCAAAACCAAACTTACGCACGCATTCTCCTGTCCTGAGATTGTGTATGTGTATGAGGGTCTCTGCAAATATCATTTTGTATCTCGGGTCTGAGTCTGGATCATTTATTCCCGTACTCTCGGACCCCAAGTCTGGTATCAAGCATTCTGAAATCGAGCAAATAAACTTGCCATCGTCTGAGAATGCGACCCTATAAATATCATGATTTTCAATGACAAGCTTTTGGATGAGTATGCCGGTTTCAGCATCCCAAATGCTAATCAAGTCTGAAACTGGCATCGCAATTCTGTCGTCTCGCCAAGTAGAGAATCGTCTAAACGTCTCGTGCGCAATTCCGTCGTTTCGCCAAAAAGAGAATGGTCTAAACGTCCCATGCGCAGGCCTCGATGGAGCGGGCAGACATGACCCAGATTCCGTATCCCAGATGTTGATCTGTTCGTTAAAAGAAAGTGACACTAATCTGCCATTAGGCATGAAAGCCATCTGAGAGATGCCCTCCTTATCGCTTGTGAAAGTGTGCAAGCTTTGTGGCCAATCGGATGCTACCTTGGAAGGCTGTGTAATCCAGTCTGGATATTGCCGGTCTGCCAATGGCTGAGGCACAACGCTTGCCTCTGGACTGAATATCACACCCGAGTAGTATATTTGGAGAGGCGCTTGTTCTATCCCAGCGCGGAAGTATCGAATGAATTGTCTTGCATCAGCAATAAATTGTAAAAGCCGATTTCCAGAAATTGCCCACAGAGGAATGTTAGTAGTGGTGCTATAGTGTAGACAGGACGACACGTACATCGACAATGGCTTGTAGTTGATCAAGAATGATGAGAGAGTCGTTGACCTTTCCTATCAGGCATAAAACCTCCATCCAGTTTGAGAAGAAAGTCTGTAGAAACTCGAGAATGATTTGAGCTTTATCATCCTCCTCCGGGTCTCCAAAATACGTTCCAGATAGTTTCAGATGAGCAGCCCAATAGAGACATGCATACTGAATTTCTGCGGGCAAATGCATGTCTACAATCAACGGATCGACTTGCGAAATACGCGTCCCCGGAGACCCAAGTCCACATATATTCTTCTTCAACTTTGCTTTCAGAAGGTCGATGCATTTCTTCGCCAGTCTTGCGTGGCCTTTGGCCTCGTCCACTTGGAGCTCGCCAGCCGATTTGCTGAGGAGATAATCTCGGAAGGAAAGATGAAACAGTTCAATCTTGCCATCACCGGATGGAACATCGATTACAGACCGCAGAGGATCTATTTGGCCTATGACCTCCCAAGTATCAAGGCCGAGAAGGTTAGCTAGTGCTATTACCGATAGAGGACTGGCGAGGAGGATGAATGAGCCAACGACATCGACGAAACTTTCCACTACTCGGCCGCGATCCTCTTCAGGACAGCCACTCAGTATAATACCCAGAACAGGCTGGTATAGTGCCTCATATTGTGAATTCACTGTAGTTGACTCCTGAACGATAAAATCAATCTTGTAGTCCGGACTCTTGACCCAGTGGCGATCCTTGATCATACGGATGAACGTCGCGGCGGCGATGAACAAGGGAAGAGACCTCTGAACAAGTAGTTTGAAACGTGTTTCGCCGGGCCATTTGCGATCCATCTGTAAGTGTTTCTGTGGGTGGCGCTGGTTGTACTCGAGTACAAACTCCTCCACGGTGTGCTGAAGAAACGTGGTGATATCCTTCTCGATGGTTCCTATGTCAACTCGGTGGAGTACAATCTCTTGATGAAGCTGCTGATGCGCTAAAAATTGACCCTCGATGTCAAGTTCTGGTCTGCTTGTGATGAACACTCGTAAGGCGGCTGGACATGACATCTGAAGAAGTTGAAGAATTCGCTTCCGGTCATCCTCTTCACACTCATCTAGCGCATCAATAATTATAACCAGAGGTTTCTCGAGTTCGTTATCCTGCAGATTCAAAAGTGGGTTGATAATCAGCCTTTGCCATTGAACCTTCATCGGAGCCATGGCTGATGCCGGATCTTCCTTAGCTGCCACAAGGATGTGCGGGCGTATCGGAGGGAAGTTCAGGGCAAGTTGATAGGCTATGACGGAAATCACAAACCGCCCATCGCCTCGATTCCCAGTGCCTTTCTTGAAGAAGAAACTTGCACCAAGTGATTTGCCTTTCAGATCGCGGGCAACTGTGCGAGAGATGGTGCTTTTTCCTGTGCCGGCTAGTCCTGGAAGCCAGCAAATGCGGGGGTCTTTTGAATCTCTTGACCATGTCTCGATGTCTTGAAGTACTGCCACTCGTGTGTCTTCTAGACAGAACGAGTTTTCCGGGTGGTGAATGTGGTCGAATGCATCTTTTGGGTTGATGAGGAGATCCTTGAGTTGTAATCTGGCTCTTTCTACTGCTCCTTCACTGCGGGAAGTTAGATAATCAATTAAGTTCCTTCTTGAAGGGGACATACTTCACATCATGCCTGACCAGGTCATGTAATTCTCTGAGTTGGCCCCGACTGTCGAAACTGTGATACATATCACAGAGATGGCCGGCATCATGTAAGCGAACCTTGACCACAGCGAGATCTCTTATGTAATCCGCAAAGTCTTCGACTCTGAAGGCGTCTGTCATACCCTTCATTGCGGATCGTTGTCTCTGAAGTGCAAAACCGAGAAGCCTGATAGAGAGAACAAATACTTCAATAATAACATCCCGAAGTCTTTGACGTGTGGTTTGGTGGCCGGAACTTGGAGATGCCAAGTGAACTTCTTGGTAGACGCTGCACTCGAATTCCAGGATGGTGATCTCGACAATACCTTCGATGATTTTGCCTCTGATTTCTTCACCGGCTGTCAGGTTCTGGCCAGGTCAGTACCATGGTCAAGTAGAAGTAGTAGAGATGCTAGAAACAGTACCAGAAGCATAAATCGCACAGCAGCCCAAGGCAATGCCGCAGGATTGGGGTTAGTGCTGACAGCAATGTCACCCACAATAGCAAAGCGATTCAAATGGGGAACGACTCTACCCATAAAATCAGCAATCTTTCCTTTGAGACCGACACGTTCCATCTCAATCTCGAGTCGAGACATCAGCCCCGCCAAAGTCACATCGGGGTCTCCAGGACGAGTGTTCTGTTGTGCCTGGATTACTTCGGCTAGCCTTTCGGCGTCTGCCGAGTTTTGTACTTTCGTGATAGCTTCATCCCATAGTTGGCGAAGGTCGGCTTGCTGCTGAGCTGAAGCACTAGAGAATTGGGGAGTACCGGAATGGCCTAGTGTAGGCGGTGGAGCATCAGAGACTTGGAGTGTAACGGAAGGAACTGGAGTGAGTTGTCGACTTGGAACAGGTGCAGGACTCCCTCGAGGAAGAGATCTCAGTGATACTTGGTCGGGTGGCAAAGTGACTGATGTTCTGTCTTGGACCGATTGTTAGTTCTTCAGAGGTTGTAGTTATGCACCCTTCTTCTTCAGATTCAGTACATACTTGGGACCGCCGAAGACGTCCTTGGTGAGTGATCATTGGCCGATGCTGTCGTTTCCTTATGGAGGAGGCCGCACAGCTCGCAGCTCCCAGCCAGACTACGCCAGGAGGACTTCCCATTATTAGACATACTGTAAGGTTTGGTTCATTTGACAAGTATAAGTAGTTAGACTGATAATATGAGGATTAAGCTTGATAGAGATAGTGAAAGTCAGCAATGCTAGGTAAATGCAGTGGTGGTAAGTCCTGAGGAATTTTAGCTAATAGCTAGAAACCCCGCTTCACAAATACATCCCGTCAGCTTTGGATACGTGCTATATGATGATTGGATAATTAAGCGCTTTCTTCAGCCATTGTTAACGCAGCCTAGTCGGACCAACATACATGCATAACGGAGTAGTTTTGGCCAATAAGAGGAGATCATAAATAGGTATATCCACGGTGAGAATTTGAAGAGGGTAATTTATCTCTTTTGTTTTGGTCTTTATCAACATCACATATACCCAACATTTACAGCACATCATTCAGCCCGTAATATTATACATTTACAAGAAACTAAGCTATATAATTAGCTAGCCGATAAGAAGGTTCTTTCATGCCAATATCGTGATCAATCTTCCATCAGTAAACCAGCCACAAAATGACAGGCTGTAAACATCACGACCTGCGTGCAGCATGCCCCAGTCATCACAATGGCCTCAAATCATCTGTCCATGATACTCTTTTTCGAGTCCTTCAATCGCAGACAATATCTCGAGCGTGGCGGCGGACGTAGGTAGAGTCACGTCCACCCTCGTTGTTACCAGCAGGCTGATCCTGGGGCTGGTTGTTGGCGGCTTCGGGAGCAGGGGCAGAGTCGGAAGAAGCACCGCCCTCAACAGTCTTGATAACATCACCAGAGGCACCGTCGGCGCTACCACGGATGCTACCACGAGGGATGACATCGAGCCCAGCTAGGGCAAGTTCAACTTTGGCTCGGCCGACCAGGTCGTCAACTTTGCCCAGAAGAACGGCCTCAATGTCCGCGGCCACGCCCTTCTCTGGCACTCCCAGCTGCCTCAGTGGGTCCAGAACATCAAGGACAAGAACCAGCTCAAGGCTGTTATTGAGAGCCACATTGCCAACGTTGCTGGACGCTACAAGGGAAAATTCTACGCCTGGGACGTTGTCAACGAGATCTTCGAGTGGGACGGCCGTCTGCGTGACTCTGTCTTCTCCCGCGTTCTCGGCGAGGAGTTTGTCGGCATTGCCTTCCGCGCTGCCCGCAAGGCTGACCCCAGCGCCAAGCTGTACATTAACGACTACAGCCTCGACTCTGCCAACGCTGCCAAGGTCACCACCGGCATGCGCGACCACGTCAAGAAGTGGATCTCCCAGGGCATCCCCATTGACGGCATTGGCTCGCAGACCCATCTTGATCCTGGCATGGCTCCTCAAATCCAGGGTGCTCTCCAGGCTCTTGCCAGCTCTGGCGTCAGCGAGGTGGCCGTGACTGAGCTTGACATCCGCACTGCCCCTGCCAATGATTACGCCACCGTCACCAAGGCCTGCCTCAACGTCCCTAAGTGTGTCGGTATCACCGTTTGGGGTGTCAGCGACAAGAACTCTTGGCGCAAGGAGCACGACTCTCTCCTCTTCAATGCCAACTACCAGCCCAAGCCTGCTTACACTGCTGTTGTCAATGCTCTCCGCTAAATGCAGACTTTGAGTAGTATTGGTTTGGGAAGGGGTTTTCTCAGGACTGGTCTTGAGAGAAAGATAACACAATGGAGGTGTGATTGTGTTTTCCTATCACTGCACATACTTTTTTCTTGCTACATATTACTCTTTGCTTTTATATAGATATCCCTGAGTAGTACTCGTAGCTACTAGGTTCTTGTCTTGCAGATAGGCCAATGGCGAAATAAACACAACTGCTCAACTCTTCCGATCCCATTCATATCGCGCATGTATCATAGAAGACTGGTTTGAAACCTGCACTGCAAGCCTCTATCATTAAACTATATTTGTTGTCTTATTTACAGCTGAGGGATTACTGGCTGTTGAGGTGAGTTTACTGGACAGAGGTGACTTGGGGTATTGTCGCCCCCCCCCCGGCTCTTGTACAATCATCTCAGTGAGTGAACCAAGTATTTCAACATGTTGTCTCTCATACTACTGGACTTTATTGAGCTCGCTAAGAAAATTGTGTTGAATGTACATCCTTCAGGCTTCAATTGAAGAACCAAGACCACATCCCGTAACCTTGGCGGATCCCACACCCACCCTGAGCCATAAAGTTCGACCAAATACCTGAGCCAAGACGATCTACAAATCTCTCAGGCAACAGACCCTAGATAACATGTTGCTTTAAGCTCACAGCACCTTCCAAGATGGTCCTAGTTTTATGCAACTTGGGCATTCAAGCTTGATTTAAGGTTGAGGTTTAACTCATACCCCGCCTGCCAAGCAGGTCTTGGCGCTCCTGGATCACTCGTTATGTCCAATTGGAGTCTTCACTGAAGAGCATATCACATTGACCCCGCGTTCTAACGGTCAGTCAAGGTAGCCATGGTCGTATTGGAGATTTTGGGCGCTCGATAGTGCTGACGCCTACTGTTTGAACCAACCAACATCATCCTTTAAGCGTAAAACGGAATATAAGTACGAGAATACAACCCGTTGTAACCCGACGGTGGTGTCCATGGAGGCTTTCATGGCATAGCACATATCTATAAAGTCAGGTGTAGCTACAGATCCTCAGCCCCAAGCAACTCCAGATTCCATCGCCTCATCTCCCAGCACTCGCAACCATGACATCTCGTCACTCACTCGACAAAAAGCAGAATGGAGACCAACTGGCGCCATTCGACGAGGTCGAAGAAGTGCTCAAGACAACCCCTCAAGCACGCGACTACTCAGGCGCCCATGAAAAGACCGACCCACGGGAAATTGCCCTCGTTCGCAAACTAGACAAATGGATCATGCCTATTCTCTGGCTCATGTACTGGCTTAACTACCTGGTAAACTCACCCGCACTCAAACACCTGCTTCTCGCTGATCATCCAGGACCGTAATGCCATCGCCCTCGCCCGTCTCAACAGCATCGAGAAAGACCTCAACCTCACCGGCTCGCAGTATCAAACCTGCGTATCAATCCTCTTTGCGGGGTATGTCATCGTCGGTATCCCAGCCAATATGGTAGTCACGCGTGTGAGACCGAGTATTTGGATGGCGTCGTGCATGACAGTCTGGGCAATCATTAGTGGCCTCACGGCTCTAAGTCGTAACTACACTGGTTTGCTCCTCACGCGTTTCTTCCTAGGTATCACAGAGGCGCCGTATTATCCTGGTGCACTGTATATCCTTGCTAGGTTCTATACTCGAAAGGAACTTGCGACGCGTATTTCCATTCTGTATACGGGTAATATTCTCGCCACTGCTTTTGCTGGGTTGATTGCCCTGGGGATCTTTGAGATGGACGGAATGGTGAGTTCTCCCAGCCTGCCTTTTCCTTCAGCTACTAACGAAAATAGGCCAATCTTGCGGGATGGCAATGGCTCTTCATCATCCAAGGCGCCGCAACCCTCGTCGTCGCAATAGCAGGTTTCTTCATCCTACCCGACGAACCCCTCACAACACACTGGCTCACCCCCGAGGAACAAGCCCTAGCCCACGAACGAACACAGCGCGACACGGTAGGCAATTCAGGAGAAACAACAAGTTGGTCGGGCATTGGTGAAGCTGCCAAAGACCCTAAGGTGTGGTTGTTTGTCGTCATGCAGCATTGCCATCTTGGAGCCAACGGGTTCAAGAACTTCTTTCCTACTGCTGTCAAGACGTTGGGGTTCAATCAGACCATCACGCTTGTTTTGACTTGTCCCCCTTATCTTATTGCTGGAGTTATTTCGATTGCCTGGTCGTGGTCGTCTGGGAGGTTTAATGAGCGGACATGGTGAGTTGTCCTAGTCATTTGACCAGTCTTATACTAATTTTTAGGCACATCACCATCGCAAAAGCAGTTGCGGTATTTGGCTTCATTCTTGGATGCGCCACACTCAACACCGGCGCTCGATATTGTAAGTCCTCCGCAGTGATCTAAGAGACAAAACTGACAAGCCACAGTTGCCATGTGTGTCTTCTCTATTGGCACCTACGCCGTCAACAGCATCATCCTAGGCTGGGTCTCCGCAACTTGTTCCCAGACCAAAGAAAAGAAGGCCTGCTCACTTGCCATCGTCAACTGTATCGCTGTTGCATCCTTCATCTGGACTCCCTACATGTGGCCATCTTCGGACGAGCCGCGATACACCATGGCCATGTCATCGAGCGCTGCGTTGAGTGTGGCGACTGCGGCTGGTGCGTGGGGGATGAGATTCTGGCTTGTGAAGGAGAATAAGAAGATTAGGCAGTCTGAGAATGAGGGGACTCTTTACTATGCTTACTAGGACACATTGTTGGCGCAACTTACTTGGGGTTCTTGCCTTGACGATCTCTGGTTCTTATGACAGCAAGTGATTCAGATTGCAGCTGTTGTATAGGGAATCCTTCTATTGAACAAGAGGAAAATCTCTTGTTACCTCTGGGCCTTGTCTATAAAATTCCCCAAACTCAACCTGCGGACACAGATAGACCGTAGATCAGATTATTTCCCAAACATTGCACAAGGAAATCGCTGCTCCCGTTCACTAGCCCCCCAAGACTCCTCGGTGAAAGTCATGTCTGCTTCGCCAAGCTTGCGGCTCCCCCTGTACAGAGGTGCCGATCTCTCGGTAGACTGTTTACCTGAACTCAAGATGATGCAGAGCTCCTCAAGTTGGGGGACAGAGGTGAAGATTTCCTCAAGTACATCCAGACAGAAATCGCGCATGCTGGGGAATAGCTTGAATGAGAAACGGGTCAAGTATGGCACCAACTTTAAGCAGTGAATGATGTCGGGAACCAACAAATCCTGGTTTGTGAATGTTAGCTATGACTACGAGCGGTTTATAGACATGTATTAGAGAGCACTTACTCCAAAAGGATCTGAGGTAGAATTGTAGACCTCTTCAAATACCAGCCATTCCAAGCGCGGGAAAGCTTCACAAATGTCCTCAAGGGTCGGTTGGGTTTCAGAACGGGGAAAGTGGCGAAGGTAAGTTGGTATGTCAACGTGCAGACGCTTCAAGTTTGGACGCAGGCGTGCCAAATGCTGTAGCTGGTTGGAGTCGGGATGAAAAGCTAGTCTAGCAACCTGCAAGGTTTCTCGAGGGCAACGGAGCATAACAGCTCCAGTGAGCTTTGCATCGGCATTGACAAGCTTCAACTTTGGAAAGCCACGCCATGAACAGATATCATCTCCCAGAAGATTCCTAAATTCGGGCCCATCAGAGTGAGCTGCGGTCAGCCAAATAGACACTTCCTTCATAGCTGGCATTCTGAGAAGAAAGCTCCCAACAAGATCGGAGCTCCTTGTGTTTGGTAAGGAGAGCCTTGGCTGCTCCCCTTTGATGGCGTAGAATCTAACACATCTAGAAATACATTAGACAACGCCAATAGGGTTTGACAGAGATGAGCGTACTGGACATATGACCAGATAGGTCCTGTGGAGGAAGTATGTACTGCGTTGAAATCGACAAGGCGATCTGATATGCGGTTCACGGTTCCTATGAAAATGATCTGGTGTGCGTATCGGGGGAGAAGTACCAAACGGAGTCTCTTGGACGTTCGTGTGATGCCGCTCATGTATCTCTGGGACATATGCGATGCGATTTCGAGGAGGACCTCGTCTGGCAATGAGCCGAGCGTTACTCCGGGTTCGAGGCTCATGGCTGAAGGCATTGACGACAATGGTAGTTGGCCGTGATGAGACAAGGAATAGCTATGGGGGTGGGTTTGAGGTTGTGTGCTGTCTGAGGTTGTGGAAGAGGAATGTGATGAAGGGAAGAGAAGAGAGTTGTGTGAAAGAAGAAGAGTGTGGTGGAAGCGTGAATGAAGGGGAGGCCAATATAAGCAGAGGGTTTGAGTGCTTATTTTATACTTTGTGGATGAGAGACATTCTGAGGAGGAGGCAGCAAACTCAAAAGCGTAGACCCTTCTTTGCTGCGTGGAGGAAGATTTTAGTAGGTGCGTCTCCAAGTAACTTTCTGTGCAATATATGATACGTAAAAGAAAGTTTAGTGTGAACTGTAAAAAGAAGCAAAGAGAGCTGAGCTCGGCAGATCTCAATATTGGTGGTGGTTTTGCGACGGAATAGAAGAGATCTTTTCCACGGTACGGGTAGGATTCCCAGGGTAAAGTGCTGGGGACTTGCTCGACGATGGACGTGAAAGATGTTAATTATATGTACTTTTCCCTGTGTCTGAATTTATTGCTGGGTGAAGATAACTTTCCGTCTACCTTTATCCTCACCACTGACTACTAACGGTCCCTATGTCCATCGCCAAGACTGACAGGACTAATGTTCGGCCCAGCACGTTTTGCCCTCAGTCGCTGTCCTCAATGGGCTCCCTTGCCGTCAGACAACGAATCCGCTCCACTAGGTTGTCAAGCACGGCCTTGCTCCAGCCCGCCATTTCGGAGTCTCCCGTCTCCACCAATGTCTTTATGATGTAGATGGCCTTCTTCGTTTGTTTTTCATGCTCCAGCGCCGGAGTGAGAGCTTCAAACTCTTCGATGGACTTCTTAATCATCTTGTCATAAAATTCGATTCTCTGATCAAAAGTACGTTTCTTACTGGAGCCTTCGCTCTTGACCTTCCGTTTTTGTGTTTCAATTAGTTGAAGAGACTTGTTGCATCGATCAAGGACTGCACGCCACTCCTCAGCGGAACCAGGGCCTCGTCGTTGGATGATGGGCTGGAGAAAGTTACGGACAGCGATGTTGTCTTTCTCGTCTTGTTTGATTGTGAGTATCTCAGCTCGGAGAGTCTCAAGTTCCTCCTTACGCTTTTCCTGTTCATAAACCTTCAATTCCTTGTAGTCTTTCAGGCTACCGTCCATAGAGCGGAGACTGTCGATTCGATCCTGAACCTTTTCAGACCTTTCTGTGAGCCAGGAGATGTATCCACACTGGAATTTGGTAAGCAGGTGTGATTATTGTGGGCGAAAAAGAACTCACCACTGGATCTTGGGGACTGAGTTCGGTTGTTGTGTCTGTGTTGCGTTCCTTATCGTTCCCATCGTCAGACGTAGTTCTTCGTCGCTTGCGCTGTGAGCCCGATGATGATTCCGTGCCATGGGAAGAAGCGGTAGAAGAAGGCTGCTGGGCTTCATGACCAGTCTGCGACGGAGTCAGTGAAATTCTTCCTCTTCCATGCTAGGAGTTGCGATGTCGCGCGACTGTACAAAATGCCAGAACAGTTGCATCATCACAACACTTGGAGCCTCCGAGGAAATGCAGTTGCTTTCGACATAACTTACAGAAGCCTTGTGGTCGCTGTCGCTGCAGCTCTCGCTGTCGCTGCAGCTCTCGCCGTCGGCTGCTTCAATCTCATGTTGATCCGTTGCCTGTTGGACCGAGGCCCGAGGCTGAGCGACAAGCGAGGAATTCTAGTCCTCGCTGTGCTCAGCAGTGAGGCCATTCGCAGGATCCATTTTGCGTTGCTCGGTGGATTCCGGTGCTGCAAGGCGGAAAGGCAGTGCAAAGGTAAGAAAAGATGGAGAGATGAAGAAGAGTGAGTTGGGAGAAAAGAAAAGGGTGATGCGATGGAGAAGGCAGTGGAGTTCACACAGCATGAAAAGCTTCTGAAGTGCAGAGACTCGTGCACGTGAAGTGGGGGAGGTAAAAGTCAGAGCGTAAGCACAGCCTTGGAACTAAGTCTTTCGCAAACAGTGGAATGAATGCGACTTGAATGATTCACTGTACATCACTCGAGAATATTGCCCTGCGGATGAAAAGAGTGATTCTGCCCAACCGGAGACCCATCATGGATTAGTGTATAGATCCAAATGTGACCACTGCTGTCAATCAAAACTGGTGGCTTCCGTAGCTCAGTTGGTTAGAGCGTCGTACTAATACTCCATCCGGGTATCCGGTAATGCGAAGGTCTCAGGTTCAAGCCCTGGCGGGAGCAATCCCACTGCCATACAGTTCATTTTTTTGTTATATCCAATGATCATCAATTCGGTCTCTAATAATAATACTACCTACCACCCTCTTCCCATAAAATTCCTTTCGTTCTCGTAAGGTACATCAATTGACAACCCTTCTACCCTCCCAGCGTCTGATACAATCTTTTGAATGGCTTCCTTGGCACCCTTATGAAATGTTCGCTCATTAAATTTAGCATTCGACAGGCTGTACTGAAACGAGACATCGGCTTTTGTAGTCTCGACTTTGTTTCTGATGTATGTGATATATCAGTTTTATTTCCCTTTGATGCGAGGGTATTTCTGTCTGTAACATACCAGCCATTGTAACAGGTAGGATCACGTGGAGATAACCAAGAAGCTTTCAGTCGGATATTTGCCAGAGTGCCTCGAGATACAAGAGTAAGAATGTAGAGACAAAATTCGAAAGAAATTCCAGGTCCCTCTGCGATTGCTTGTATCTTCTTATACTTTGTAAAAGTTCTAGATTTCTCTGTGGCGTTCTTTATCTAAGCTGATCATAGCAAAAGGGACATTTAGCCCTGGAGCTACTGCAAGATCACAATAGCTTCCATCTGATATTGGCCGAGTTTCGCAACACTTTCTATATCGCTCATCAGTAGGCGATTGCGAAGTGCAACTAGTAGCTGGGGGCTGAGAGAGTCTCAAGTCTGGAGCCTCGATTTCCCCTCTTTTTAGCCCTGTTTCAGTCAGCCACAAACGATAGATCGCTGCATGAATGCCAATAAATCGCTACAATGTGGTTCAACCAAGCTTAGATTAAAATTCCTAGAGTCTATAAAACTGATGTTTGTGGTAAATACCTTATTCTTTTTCAATCAATCAGGAGCGTGGGTTCTACTAGGCCAGTAATAACCACCACACAAATCACATGCTGGTCTTTTACTCTACTTCAGTCACTATGCTCAACCATCCAGGTCTCAGACTAAGCTCGCAAGTGCAATTCCTGCATAGAAGGGAGTGTAGGTCAGACCCTTATATATCATCGCCGACTATATGATGATGAAAACCACAATGATGCCTATAAAACATTTACCAGTCGAGTGAGAAAATAGTTTCATTTGTTGGGCCGTGATGAACAGGGAGGAGCTACCAGGATACAGGTTGTTCTGGCTGGACCCTAAAGTGTCTGTGTCTTTCCTTTCGAACATTGGGTAGTTGTGTGTTGCACTTGTTGGGCTGTTTATGGATAAACTCGAGTGTAATCTAGAGCCGTTCATTTTCACTCAAGCCATAATGAACTCATTGTGTTTTCTGCCCGGCCTATATCATATTTCCCTGAGCCGGATCAACCATTACGGTACTGACGAAGAAGGAAGTGTATCAGATGTTAAGATTCCCTTTCCACTTGGTTGGAGATGTGGGATTGATAATATACACGGCTTCAAATTTGTCCTCGCAATGCCCGCACTCATAACAAGGGATGAAATGATAAAAGAACTTGAATCTGCGTGTGGGCACAGGCGACTTGCAGAGATAGCTCATTATCATTCTCAAGCAAAAAATGCTTTTGTCTCAAGAGAGGATAACAGTATAAAAATGCACTTGTAGCGAAGTTTCCAATTCAACATGGGATAGTGAGTGATACGAGGCTAGGATGTGTCAAACCCTTGCACTGACAGCTCGGGACAAGGATGTTCCATCAAGCAGGCCCACACTCAATGATACGATGGAGCCAGTTACTTGCAAGGGCCATCTCCACGTGCCCCATGAATACGAGCCTTGAAATTACTCGAATCATGCCAGCAACTGGATGAGTCTACACGAGAGCGAAATTTCAGTCGAAAAGTAAACATACAAACTTGAGAATTAGTACTTGGTTTATGATAAGTAACCCACTCACTGTAGCATCTGTTCTCACATCGGACAAATTATTTAATACAAGTCACAGTTTATTAAAGCTCAAAAGATTATAGCACCAGATCGTATTTCCATCGTCTATATAACATCTCAAAGGTATATCTAGGTACAAAAAGGGTGTGCCAGATGAATTGAAAGCTTAACCTATGAACGGGAAGTCATAGACAACCCCTCCATTGCAAACTATCCAACCCTCCTGACTAAAAGTCTATGTTTCTAAAGGGAAGAGACATTTACAGAAGGGCAACAGCACCGAGAACGGCGAGGATACCGGCAGGGATGACCTGGGCGGCACCAGCAGTGACGGCAGTAGGGGTAGTAGCAGGAGGAGCATAACCGGTGGACTTGGTGGGGACAACGGGGGGAGCGGCACCGGGGGCGGTACCGGAAGGACCAGCAGCGGGAGCGGTGCCGGTAGGACCAGCGGGAGCAGCGTGGCAGGCAGTGGGGGTGACGAGAGAACCCTCGTTGTTGAAGGGAGAGTATCCGAGGCACTCAGCGTAGGCGGCAGCGCAGGTGGCCATGTTGGCATCAGCACCAGTGCGGCACTTGTTGTACTTGTCAGAGCACATCTCAGCGCAGTCCTTGGACTCGACGGGAGTAGAAGGAGTGGCAGGAGGAGCGTAGCCGGTGGGCACGTAGGGGATGGTGGTGACGTGGTGGACACCAGTGACAGTGACGGTACCGGGGGCGGTGACGGGGACGGTCACGTTGCCGTAGGTGAGAGTGGTCTTCTCAGGGCAGAAGGTGGTCACCTTGGTGAGAGTCTCGGTGGTGCAAGGAACGCCAGTGGTCTTGGCACCACCAGCCTTGCAGGCAGTGGGCTTGACGAACTTGCCGCTCTCCCAGGGGTTGTAGTTGAGGCAGCCAGCGTACTCAGCGGCGCAGGTAGCCATGTTGGCACCAGGGGCGACACGGCAGTCGTCGTACTTGTCAGAGCACTCCTCAGCGCAGTCCTTGGTGGCGTGGGTAGGCTTGGGGGGAGCAGCATAACCAGTGCCAGTAGCGGTAGCGACGGGCTTGGTGATGGTGCAAGAGCAGTCCTCAATGGTGAGGGTGGTGGCCTTGGTGACAGTGTAGGTCTTGTCGCCGTAGGTCAGGGTGGTGGCACCAGGGCAGTAGGTGGTCAGGTGAGTGACGACCTCAGTGGTGTAGTGGACGGTCTCGTTGGAAGGAGGAGCGTAGTGAGGAGAGGCCGTGGCGGCTCCGAGGAGGACGCTGGCGATGGCGGCGGTCTGAATGAAACCCATTGCGACGGTTGGTAAATTAAGCGTTGGTGTGCTGTTTAAAAATTGCAGGTGTTTGTAAAGCGAGTGACTTGAGCGAAAAAGACGCTGGATTATTAAACGAATGTAATTGTTGGATGGGGATGAGAGGGAAAGAAAGAAGCTGAACTGGGGAAGTGGGAAAGAGTCTTTATAACCACATTTGTTTTCAGCTTTCAGGCTCTGTTGTGTTTATTTCTGGTCTAAACTACCGGCTGAAGGCGATCGATCCCTCCCAGTTTGCTGTTCAAGTCTCCACTTGGTCCGGGGGCGACGCAGGGGCCAGGAGAAGCTCGTGTTTATTTCAGGAACAAGTTTTTTTTTTGTTGGTTTTTTAGTAGGTCTATACGAAGGAGTAATTAGAATCTCGGAACTCGGACCCGGTGCGTCGCTGGTGATTGGACCAGACCGTCGGGGTCAGCTTGAATTGGGTGTCCACACAGCGCGTGTGAAAGGAGGTCAGGACCGGATCGTCGCAATTGGTTCTCCGACCTTCTGTTTACTTTTCTTTTGAGGAGAAAGTCTGACTTGTACCTGCGCTAGTCTGACTCTCCTTAGCCGACCAGTGAGAATATGAGGCGTCACACCCAAAACGGTGCGTGAGCGGTGACGAGGCGTTTTTGATTCGATGAGAATATCTTTTATCCTTGGACATTGATTACTCTCATTTAATCACTCGTCCGATAGACTTTTTTCTTCACAGCCAGTCCGACAGAACGGATTGCTATCTCCTGTCAGCTTCAACCTTACGCTTACCTCTCAGCTTGGCCCAGCTGCTTGGCTCCTCTCCCCCTGCCACTAGACGACACTAGACAAGGTAGAGTCTGCCGGCCTATCCGTGTCAAAGCGCTCTAGCCTTCATCTGATGTTCAAGGAACTTCCGTGGGGCAATTTTAAGCGATCGTGTAGCTAAATTGGGGCCGTTAATGCAGGGGCACAAGACTTGTCGTCACTACACGAGGTGGATAATTTCCATTCATTCAATGCTTCATCTTATGAATACGGTTTTACTTTTTCGGAGCTAGCTGCTAGACGAGTCGTGCCGTTTAAGCTTCTCGTTTTTTACCTAATCGATCGAGATAAGCTGCGTGTGTGTGTTCCTGGGCTAGAACAGCTACCCTATTGCGATGCTTTTTCTCGAGAGATTTGACTGTTGAGCAGCCCTTCTAATTCTCCAGTGCAGTCCTCCTGATCCATAAACACTTCAATCATCTTGACTCCATCGTCACTCTGTATCTCGTGTGAATCCAACGCTGTTTGTAGTTCTTTCCATGTTTTGGCCGAGAAATATCGACGCGCAGCTTCTTTGTCGCTGTATCCAAATAGTCCAAGTGCATGTTTGTGGTTCCACGGTGCGATGTCATTGTAATCTGCAGCTCGTCCGTGAATGGCCCGCTCGATGGTGTACCCATTATTATTAATAACGAAAATGACGACGTTGAGTTTTTCCTTGACCATGATGCTGATCTCTTGGGCTGTCATTTGCAAACTCCCATCACCGATCAAGAGAATCGTGCGATCTGTATCTTTTCGTCCACAGTCACGTTGCGCGAGAGCTGCTCCTAAAGTGGCGGGGAGCATGTATCCAATTGACAACCACGTTACGGCTGTGAATAATCGACAGCCTTGAGGGAGCTTCAAGACTTTTCCACCTTCTGCGGCTGTACCTGTTTCGGTCAAGATTGTATCGCCGCGTCGGAACATGGAGTTGATGTATGGGTAGAACAGACTCTGCGAGAGACTGTCGGACGGTGCAGGCTCAGGCTGTGTCTTTGCAGGAATGTTCAAATTGTCCACTTTAGCAAGTCGCGACGAATCAACTTTGCTGATGAGGTTCTGTATGAACTGTTGAGGTGGAATATCTCGGATGACCTTACTTCCGATCTTGATCTGGTCGGGGGAGAAAGAAATAGTAACGCCCTCGTTGGGAATTGCTTTAAAGAGGCCAGTGTTGATGTTACTCAAATGCGGCCCAAAGAACAAGATAAGATCGGCTGCCTTGAAGTATTCATGAGATACCTCGTCGCCGTTACCAGCAAGGTAAACACCATGAACATTAGGCAGCTCTTCATTGACAAGACCCTTTCCAAATGCTGATGTCCATGTTGGCCACTTTGTATTCTCAATCAAGTTCCCAACTTCTTCGACAACGCCCAGATTCCGACTCTCACCATCAACCAGGATCAAAGGCTTGGAAGCAGAGTAAATCCGCTCCAAGATCTGATTGGTGATATCCTCATTGATATCTGTCGCAGCTAGCGAGGGGCTGATAACAGACTTTATCTCGAAATTCGCTGTCGACACAGGAACTTGGACCATGTCATCTGGAATCTGCAGATAAACCGGTCGCTGATGCACCATGGCCTGCTCGATAATCCAATCAATCTGATCCGCCGCCGTGGACAAATTCGTCAAAATAGCCTGCGCGGCAGTAACATGCGCATGCATCGCCGAAAACCGTCCATACTCTCCATCGAGGAATGTATGATGCACCGACGCCCTTGCACTCTGCGTAGCCCTCGACGGTGCGCCGACAATGTGAATGACAGGCGCGCGCTCAGCGAATGCGCCCGCAATGGCATTAATTGCTGATAGTTCGCCCACGCCAAAAGTAGTCACCACAACGCCGAGGCCATGAATGCGCGAGTATCCATCCGCGGCGTATGCGGCGTTGAGTTCATTGCAGTTGCCGACCCAGCGCAGACCGGCCGGTTTCACGTAGTCGAGTAGTTTGAGGTTGTAGTCGCCGGGGACGCCGAAGACGGAGCCTATGCCGAGCTGTTTGAGACGCTCAAAGAGGTAAGCTCCCAGGGGGATTGAGTTTGTCATGGTATCGGTGGTGCTGTTTTAAGGAGTACGCTGTTGAAAGGCTTCCCCGGGTTTCAGATATTGTAGAATACGAGGTGTTTTATATATGTCACATCGAGGGTCTTGTATCCCCGCGCTGATCCGTGGATATTGGTCGGTCTCTATTGTTGCGTCGCGTTCGGTTGCTGAATCGGGAAAGGTATCTTTACTTCTCCTTGTCTAGCCGGCTTGTCGCTGTCTTTGCCGAGGCAGGGCGATGATGCGGAGAAGAGAGGCTAGGCTGGATTTGGGGAGTCAAGACGCTAGGCTGCGGAATAAGAATCTTCCCCAAGAAGAGGCTGGAGTTAACGTTGATTGAGTGAAGGTTAGTCTAGGGTGGCTAGGTGGGAATCTTTTTATTTTGTCTCTGAATCTCTCACTGCTTCTGGCTGGACCTTTTCATTTGATCTTATCGGTGCTAACTTTGTGATTTTAGAAACTGCCCAGAACCATTATTGTAGCCATGAAGTTGACAGTCTCTGTGAGAGATCTAATATCTAAGAATGGAGGCACTTCTATGGTCAGGGCGTTGACGACATGTAAAAGCATTTTCGCTGTAGATATAAATAGGACAATAAAAGCAGCGGCTAAGTTTTGAGTAATGATTTCTCACACAGTTTCGAATTGTGAAAGCAATTAACGATTTGTAGCCTGTAGATTTACAGGCCGAAACCTCATCCAACAATCTTAACCATTTTCACACGCTTTATAGCCGGACGTATCTCAGCCCACCGATCCACCATAATCTCAACCTCCACATCCCGAATCCCATGACTTTGTAGAACAGTCCGACACTCGACAGCAAGTTGCCACGCCGGATGTTCTTCTAACGTATTAGGCAAGAAAGTAACTAGCAGCTTGACCGGACTTGGGCTGCCTTTTGGTCCAACGCGAAGGATGTCGATCCGCAGCACGACAAGGTCTCCGATGACATCCATGACGTTGTCGTAAAGCGGACAGGAGGGGTCATGCCAGAGGCCGATGAGGGGATGGTTATGGACTTGTTTGCGGACGTTGGGCTTTTTGGACCATGACTTGGTCTTGTAGTCGCTGCGGGCGATGAGTCTGGGGCGCGTGATGTCGGTGGTGTAGTAGTTGGCGGATTCTTTCTCGCCGATGATGACTTTGGAGGAACAACAGCCCATGGTTGCTGAGTCTGAGAGGTGGAATATTGGTGTTGAGTAGTTGTGGTTTAATGGACCTTCCTCTTACTGTAAGATTTGAGTATGGATTGTGAGTGAAAGATGAGAAAGTGTTTGAAGTTGGGGTGTGATCGATGATGGAACAAAAATGGTTGAGAGAGGAAAGATAAACAGTCCATGGACGGTCACACCCCTGGGTTTATAAGAAGAATGTTTCCTCAGTGACCTGGCTGAAGAAAGAGTTTGTGCGTGTATTTGCTCAAGCTACGGCGTGAGTACATAGAAGCCTTAAGAATAATTCTAAAAGGTACAAGGCCCGAGGAAGGTTGACTTCTCGCCTTCTTATACGAGAACAAGACAGGTAAAACTACAAGCCATGTTTCGCACTGGATTCCCGGAAAGTATAATAAGTAATGGCTGTGGCAGTAAAATTTAAACTTGCAAGAGCGAGATTGGCTGGCCATTTATTCTACGCCCGAGAGTTTATCACAAGCTCAAACAGGGGGTTTTTGCATTTTCTCCCCAGTAATAATAATTCCATCGAACAGATAAGCTTTTTGCCTTCTGAAACATTATTTACTCAGCGAATCTAAGTTTGCCATGTGACTCTTATTGACGGCGATGACTCAGTCACTTTACGCACAAGTAAAATCCCGATACCTCCAGCAGCCACGTTGCACGCACATCGCACACCAGGATTTGAATCGCACACTTGGGAATTTTTATGTCATGATTAACAGAGGCTGACCTTGCGAGAAGGGTTTCTTATATTAATTCTAGGCTAAAGCAATGCCCGTGATATCCCCCAACTCAGGAAACAAAACAGTCTTCGTCTTCTTTTTCAGATCAACAGCGTAAACACCCCCGGATAAATCAGTGACATACGCCACCGAGGTGCTCTTGTCCAGCGCAAGTCCAATGGTTTCGTGGAAGCGCTTGGCGAGGATTTCCACTTGGGGAACGTCAGTCGTGGACTTGCCCACGGAAGCTCTGTTCAGTGAGTTTCCTTTTGGTGGATCTCCTCGATCGGTCCAGTACAGCACCTGAGAGTCCTCGTCAATCTCTAGGTCGATGGGCTCTGGTAGACCGTCAAGGACAACCTCGATCTGAGACGGGCTGTCTATCTTGGCGCGGAAGATGCGTCCTTGGGATCCCTTGGGTGGACCTTTCTGGGACCAGTAGAAGTAGCCGTTTGTTTCGTCTACTGTGATACCCACACACCATCGATGCACATCTCCTTTATCTTCCACGGGCGAGCCAGTTGAGATGAGGACTTCGACATCTGATCCGTCGAGACTACATCTCATGACCTTCATTCCCTCCCGATCACACCAATACAACTTTTGGCTTTGTCGAGCAAGGGTGATCTGCTTGGGAGTGTGTACGCCAACGGTTCCAGTCTTGACGATGGTTGTTCTTTCAGAGCCGTCTAATCGTGAACGTTCGATGGATCCGTCGTTGGACTTGAAGGTTGGGCCCATGTTTGTCCAGTACATGAGACCGCTCTGGTGATCGATTGTGATACCATCTGGCATTGTCGCCATGCGGTCAAAGATTGTGCGCAGATCGCTGCCGTCTGTGTTGCATGATACGATGCGGCCTTGTGGATGGGGGAAGTTTGATAGGTCGGTGTCTAGAATGTATAGACGGGGATGAATAACGGAACCCATTTTGAGATGGGTGTAACTGGGGTGTAAAAAAGAGAAGGTATCAAGATGCGGATATTTGGTGATTGTGTAGAAGCTTAATGTTATTATTATTAGAAGGGTTAATATTTTATGACAATGATTGCAAACACTTGAGCACTTTAAGATACTGAAAATTGAGATTTATACCAAACACTCATCCAAAAGGCGGCAATATTTTATCAAAGCACCCGGATCGGAGAACAAGTGGATAACAAGAACGTGCACCGGGACCCGACGCTGATATTTACGGCTCCGCAAATAGTGGAGGCACTCCGGAGCTGTGGGTCTGGCAACGCCGAGGCAGTCTCCACTGCGGAATTATGACGTCGAACGGAACTCAAATCGTGATGATGTTGATGCAAGGATGAAATGTTAATGTTTCCAGAATCTCTTATTGGCGGGTCTGTGACTTGACACCTCAGACGTTCTGGAAGAGTTTTACAGAGGTTGATGCTGTGAGAGCGGAATGAGTGAATGCTTTACGCGGAGTTCCTACATACGGCTCTTTTTAGACTTGACTTTATCTATCATCAACTCGTTGGACACCAGGCTGTAAAAGAACGCAATAGTTTCTCATTCCATCATTGTTCAATGCCAACCAACCAGTGACTTATAGCTCATCGCAGCCTTGAGGGTTTGCGTGACAGAGGAAGGCACATGTTACGCAAAGCAAACAGAGCTTTAGGCCAAGATTACAAGTAATTAGAAGTAATATAACACTAGCTTTAAATTATTAGAGATTCTTAGATGCGTAAATCATTCTATGGTATCTTCACTGCTTTTCCTCACCCCGCGCAAAACCATCCCACTCCTTCCTAACATTCAACAACCTCACAAGCTCTTCATCCCTCTGCTTCACCAAATCACCATACCCCATCTCCCCAACCGCTCCCCTCGTCCCCCCAATCCACTTGTTCTTCAACTCGTCATCCACAACAGGATTCTCGGGCGCATACCACGTTTGCAGCGGACCGAGCAGATGATCTGCAAAGTGCTCGATGCCACCCTCTCCACCACCAAGATGGAACAGCATATTCGGACCCATGACACCCCATCTCAGACCGGGGCCGTACGAAACTGCGTCGTCGATGGCTTGCACGGAGCAGACGTCTTGTTGGAGGATGTGGAAGACTTCTCGCATCACGGCGGCTTGGATGCGGTTTGCTACGTGGCCGGGGACTTCCTTCTTTAGATGGATGGGTTGCTTTCCGAGGGATTCGTAGAAGGCCATTGTGCGTTGGATGACGCTGGGGTCTGTTTGTGAACCGCCCACCACTTCGACGAGAGGGATAAGATGAGGCGGGTTAAACGGATGTCCCACCACACAGCGCTGCGGTCCAGCACTAACATCCATACCCTCCTGGATAGAAGAGCACGTAAGACCACTCGAACTCGTCGCGATAATAACATCCTCCCTCAACGCCTCTCCCATCTCTTGAAAGAGCTTCTGCTTAAAATCAAGCCTCTCAGGACCGTTCTCCTGCACGAAATCGGCATCTTGGAGAGCTTCTGCCAAGCTGGTGGTGAAGATGACATGTTCTGGTTTGGCGTTTGTGTTTTTCACCAGACCGATTGAGGAGAGAACGGGTAGGGCGTCGCGGATGAAGTTGCGGAGGTAGGTCTCTGAGACGGGGTTGATGTCGAAGGCTTTTACTTTGAGGCCTTGGGCGAGGAAGAGGGCGGCCCATGATGCGCCGATTGCGCCGCAGCCGACGATGGCGACTGTGTTGATTGATGACATGATGTATGAGATGGAATAGTAAATGGTATAATGGAGATGGTATGTTTGTTGGATTTCTTCAACTACCAGAGTCCTTTATATACAATGGAACATACTGCTATTTACTATTTATCTACATCTCAAACAGCAATCTAAAATCCCATCAACCCCAAATATCCCACTCTCCACTTCATCCCGATCGCTCTCGCGGCATTTGATCTAGCGGCGTCATACACGCGGTACTTGGCCATGCACAAACTCACCCAATTCAGCATGAGACAAAGCTTGATCCAGTCCATCGGATTAATAGCCGAAGGAGAATTATTCCCACGTGGCACGGAACACCCGGGTCCAGTTTCTAGAAAAATTCCAGAATAATTTTTCATGTGCGGAAAGACTCCGTTCTGGAGAAAAGACTCCACATGTGACGTTTTTTATTCCGCCCTCAGCGTCATCGTGGGGCAAAATGGGACGTTGACTTGTGCTTAAACTGGAACTGTTCCGCTTTGTTTGAGCTGTAATTCATGCTTTGTTTTGCTGGCCGCGTGTTTGAACCCACATATTTGTGTTTTGTGGTATCCGCTCGCGCTCGCGTTTGTGTGATTTCCGATTTGGTTTTCGGATCTTTGCGATGGATCTTGAGGACAAGTGCCGAGGTTGGGGGTTAGTGTGGATTGTATATTATGCGGGTTGTACTCTGTAGAAACAGTGGTTATGTTGTTCTCGATCATAAAAACGCATGTTCCTGTTCTGAAGTTGATATAGGATTATTCCTATCATTATAATATTTTCCACGTGCTGAAGCTTTAGATTGCACAACATTTCACTTCGCCCAACACATCATTCCACTGGCATCAACATGTCCCAAGAAGCCAGAATCCCCGACATCTACGGTCCCGGCACCCACACCGACCGCTCATTCATCCCCGTCCCTCAAGACACAGATCGCATTTTCCGACTCATCGCCTCCCAAACCCCAGGCTTCACACAAGACGAATCTCTCCTTTCCAAAGTAAACTTTGTCGGCGATGACTTCCCCGTCATCTCAGGCCCCATCAAGGCCGTCTCGGTCGCAGCCGCACTGCACGCCATGTGCGGTGTCGTAGCCGACGAGATCCTCACTCTCCGCGGCGCAGAGAACAAAGACCGCAAGATCACAGTCAACACCACACAGGTTGGTCTCTGGTTCGGCAATGTCGCTACCGCGTACGTCGACGGTAAAGATGTCATCGCGCTGTCAAAGTCAGGAGAAATGAAGAAGCTGCTGCCCGACTGGGAGCAAGGCTGGGTTGATACTCCTCTCAAGTACCGCACCACTGGTCTATATCCTACTTCTGAACCTGAGGTGTGGTACTCTCTTCACGGGTCTATGAACGCCGAGCCAGTCCTCAAATCCATTGGCGTGAATCCTTCCGAGGCCATCTCCTCCAACGAAGAGGCTGCTGCTCACATTGCAAAGTTCACAAGCAAGCTCTCCCCCGAGAAACTCGAGTTCACCAACTTGATCAACGGCAACTGCGGCAGTGTAGTCTTTACACCAAAGCAGTGGAACGAGAGTGAGATGGGCAAGTCACTCGCCGCTCACCCTCTTGTCAACGTCAAGGCGCAACCTCATGCCATCCCCACACCGCCCGTTGCGTTCCCTCCTCTTGACTCATCCGACAAGCGACCTCTGGCAGGCATCAAGGTCCTCGAGATGACCCGTGTTATCGCTGGTCCTCAAATCGGTGCCATTTTATCTAGTTTCGGCGCCGATGTCATCCGCGTCAACCCCCCTCATCTTCCCGACATCAACATCATGCAGCTTACTCTCAACGCTGGCAAGCGCACCATCGCCATTGATCTGCGCAAGCCCGAAGACGCAGCCATCATCAAGTCTCTCCTCGCCGAGGCAGATGTCTTCGTCCAGGGATTCCGCATGAACAAGATGCCCAAGTTTGGTCTTGGCTTGAACGATATCCTCAAGATGGCTGGTGAGCGCGGCCGTGGAATTATCCATGTCTCTGAGAACTGCTATGGTCCTGATGGGTACTACGCTGAGCGTCCGGGCTGGCAGCAGATTGCCGACGCAGCTGCTGGTTCTGCATATGTCACCGGACAATCCCTAAACTTGCCCAACAACGAAGCTGTTCTCCCGTCGCTACCTATCAGCGACATGTCCACCGGTGTTCTCGGCGCAGTAAGCACTCTCATTGCCCTGCGCGACCGTACAACCAAGGGCGGAAGCTATGCCGTGCACGCATCACTCGTTGCCGTAAACGCCTATGCCTTACGCTCCGACGTCGGGCTGTACTCGCCTGAAACCGTGGCAGAGTGTGCCAAGCGATTCCAATGGGCTGAGATGAGAGGATCTCACCACGTTCTCGACCTTTTGATGACGGTGTGGGATGGTTGGAAGAGAGTCCTTGGTGATGCTCTGGCGGAGGATGGTGGTCTGTACCAGAGTTTTGAGGGTAGCGCATTCGATGGGAAGAAGTTAAGTATGCTTAAGCCTGTCGTGAGTATGAGTGACGCGGAAGTGTCACCTCAGTGGAAGACGCCTAGTGTTCCTTATGCTTATGAGAAGGCTGAGGGGATTAAGTTCTTGTAAATAATAATTGTGCTAGTATATAGAAGTTTTAGAAAACAGAGATACCATTCTATTATAATAACTACCACAGACCCAAATACTTGTTATACAGTCAGTGTCACGATCTGAGTCCAGCTTGTCTGGCAAGAATAGCTGTAGCCTACACCTTCACCTTCCTAATTGATACAGAGCGATATCACAGTACTAATGATAATATAGTGCAATGTAGATAGATGGTTTAGTATTGAAGAAGGGTATGGGCAGTCTTATTAAAGCATTACAAAGACCAAGACTGATTTAGTGCTGCGAGACTAATCTATCTGATTGAAGTACCTTCATACCTCAATTGGGAGGAAAGGTACTTCGGTTAGTTAGATATGGTTAGTAATGGCCCCAAACACCGCGCGATACGAGCCTTGCAGTTCCAGGATGAGTCACTGGCCGCTTTGCAGCAAAGGCATACTCTAATCATCCATAAGCACAACAGTTTATTTACTATAAGAGAATAACACAAGGCTGTTACAAACTCAGTGTAATGCCCTTAATCTCTTAGACTTATTCGCTTACCACCTTACCCACAGCCTGGACATCAGCCCAAGATGGAAGACGCCACCAGCTTAGAAACTGCAACGACAACAAGAGTCGCTTATCTACGAACAATACTCGACAAACATAACCTTGATAACTATTCGGAGTGTGACTGGAGTAACTTGGATACCTGGTTGTCATTTTGGGTCGGCCAAACTATTCCAGCTGATAGATGGGGTGCTTCTTTTCGACAGCGAACAACACCACCTCCTGGGCTGCGTCACCACTACATTCTTGGATACTCTAATCCTGTCGACAAATTTATCCTGGATTGGCTCATCCGGTGCTTAGGTCGTGGGTACCAAAAGCTGTTACGTGATGACTTTACAATTTACCTCTCGGAGTCACAGCAGAAAGATCCAGCAAATAAACAACTTCTCGACCGTCTGAGGACAGAGAGAGTAAATATGACTATGGTAACACCACCGACACCAACAGAATACATAACAGACGATATCTGCGACGGCGCAATGCTCTCAAAAAGTGACTACGTCCTCGAAGCAGGTCTTTTACGAGGCTCGTACAGCTGGATACCCCTCGACGCATTCTACCGCGACTCCCTCCGGCACAACCACCCACAACAATACAACACCGAAGAGTTAGCCAGGCTCTATTTCGAAAACCGCCTGAAGAACAAAATGGGTCACACTATGAAAGACTGCTCGTATGCGCATGGTAAAAGCGACGCGTGGAAGCGCGACCATGAAACAGCGTGGAAGAACTACAAATGTCCGTCGTGTGGGAAACGCTGCAAGAGGAGTAAAGGGTGTAAGACTACTGGGGAGCAGTGGGCGAGTACGGCCAAGACGGAGTGGGCCGAGGGCGTGGATACGAGTGCGCCGAGACCGCCTGAGTTTGAGAGGGACTGGAGGAGTTTGAGTGCCCAGGATGTTGTTTGTTACTGGGGGAGGGATAGAGTGTCGTTTGAGAGGTTTAGGAACTGGAAGTGGAGGTCTGTTGATACATTCTCGGGGGAGTGATTATGGTGACTCTGGGGTGTTTGACATGTTACTTTATTGTCGCTTTCTAGGTGCAGCGAGCTCGTCGTGCTTCCAAACTCCTCTGACAACAAGCCATGCATTTCAGTATCGCTTCTCTGCCGATCATCACAGTTGTTCCGCTTAGATCTCATGGAGACCACATCCCAAATGTCGAATACCCATAGCCTCCATCTCATCGATCTGAGCCAAATCAGGGCCAACACTTCTCTGCTGCAGACCCTTGAGCGAAGCCTCGCTGATCTTGGTCTTGGGGATAAGCTTTGTTCCTCTCTCGTCGAGAACAGAGAGAATATGCGCAGCGGCCTAGAAATGTTAGAAAAGAAAGTAAGAGTATCTTTCTCTGTCGGTCTTACCTTGGCGTTGATTGTCAGCGTCTTGGAGTCTGGGTTGTCGATTGTATCACAAGCTTGATGGTAGCAAGGATCCTGCTCAACAGCCGTGCCCTAAATCCCATTAGCACCATCCAAAATCCTCGACTATTAAACCTACAGTATGGAGGAACCCAAAAGGCTTGTTCAGATTCTGCCAAAACGGCGCATAGTCACTACCGTTGCTCAAAACAGCAGGAGTAGTCTCAATGCCCTTGCTGGCAAAGTACTCAGTAAAGATCTTCTCAGTGACTTCAGAGCCCTTGGGAGCCTTTGAGCCGTGGGAGCTTCCGTCGGTGTCGGCAACGCCAAAGAAACCCTTGGACACCATGTCGAAGTTGAGGTAGACGAGGAGGTTGTTGACGTCCTTGGCCGCCAGGGTCGAAGTGTAGTGCTTGCTGCCCAGGAGGCCGTTCTCTTCGGCGCCCCACCAGGCAAAGCGGATCTTGTTCTTGGTCTTGTATTTTGAGAGGGCGAGGAATAGCTCGAGGATTAGAGATGAACCGGAGCCTACGGGTGTTAGTGTGGGTGGGTATCAGGAATGGAGGTTATGTACCGTCGTCGTTGATACCA
The DNA here is from genome assembly GCA_021020635.1 of Fusarium sp. PT. Classification (NCBI taxonomy): domain Eukaryota; kingdom Fungi; phylum Ascomycota; class Sordariomycetes; order Hypocreales; family Nectriaceae; genus Fusarium; species Fusarium sp. PT. The sequence continues at coordinate 125,609 of JAHMRZ010000017.1, forward strand.
GGGCCAGCTTGAACGCTGTCGAGGTGAGCACCGAGCTGCACACGTTAGCTTTACTCAGTCCATTAAGGGGCTCACATACCATGATGACATTACGAGAATCACCACCCGTAGTCTCAGCAATGACATTCTGTGTAATCCTCTCCTCAATAGTCTGCGTCTGCTGAAAATGCGCCTCAACAGTCTCCCCAGCCTCAATCCTCTCCTTGAGCTTCACTCCATCAGCCAAGTTGATGAACCCAGCGGGCACATGCTTCTCCGGGTCGGGCTGACTGAGAGAACCAGCCGTGACATTAGTCGTCAGATCGTGGTAGATGATAACTGCAGAAGCACCAGCCGCAGCCGCAGGGATGACTCGTCCCGCGAGGGTTCCGCCCGTGGGACATCGGAAACGCTGGACCAGCACGATCTTGCCCTTGACGTCGAGGCCATCGTACGAGGAAGCGTCGCAGCCAGCAGCGCCTTCAGGACCGAGGGCGATCTCGGCGGTGATGCCCTCTGCGCTGGTGGAGGGGGAGTAGGTCAGGCCGTAGACGTAGATGGGCTTGTCTTCGACAGTCAATTCGATCGAGTCGACGAGGGCAAACAGCGCGGGGAAGTTTTGTTTCCAGACTTTTGCGTTCTTGACTTTGGAGATGCGCTTGAAGATGTAGTCGACTGAAGCGTCGTATCCTGGTAGGCCAAAGGCTCTGTTTCCGCCGTTGGCAAAGGCAATGTCGTTGAAAGTCTCCAGGTTTGCCATGAGGCTGTGCATGTTTGTCAGTTCGAGATTAAATGTTTGGGGATATGTGATAATTACTTCTTGGATTTCATATCTGCTTGGATCTTCTTGGAGTCAAGCTTCTTTCCCTTGGCCCATCCTTGGCTTGGGGCCAGCGACAGCAAAGTCGCGACAGTAGTACCGAATCTCATTTTGGCGATACAACTCAGTGGTGAACTAGATGGTAGAGTTAACGATCGTGGAGTGTCACATCCGAGGAAGGGTCTCAATTTATACTAAATTCGAGGCTGGGAACTTTTGCACCTGCACAGATGGCAAGTCAACGGGTATTGCATCGCTTGCGGAAGGTCATTACAAGGTACACCCAGCCAAGAAATGCATGTGAGCGATCGTCATCGCCAAACAGATTTTAGTCAACGCTTGGCATCTTTCTTATCGCAAAGCGGTGACGACAACAGAGCAGGCAATTTGAGAGCAACGGCCGGTCGAGGTTGTAGCGCATATGGGGTCTGGAGATGACCCCGCAAGACCAAGACGATGTTGATAAAGGCGATATTCTTGATATGGCAGGTCCAAGCCCCCTGGTGTGCAGGGGTGAAGGGAACCATACGAATAAGCTTAAGAGCCAAAAGTTCCCTTGGATGCGCTAGGGTTGAATAGGAATGAGGTTGGACCCCGCACGAGATCAATGAAAATTTGAGATGTTGCTTTCTTTTGTATGGGAGGGAGTTGGAATCTTTCACAGATATACTTGCTCCTTTCCTGATAAATGTTATGACCTACCGGCGTTCCAGAGGTACCCGATTACCAAGTGTAGTCAGGCGGATTGTAAAGCCACTAAAAGTGCGATGCCGGAATTACTGTGGAAGACTAGCTAAAGACTTGTGAACTGTGATGTGTTCTTTCTGTGTGAACTTGCAACTGGTAATTTGTGATATATAAACACCACAAGAAGAACTTGCTTCTAGGCAGTCCTTCGAGGCCATCCCTTATGGTTGTCTGTATCCGTAACCTATTCGTTCAGCCAGCGATCTCGATAGGATAACGCAGACCCAGAGTAAAAGTCAGTCATGTATATATATATCTCGAATAAACCTGCTGTATTAATGTTTGGAGTCTTACTCTCCGTTACTGTCTTGTCAAAAGAGTTAACTCCGATTTCGGAGCAAGCGCTCGAGAAGGTATGAGCTTATATGTCAGCCTTTCTTGCTCACCTTCGAGAGTGATTAATAATACAATATTACACTTCCTAAGCTCTAGTAGAGGCTTTACGGTGATTAGTAACTCGAGCACCAATAAAAATTGCCATGTGAATATAAATGCTTACATTGTCATACACAGTCTGTATACAAACCCGTTGGTCCTACGGACTTCACGAATGTGCGATTTATAATCCACACAAAGACGCTGATATAAGAACGAATCTTAAGGACCTGTGAAGTAGTTGTATCAACGTGGAATTCTCACCATGTTAGTCCAGAAGATTACAACTGCCCTTTGGGGATTGACCTTGCTCCTCAGCTGCTCCCAAGCCAGAAGCACGTTGCACACAGGGCCTCACGACTATCCTACACGCGAAATTGCAGGCATACCGGTCATCAACACTCCAATCGTCCAAGCAGCAGGAGCATTTGCCTTGGAGCATTCTTCTCACGCTACTTACAAACATGTCATGCGATCATGGCTGTACGGCGTGCTTATGATAGATGCGAACGACACACTAAGCCAAACTGTTGATTTGGAAGTCCACGCTGTCGCTACTCTTCTACACGACCTCGGCTGGGACATGGCACAAGACTCAACCACTGTCAGCACTGATAAACGATTCGAGGTCGACGGTGCTTTCGCAGCGCGCGAATTCATCCACCAGCATAAAGACGGCAAGGAATGGGGTGATAGCAAGATTCAGCTGGTGTGGGATGCCATCGCGCTCCATACCGAACGTTCCATCGCATACTTCAAGGAAGTCGATGTACAGGTTGTGTCGAAGGGTATTTCCATGGACTTTTCAGGGCCAGCATATGGTGTTTCAGAAGAGGTGTATGCTGCTGTGGCGAAAGCATATCCGAAGGATGATTTGAAGGATCAAGTCAACCAAACAATTATTTGGCTGTGTGCTACGAAGCCACAGACTACCTATGGTAAGCTCAAATAAGCTCAAATGTGTATTTTGTTACTGACAGTCGGCGAGATACCTGGATGCAGCCTTTTGGTGAAAGATATGTGGACGGTTACAATGTCATGGGTAAACAGAGGATTGATATCATCTTTCAGAACCTCACAGCTGGGCAAGATTGATCTTATGCTATTGGTTAGCTGGCTGCTTGTCATGTTCCAGGAGGCGTTTCAAGCTAATACGGAAAATGAGATTCCGGAGAGGTCAGTAGGATAGCAATATGGCTAGCTTCATAGTAGTTACAGTGAATTCTCACACCATCGTTCCTCACAATATCTCACGATGCACCGTGCACACAGGGTCGTTGGCTGCCTAATTGGGTACGTAAGCAAAGTTCATAAGTACCAACTTCACGCCCACAATCTGCACCTGCCACTGCTGAAACATTTACAAATCGCGACGCAGCATTCATCCCTTTCTAAAAATGACGTTGACTGATAGACAAAGTCTGCTCCGGAGGCTCTCTCCTGGTGACCAGTTCGCCACACAGCAACGAATGCTTGACGATGCACGCATCCCCGGGACGTGTGAATGGTTTCTTAAGGATGAGAAAGTTGTAAACTGGTTGCATGGCGATTGTGACCCAGTGCTTTGGGTCTATGGTCCAAGTAAGTAAACACGCTTTCAAAAAGGGAACCGTGACTGATGTTCTCAGGTGGCAGCGGCAAGACATTCTTGAGGTACATCTTCACCAAACAACTCTGCGCGATAATCTAACATTTATCTAGCTCAAGCCTCGTCGATCACATTCTCAAAGGTGAAGCTGAATACCAGAATTTCTCTGTTGGCGCCTTTTACTTTAGTAGACGAGATGTGCAGCGCAATAAAGCTGATTACAACCACGCTTTCCGCTCCATCGCAAGACAGACTGTTGCGCAACTTCTGCCCGAGTCTGCTGCTTTGCAAAGCATCCTTGAAGAGGCCGACTTGGACAATTGTGATGTCTACAGCTCCTACAAGTTCATCAGAAAGGTCAACCATGAGCATGATAGGATGGTAATCATCTTGGATGGAGTCGATCCTACCAATGAAGATGGCATTCTTGCATTGCATCATGTTCTTTTTCCAGACAATCATGATCATCCATCAGTGCGGTTGCTTATGGTAGCCCGCTCTGTACCTACTGCTATGACAATCCGACCTCATCCTTCATCTTTGACCGAAGCTCGTGCTAGTAATGGAGACCTGGCTCTTTATTACGGCAGGGCCATAGATGAGTCCCCCGTTGACCCTGCGTATCTCGACGAGTCGCACACCAAGCTCTTTAATTACAACAAGTTATTTAACATGTCCAATGGCCTGTAAAGATCCCCGCCACTCTTGCCAAGTATTTGCTAAAGCTCTTTAGGTTTCTTCCCATCGTCCCACGGTGGTTTACCAACATCGGTTCGCAACCGAACCAAGTACTCCTCGACCTGGTGAAACCATGGTTAGAAGAGTCTAGCATGGATGTCCCAAATGCTTTTTGCAAAATTATTGTTGATCAGACAAAGTTGAATGAAGACGCCGAGATGGTCCTCTGTATACTCTACCATCTTGTACAGATTGATGAATTGGGATATAATTTCACTCTGCCAATGGCGTATGAGGCCCTCGACGTCTGGGGTATCAGACACAATGACGAGACGCGATACTCAACGGCTGAAGTCTTGGAAGCGTGTGCCGGCCTTATTTTTCTCGACCCCAAGACCCAGACTTTGAGGCTACGATCACCGCTCCTCATGGAGTACCTGCGCCTGCATGTGTTCGGGGACGAGTACCACACCAAGCACGTCACAGCTTCCATGCAATACCTGTCGCAGGGGGATTTCTCATCAGGGGCTTGCAACTCCTCCAAGGACCTTAAGAAAAGATTTCAGTCGCATCCGTACCTCTGGTATGCCGCTCGCAACTTGTCTCCCAACCTTGCTCAAAACGTTCCAGAGTCTTTTGATCAAGACTTCCTAAAGTTGACTGCTACTCAAGGGCTGATCGACTCCTATCTGCAAGCTGCGGAAGCGTGGCCTTACTTGGATGAAGAGACATATGATGAGTCTGAGGAAGATGAGGAGCGATGGCGTTGTTTCACACGGGGCTATACGCCGCTTCATCTTGCTGCCCATCTGGGAGTTGGAGGAACCACGATACAGATGCTCATCAACCGTGGAGCAGATCTCGAAGGTCGTGCTGCAAATGGCCAGACAGCATTGCATATCGCAGCAGAGATCGAGGATGACTCCAGCACACTACGGTGTCTACTACAATGTGGGAGTGATGTGGTTGCTGTGGATGAAGATGGTCGTACACCCTTGTCCCATGCCATCATATACGCAAATTTGACTTCGGTCAAACTATTGCTTGAACATGGCGCGGATATTGACGCCGTTGACGAGGAAGATCTTCTGGAGTGCGTGAGGGAAAAGCCAGAGATTGCGCAGTTCTTGGAAGGGGTCGGAGTTGAAATGCCAGAGGACAATGAGGAGAAGGGTCTGCTCGAGTGAAGTGCAGGGCTCAGACGTAAGGAATGACAAGTATTTCTCTTGTAATAGAGTCTAACAACGTCTGATTTTATCAAGCCAGTCGCTTCCCATGAGCAAAGAACATTTGTCTCTCGCCCCCAATTTCCTTCCCCATCGAGCTTCTCTCCGAAGCCAAAGAAAACTCTATGTCTTGGAACCCGGCAGAGCTCATCATCTCAACCATTGCCGTCTCATCAAAGCCATAAGACCCCGTTGTGTGAAAAGCCGCATGATTAGCAACGCTGCCCTACTCAATGAATCAGTTTTAGTTTCCCAAGTCAGCTCAGAGACTACGTACCTCAATTCCATAATGTTCAGGCGTCCAATCGGCGACAAGAAGATGGCCCCCTGGCTGAAGCCGTTCGTAAAGATGAGAGAGCAAGGTCTTTGGGTAATCGATGTGATGAAGAGCCATGCTGATGACTACGAAGTTGAAGTTGGAGAAGTCCTCGGTAGACATCTCGGAGTCGGGGGACCTGACGTCTCCCTGGACTGCGCGGACGACGTCTGATGAGACACCCTGATCCTGGGCCAGTTGATTGTATTTTTCGACATTTGCATCTGAAATGTCAATGCCTCGGACTTTGGAAAACCAGGGTAGTAAAGCCTGATCGGAGATGTTAGCTCAAAATATGGTATAGAGACCTGCTGACATCCGTCTGGAAATGCCCTTACAAATGTCACCAGTCCAGTTCCGCAGGCGTAGTCTAAGAGACTTAGCTGCCTCTCCTGTGCAGCTTCGGTGGATTTGGGTACGCCCACCCGGTCCAGGTTGTCTTGGAGATTCTGGACGACCTGCTTCGCTAGGTCTTGAACCCATGGCTGTTGTGAGATAATATGCATGTTATCGCTGATGAGTTAGTATAGCGACGGAGGATGGGGTGAGTGGTGAACATACTTCCAAAACTGCCTGTTGATCTGTCCGAGGGACTTATCCAAAGGTGTCGTAGAAGGATCCCCCATTGTGACTTGAAGGTTTTGTCGTGCTATTCGGGGAGAATGTGGGTGATAACTGTAGATGAGACCAAGTCATAGAGTAATGGTCAGGTATAGGTAGAAATAACATTTACTCAAAGGAAGAATTCCAGTCTGGAATTTATAGTGCTGGTGATGTAGGTAAAATGTAGTGTCGGCTACTTTGCAAGTATGATAAGTGTCCGATTCTCGCCGGTTTGTCGCCGAGTAGCAGTAGAGGATTAGACTAGACTGTGTGTCTTTCATCCAATCGGACGAGGTCTTGTCAAGCCACAGTTGTCTACACTGAATGTGGTCTGAGAATGTTTCCGGATATAAGTTTACAGTCTAATCTAGCCATTTCAACTTCCGGTTTGGGGACTCATGTACTACCAGGCACATACAGTGGCGAGGTTCAGAGTATCACAGCATGCCCCAGAACTCTATGCATGGGCCGGTATTGGTTCTCCGTCGATGTTATGTCTGGAAGGTTTGCCAAGATCGGCTTGGCTCAACCTTTCAAGAAGCTCTGGATCAGAGCGCGCATCGAGACGAAAGAGAGGTTTGGGTTTTTCCGTAATCTCCTCGTTTCCGTCCTCTACCCAGTCCATGATCTCTTTGTCGGCTTCTTCTCTAGCCCTGGAGCGTAAGGTATCTCAGTGCTCGTCGGATCCAAGCCTGCGAGGTATGGCTCAGCATTGCCCGTCTTGGCTTGGTCTACTTCGGAGTTGGCAGGGTCATGAGTGACGTCGGCACGAATGAGCTCGAAAGTGTATTGCCAGCATCCTTGGAGGATTCTTTGCTGGCTAGCATTGGTTGGCGGGAAGATAGAGAGAGATATAACAGGTAGATGTGGTGCTGGGGGAGGATGCAACATACGACTGATCTTTACATGAACTGAAGCGGAGGGGAAAGGGCTTTAGATTTGTTGGCTGTTTCTTACATTGTTTTGTACCTGATGACAAGATATTGCTTGGTTCAATATCGGGTTAAGCAGGTAGTGTTGGATGCAAGATAAATAGCACCACGCTTTCTATGTGGAAGCGGAAGGTAGGCCTTTAGAATGTTCCGAACCTTGGATTATATTGCTCTTTCATAGGGACTGTGACCGTTATGTAGCCCGACCGATGGGTTTGATATATGGGCGTCCTGGGTCGCGCTTCAAAGACCCGGCCTCAAAGTAAACGGGGCGCACAAAGCTCACATGCGAGGACTGACAGACAGACACAATGTTAAAAGATACTACTCATTGGGGTATATACTGTAAATTCATTTAACTATGTATTTTAATACTTTCTCTTTGTCCCATCCAGGGATCGTGATACTCGACTCATAACCAACTCTGGCCACCACGGCTGAGTCTTTAAACCCGCCGAAATCACATACAGCCAGTCTACCAGACACCTGCTGGTAGCTGGACATCCAAGTGATAAATATCGCCAAGCCCGTAGACTTATTAAATGCCTCCGAGTCCGGAATGTCTCTGACATGTCCTTCTCATAAATAATCCTCCCTGGCCTCAATTGCAATTGCGTTGGGCCAGCCCTTACTGTGGTAAGGAGGGTGTTGTAAAAGCCCCCCGTCTCTAGGGGTTGATATGGACGCGTTGGTTTGTCCCAAGTATAGCCCTGTAATAATAATGCTGCGTCGGAAAGCGCAGCTGGTCCACCTACAGAGCTCAAGGCTCTGTGGCCTTTGTGTCGTGATTGTAGATCCATCAGTGTGGATTGGTGTAAAGCCCTGTGTAGGGCGGGGAAGCAAGTGGGTGCTCCAGAAAGCCGATGCGATTCGTTTCGAGCCTCGTAAGAACGAGATAATCGACCGTGATTTATCCCTCTTGCAGCCTGTAAAAATATCATGCTGATTCAATATAACCACCGGTAAGTTGACTTAGCCACGTCTTGACTCGTTTCGTCACAGGCGAAGGCTCATCGTTGTCGTCAACAGCAACACGCTTCTTGCTATCCTTTGCAGGCGTCTGCTGCTCTTCGGGCGCGTCGCTCATCTGGCTCGTGGCCTTTGTCGTGGCGCTCTGCTCTGTATCCCGCGCGTTGGTGAAGATCGACATGGGTGCTGTACCCGTCTTGACAGAGGCTTGGTCGGAGTGCTTCTCGATGCTGGGGAGAGGTTTGTCTCTGCGGAACGTGAGGACGGTTTCGAGAGGAGGTTGGGGTGCAGCCTCGACAGCTTCGTCTTTCACAACGGCCTGGGGGATTTGCGCTTCGGCGGGGATAGCTGGCTCTGGACGAGGTGTCGGCTCCGGACGGACTGATGGTCTCTGGGCGGGCTTCTGCGGCTGTCGTGGGAGAAGAGCGTTGAGAGAGTGACGACGGATCTCACGCATTGTCTGGCGGAGATGTTTGGCGAGCTCAGAGTCGGGTTCGAGGTTCAAAAGAGCTCTCTCGATACTCGCGCGCAGAATGTGAAGATCGCTCTCCTCACGAGCTGCTCGCTCTGCGCGCGTGAGCTTGGCCATGGCAGCTCGCGCCGCGGTTCTTGTCGAAGGTCTATAGAATGAGCTCATGTGGGCGGTGAGCTTTGGGCAGGATCAGGGATAAGTAGAGTTTCAGGTTCCATAGATGACGTATTACGTTTTATTATCTCCGCGCGTTAGTAATCAAGTCGTATTGATACTGCGTCTAGAAAAAGACACGCAGAGAGGTATTCGGTAATACTCTTAAACGTCTATGTTTTAACTCTTTGAAGTTCCCATGATGAAAGATGCAAGATTCATGCAGGATGAGCTGTCAATGGATGGCGCGTCAAAGGAAAAAAAAAGAAGGTAGGGTAGGGTAGCATGCAACGGAGTTTTGCAATTTTAGTGACCCCGCAGTGGATGGTGATGCGCCAATTAGACTTGTGGAAATCCTTGGCAGTGTGACTCATTAAAAAGCCTTAAGTCCCTCAGTATAGGCTTGTTATTGGTGCTGGGATTCTTTATTTACTTCTGTGACGCGTCGCGCAATGCTGTTTGCTTACGCTGAAGTAAATGATTGATGGTTATTAGTTCTTCATCTGCACTGAATAAAGATCTTTCGGTAGTTATCTGTAGGGCTGAAAGACCGTCAGACTTTTGAAAGATGGCCGCTAAATAACAGTGGCCGTCGCTAGTGCCTGAGGTCCACTCCATTTTCAGGGTCTTTGTTAAATACGCGAGAGGATGCTGTACATGAGGTTTGTTATTGTGCAATGACGTATGACCATGATTGTCAGCTGGCCTGTTGTACTTATCATGCCAATTATTTAAAGGTTAGCAGTTATTAACTTTATCCTGTTTCAATTCAGAAGATCATTTAAGGCGTTAATTAATAACAGGTGTCTGTGTTCTGTTTCGGCTTTTTGGTCCCAGGCTTTGTTTGGCTTATTTGGTCATGAACTCGTGTGAGTTTTAGTCGTAAAACACAGGGATATTCTAATAACATTGTAGAACGTTCTAAACTTTGAAGCACAAAATAGAAAGCATAAAAAGAAGGAAAATTAACAAAGCCGAGAATTAGGAGGGACCATGGAAAAAATTGATGTGTTTTCATCTCTCGGGTAAGCTTCTTAGCATTTGCCTGCATCATTCAGGTGTGGGGCTGAGCTCTGATTGTCTCCGATAAGCTATCGCTTAGCATGTCTGCATTTTTAGAGAAAGTTCCTGGCACACTAACCAGAACTGTATTATCTTATCTTATCTTATCATAAGATATACTAACCACTCTCACATCTCGCAAGCTCTACGATATTAGATTTTGGTGTAGGTAGGTACTACCTACAATTGCAGTATGGCCAGCTTGTGGTTATAATAATATTCTGGCTAGATAACATACTAAAATGTATTTCATCAGCACTTTCTTATTTTTTTTTAAACCTTCTCGCTCTAATAGATCAGGATCTCATTTGTCAGCACCACTTCCGCGGAACCAACCCCACATCCCCTTGCATCACAGACACTCTTCACTGGAATCTGAGGCTCTGAACGTCAACACCATGTCAGCATCAATACACTGAATACGATGCAGATTAACCCTACAAGGAAGGTTCGTCTATACAACTGTCAAATCTGACATACTTTAGTCCCTCTGACAAACTAGGCATGTGATATCTGCTACCACAAACGAATCCGATGTGATGGCCAAAAACCTCGATGTTCCCATTGCGTTCTATATAACTCGTCATGTACATTTAAAGCCAGGAGCCGGAAGGCGAGAACATCAAAACATAAGTCCGTCGCGAGTGTTGATGGACTGAAAGATGAGGTCCTTCGTCTCGAGACAAGTCTCAGCCAAGCGCAGCGGAGGATTAAGGAGCTTGAAGGTCAAGCATCGCTGCAAAGTGACACGCCTCACGCCGATAGTTTATTATCAACGTCTGAGATATATCTAGTCGATTCAACTGAGCGAATCTTTGGGAATGGCAAAGGATTACCGCCACGGCAGGAAATTTTGTCAACGGTTGACAAGTTCCTCAGCAGTCTGAACTCCGTCCTACCTCTTTTTCACCCCCAGAGATTGAACAACTCCATCAACCGGTGGTATGACAACCCAGAATCACAGAATGTTTCAACCTGGGCAGCAATCAATGTCATCCTCGCTCTGACCTACCGTCAAAATCCTTCCGATAAAGTCATATCAGGCACCGCAGTGAAATTCCTCAACAACGCACAGACTGTACTCAGCAAAGTCATGACAGGGGAACCAAAACTACTGGACGTTCAAACTCTCATTGGCATGGTTCTGTTCTTACAAGCTGCCTCGGACCTGCAGCCAGCGATGACGCTTATGGCCATTGCACTACGTCTTGCGCACAGCTTGGGTCTCCATACTCGATCAAATTCGGATGTTTTGAGTACCTCAGAGATGCTGGAGCGCGACCGTGTGTTCTGGATTGCTTATATCTGTGATCGCGATATAGCAATGCGCATGAGACTGCCGCCATTGCAGAATGAAAGAGATATCAGCATCGACTGGCCATCGGCTAGTCCAGGCGACGAAGCTGGAATGATATACACCAGTGACGGTACTTTCAGCTTCAACTTCTTCTTGTCCCGTGTGCAACTCGCACATATCCAGGGTCAGATCTATGAAGCTACGCAAGCACCATTCTCACCAGCGTCGGATGTTCATGTCCGCCTGGAGAAGGTGGCGCAAGTCCACCGTATGCTGGACAACTGGTATGCCAGCATACCCCCACCCTTCCTCCCCGACGCCATTGTCCAAGCCAGAGAGGTGAGCATATACAGGCCTCTGGGTGTACTCTATGCAAGCCACCTTGCCTGCCGCAGCCTGCTCTGTAAAACCCACGCCATGGAGTGGCAGTGGCTGAGCAGTCTGCAAGACTTTGGTAGAAAGGCAGCCGATGGGATCGTCACGTCACCTCATCTCCCCGTGGGGTGGACAGAGCTTGTCTACGAGTCCCGTCAGTATATAAATCTCTTTGCGAGTATTGAACCTAAGGATCCGGCGTTTTTCTGGTATGTTTGCAAGTCTGATATCTGGATCGGAACTAATCAAACGCTTAGGATGACTGTTTGCACCTACATCACGGGTGCTGTCTGTCTGACGGCCAACAACATCTTCAATCCATGGCATGAGAACACGCAGACTGACAGTGATTTGACGATGCTTTCGTTTAGGTTCTTGGAGAATATGATACGTGAGGCACCTTTAGAATCGCTGCAGCGCTTGAGAGATTCATGGGAGGAGCTCTTGCAGCATGCCCGTGGCGCATCTGTTCAGTTTGTACTGTCAAAAGATGATTGGTTTGGGAATGTTTCAATGTCAGCTTAAGTAGGGTCTAAGGTATCTCGGAAAAGGCGTCCAAATATCAGGTTCACTGGAGGTGTGAAAACTAGAAATATACGACATTATTAAATACTATGGTCTACAGCTGGTCCATATCTGTCTTGGAGCACCTTGCCATCTCCAACTACAGGGACGATCTACAAGTTCCGCGGAACGACAAGCTGAATCATCAAGGGCAAGTACGCCGCCCCTCACATTCCACCCCTTGTAAACAACACGAGGCCTGGGCGTATTTCCTGTTCCGCGGAATCCTGTGTAGTTCGGAAACTTACAAAGAGGAGTGGGGGAAAACTGTTGACTAGTGCATCATTTGACTCTCTTGTGCATTGATGCATGGAACTAACCGCCATCCTCAGGTATAAAACATGGAAGATCCCACACTTCATAAGTGTACTGGACCATTCTTAGCCCACCTCGTCCCAACAACTCCTGCCGATTGCACCTCAACATGGCACCAATTCCCCTCCCCAGTTTCGACTCCTTTACCAAGACCTGGCACAACGAGCCATACCCGTTCATCTCACCACTACGACCCGAGCTTTCAGCAGCTGGAAAGAACATCGTCATCACAGGCGGAGGTACCGGTATCGGGAAAGCTATTGCCATAGACTTTGCCCAAGCTGGAGCAGCTTCCGTAGCCATTGTCGGTCGAAGGCTTGAGCGTCTCGAAATTGCAGCAAAGACGATCCGAGCTGCGAATGGGTCAACAAAGGTTCTCTATAAAGTTGGAGATGTTACTCAGCAAGAGTCAATTAGCAAAGCTCTACAAACCATCGTGGATCAAGTTGGCAAGATCGACATCTTCTGCGCCAACGCTGGTATCCTGTCCGCAGAGGGTCCGGTGTTAGGCTATGACGAAGAAGAACTTCGACGGGGTCTAATGACAAATGTCATTGGCTCATTCAACTCGCTGCAGGCCTTTCTTCCTTTGGCAGCACCTGATGCTAAGCTGTTCTACACCGGATCTGGAATAGGTCACTGGAAGCCCATGGCTGAAGTCCCTGGCGTCTTTGGGTATGCAGCTGCAAAGGCTGCGGCGCAGAAAATGTTCGACTACTTTGCTTTTGAGAATCCACACATTCACGTTGTGAGCATTCAGCCTGGTATTATTGCCACGGGGATAAACCCTAATCTTACAATTGGGTTTGATAAAGGTATTCTCCCTCTCAGAATATCTCGTAAAGATGCTAACAGACTAACGTTAGTCGAATTACCCGCGCACTTCATGGTCTGGCTTGCCTCGGAAGAAGCCGCGTTCCTGAAGGGAAAGTTTGTGTGGGCAAATTGGGATGCAGAAGAGCTGTTGGCTAGAGCAGATGAGATTCAGTCTTCCATGCTTCTAGAAGTGACTTTGAAGGGCGTTGATATGTAAGCTGCACACTAATCAAGCTCTATGAAGGATGGTGGCAGGCAAACGGGTGTCTCAGAGAAGTATAAATAGTTAAAATGAGGTCGACTGTTATTCCAACGGTCCCACAAGTGACCGGCGGCGAAAGAAGTGATATCGCCTGCGGTTGAATAATGCTTTGCGGAGGTTGGATATAAAGATACGACGAGTTGGATAAATCTGTCATCAGCAGGAATTATCCCATGCCTCATCAGATCATCATCACGTGAAATTTCAGCTCTTCCGTATGGCTAGTTTATCCTCAGCATGTCGGAAATACCCGGGTAATCAAATCTGGTGTAATCTATGTCTTACTCGACTCATACTTTTAGAATCTTAACTTACCCGCGGAGGAAAGATATCCCATCACTCCCGTACTAATACTTAAAACATCCCCTAGTTTAAACATTATCACATCACTATAGACATGGTACAGCAAGTAGTTGGCCAAATGGTCATACTCAAGAATATACCTATTCTACAGAACCAATTTCCCATCAGTCTTCCGAAAAGAATAACTCCAGGACTCTCTCCTCAGAAACATCAGGATAGTAGTACGTGGGGTTGTACCAGCTATCAGACGTTTCCATCTTGACCACCTCGTCGACCTCCTCCGCCACTTCACCCAACACTCTTCTCCTCCCGTCCCGGCCATACTCGTCCTCAACATGTTCTTGCCATTCCAGCTCGAATCTATCCTTACACTGACCCAGGTCCTTCCACGAGGTAAAGACCAGAAAGTTTGCCTCGTCCGGCAGGGAAGGCATGCGGACGGTTTTGATGGCCGAGTCTGTCGCGCACGCAGCGCAACTCCAGACCCGGCCCTCCAGACTGAGCCGGAGTCTCCTCTGGACCAAGCAGTCGGAGGGGCAATCTCCCTTGTGAGTCCAGACGCATTCGCGGAGTGCATCCATGGGAGTGAGCTCGTTCCAGGCTCTTGGCATCCACGACCACTGCTTGTCGTTCCAGCAGAGGTAGCCCCCATCCTTGTCGAAAAGGAAAGGGAATACCTCACTCCATAGCCCATGTACACAAATATTCCCCATGGAGGGCTCTGCGTCAAGAACTTCCTTTAAAGCACGGGTCTTGTCCATTGTCAACGGCATATAGATGCCCGGACGAATGATCTTCTCCGTCTTCAATATGACATTTCCCTTCGACGAGAAATGCACAGAGTGCTTGATAACACTACCCAACGAGCCATCATCACGGTAGGATGACTCCACCGAGTTGAGAAGGCTCGGTGGGTAGACTGGCGGCTCTAGACGAAGCCGGTGCGATCGTGCGACAGCGGCCAACAGATCGAAATGGATGTACCAGGGGAGGTTTTCCGACCAGGACTTGTTCATGAACCAGCATACCCCCGGCTTGGTACATGGCCGCCCTTGCTCGTCACTAGTAGGCTCCAAACCCTTCTGTGGCTCGTGGAACCGTTGGCAAATGCGGCAGTAAATCTCCGACGTCCACATTGCTCGGTCATCGAGCTGCGAAAGCAAGTCCTTCTTGCCGAAAGCATCGGAGCGAGGGATTCCGCCACATATCCAGCGACCCCATTTGCTTGTCAGGGCAAGGCAGACTTTGTCGGCCTGAGGCAGGAGGTCCATGATGTCGAAGATAAGCTCTATGGGAAGAGCCTGGAAAGAGACCTTGGTGTCCTGCTTCTGGCCTTGGGAACTCATCGTGTCTGTCTTTGGTATGGTAATAGACTTTGAGGGTTCTGTTAGTACTTGGCCGATATGAATACTCTGGTAAATTATTGTGAAAGATTAATGTGGTACTTGCCGTGAGTATATATTAGACTGGTTAATGGGATAGTATTTTGCTTTTGGTATAGTTACTTGCTGGTTACTGTTGGATGTGGTGTTGAGTCTTGAGCAAGTTTGGAAGTGAAAGCTTTAGGAAAGAATGTGATGGAGAAATAATGCGGATTTTATATGTGAAGGATATTCACTCAATACAAAGTTTTGGTCAGGGCTATGGAACAGAGTTGGTGTTTATTCAAGTGATTGGACATGGTCATGAAGCTTGGGGCCGAGGCTGAGACGTGATGTATTTAGACTCTGGTATATAATCTGCCTTCACGACTTTGAGTGTGTAAAGCCTTAGCTGATCCATTTCAACACCTGCCTCTGGGCAAGTTATTTCAGGATTTGAATCTGTGCCAAATCATCTACGAAGGCATATACTTGATAAGTATGCAAGCTAGCTGTACCTCATTAATACATGTAGAGATGCGTCCATACGTAAATGTTCATACAGATGTGATAGGGAGGTAGCTGCTTCAGTGTCTTGTAGACTTCACTTGCTGATGATAATGTGGCCTCTTAAAACACGGTTGTCACCGCCATTGGAAAGATGCCATTTTCACACACTTTGAGTATTGTATTCTGATACTCTCACGTATTTTATAAACTTCACATGGAGTGTGCGCGCCACATCCTCTCAGGCCGGGATAAAATTCGTTGTGGTTAAGCTTGTTGAGGTGAGGGGGAAGCGATATAATCTGAGGTAATTTCCGGATACCATCTTTCCAAAGCCAAGTTTTTGTCGCGTGATTTAAGTTTAGACAGATACACATTTACTCTCATCTTCAGTGTTCTTTCCCTCTCCTCTCAACTTGGGCCATGCCGGACATTGAAAGCAAGTGCTGTTTATCCACGCAACCATTATCATATTCCATTGACCTCAAAATGCAAAACTCCAACTTTTCCTGTAAGACAGGAAACACAGCACCTCAAGCTGTATAAAACCTACGGTACAAGGACGATCAGCTTGCAAGAGGTCGCCGGATGATTCAGTTAGCCGAGTGCTTTTACGGAGACTCACTTGCATTGAGTACTACAACCCCCCTCAGTCCCTCCCTGATATCAAATAGCGCATTTATTTCACTTACCGTCTCCGAGCGTATCTAAGACTTTTTCATGATGTTGTGGACGTGCCTGAAAGTGAGGAAATTCACCAAGTAGTGTTAATCTCTACTTAACCCCTTTATCCTCTGCTAGGAGCTGCCTGGATATTTTGGAACAATGCCCAAAGAACCCTAAATGAGGGAAAGTATTGAGAAAAATATCTAAATGAAAGTTAACATGATCTCTACATTGTCCCAGTTTGCAATGGACAAATCTTTACATACGCCACTGATCGGGGGAGCGATCATAGTCATGGAAGCATTGTAACATATCTCGGCCAGAGGCTACTATTCAATCTAAATATCCGTAGTTGGATACTTTTTGGACGTTCTCTTGCCAAAAGCAAGGGGCACTAGCATGATGGACAAGTACACCTGGAAGGTAGAAACCAAAGCCCACAGAGCTCTTCGAGACAGTGCATAATTGTGTCTGCTGATATTTCCAAGGGGCCTTGGGAAATGTACCGCGGGCGTGTTATCCTCTGTCTTTATAGAAGTAGTTAATCAAAGTCTACTTCGATCAGCCACCACGCGATTCTTCCATAACAGCGTTTTCCACGTAGGTTAATAAATACAGGCTGACAGTCACCCAACTTCTATCCCTAGCACTTCTCAATGAGGCTACCACCGCAGAGCCAAGCATACTAATATCTGACACAATTCTCAAAGCATCGTCTGGAGAAAGACAAAAGCATTCAGGCTCAAAAGACATGCATCAGCGTAGTATCTGCTGACATTCGTGCAAGTTCCTGGATTTGATGCCAAGCACGAGCGGGGTCCCATTCGCGCGGCTTCAAAGATCAGCGCAATAGTTCCTGTCGTCGTGAGTAAGCTCGTCATTCAAACTGAATTCCTGGTATTTACCCGGATCGCCAGAGAGGGTAGCCAAGCAGATTACCCCGCAATCTCGTATATGTGGGGGAATAGGCTGATCTGTCAAGGGTGCAAACTTTATCGTGGATGTCATTCCGGCAGTTGGGGCAAGAGTGAGAAATGGGTATTTAAGAGCCTGGTGGTCTGGATTGAGAGTGAGAGATCAGCTAGGCATTTGCTTCTTTCTCCAAATCAGATCATCACATCCTTGTCTCTTTGAATCACTATGAGATCTAAGTTGTTGTTCTCGGCAGCCTGGCTGCTTTCCCTGGGCAACTCAGTCTTGGCCACTGACTGTCCGCTCGTCACAAACAGGTGGAGTGCAGACCCATCAGCCCATGTCTTTAACAAGACTCTTTACATCTATGCGTCTCACGATGAAGCCTCTGGCATTGTCTACCCCGGAGATGGAGGTGCTTATTCCATGAGAGATTACCATGTCTACTCCACCGAGAAGATCTACGGATCACTTGTGGTTGATCATGGTGTTGGTCTGTCAGTGGACGACGTTCCCTGGGCCTCTCACCAGATGTGGGCGCCTGATGCGGCCTACAAGAACGGCAAATACTACCTGTACTTCCCCGCCAAAGACAAAGACAGCATATTCAGAATTGGCGTCGCGGTCTCCTCAGACCCGGGTGGCCCTTTCAAGCCTGACAAAAGCTGGATCCCCAACACCTTCAGCATCGACCCTACCAGCTTTGTTGACACTGACGACAGCGCATACCTCGCTTGGGGTGGTATCCAGGGCGGACAGCTCCAGAACTGGCAGAACAAGAATAAGTACAACCCCAACGGCAAAGAACCACCAAACGGAACTGCTGCTCTGAGCCCTCAGATCGCAAAGCTCAGCAAAGATATGCACAAACTGGCTGAGAAGCCACGAGATATCAAGATCTTGGCCCCTGAGACTGGCAAGCCCCTTCTTTCCGACGACAAAGATCGACGCTTTTTTGAAGGTCCCTGGATTTACAAGCGTAACAAGATGTACTATCTCATGTACTCAACCGGCGAGACTCACTTCATGGTCTATGCCACTTCCAAGAGCCCTTACGGCCCTTATACCTATCAGGGCAAAATCCTTGATCCTGTCGATGGATGGACAACTCACGGCAGTATCGTAGAGTACGAGGGACAGTCGTGGCTTTTCTACCACGATGCTAAGACGTCCGGTAAAGACCACCTCCGCCAGGTCAAGGCTAAGAAGATCTGGTATGATAGCAAGGGAAAGATCTTGACAAAGCGTCCTTGATTGAGATATTGAACAGGCATTGGTCTTTGAGAAAGCACGTCTAAGGCTTGGCCGGGTCAAAAGTGCCTTTTCAGTAGTCAAATAGTAAGCATTGACAATATTGTATTTTTGTATCTCTAAACCTCCCCTTCAGGAAGGAACGAATCGAGCAATCCTCTCCTAATGCACTCTCAAGTTCAGTAGCGATAGGATCCGAGACACCACCATAACCCAATGGTAAGCGCTACAAACTGAGCCAGCACTATATGTATCCAAAATCGAGATGATCTCCCCGCATCGTCCACATTTGTCCAATCAACGAGACACATCGGAAGGGCAATCTAAATACCATGTCAGTTGTGAATGAGTGGTGAAAAGAGTTTACGTTACTGCAAGTAAGGTTGCTGTCCAGAATATGAGGGCAGCGTCTCTCAATGGCTGCATGCCTCGAGTGTCTTGGTTGGTTGGCAATGCGCTTGTCATGTCTGCTGGATGGTGAGACTGGTTTGAGTTAGAAAGCTAAGATGCCAGGAATAGAAAGAAGGAAGATGGGTACCTTGTCGCGAGGGTCCTGGCTGTTACTAGAAGTATTTGTCGCTGCTTGCGTCTTGTACGCGGTGTTGTCGTTGGCACTATCCATGATGCTTGATGTGTTCTGTTGGTTGGTCTAGCAGGTAGTAAAGCGGAGTGATGGATGGTTCTTATAGAAACAGACGTTTAGAGAGGAGAAAATCAAGAAATGACATATAACGACTGTCGTGATACGAGTCAAATGTATACCACTGAATCATTGACACTATGGCAGTTCGTTCCAAACTTTGGTGATATGAGCTGGAAGCAGGGACTGAATAAGCGTGAATAACCACTGCTTCTAATAGACACAGAGACGTTGTCTAAGAGGGTCATCATGTGTCACTAATAAAAGCCTTCCTTTTAAGCCTCGTGATTCCACTGAAACGATGTGATACACATGCTTTTACATCCATGAGACTGTTCACCCTCGGAGACGCGACTTAACAACAGGGAGCTCAATTGTCAATCACGCACAGACTATCTACTCATGCAGTAGAAACTAGGGTCCTGCACTCCGTGTACTTTTCTCACGTGCCTTTCCATATTTCCTTTTCGCGGCGCGCCATCTCTGGCCGGTTTATACGTACAACCTGGAAAGTCACAAAACCATCGAACTGAACCATGTTTGTCCTGGACATGCCGAGTGCAATCTTTCTTTAGAGCAAAGCTTGCATTGCATCCAGTCTTTTTGCATTTGAATGGTTTGGTATGTGTCTTCAGGTGAGCTCTATAAAGCCATTAGTCTCAGTATGGTAAGATTGTAGCTTGAGAGAATTAACTCACGTGTACTTCTTCTTTGTGGAGAGTATCGCAGGGCACTCAGGGCATTTGAGAGTATTGACAGCAGGTGCGTCATCTTGGCTGTTGGGGTTTGTTTGAGAACCGTAGTCCTCGAAGGTATTTTGTGGCCGTGAATCATCTTCAACTTGCGCGCTCTGTCCAGCAGGCTCTGCAGTACTTGAACATCCCCAATCGTAAGCAGGTAAAGGACCAGCATTTCCGGATGAGATCCAGCGGGGGTCAACAAACGGGAGAGCTCGATCTTCGTGATAGTTTTGATGAAATGACCTCTCTAGTTCCGGTGGCCCTGTTTGGTTCTGACTAGAAATAAACGACCTCTACCTGGGTGTGGGACTTGGTGATGTCTTGTCCTACCGGGACAGCACTAACAAAGACGAAGAAAAATACAACGGCCTAAAAGAGTGAAGAAGAAGTGAAAGGTTTGACGGAAGAGGTGGGTGGAATGAATGACTGGGAAGCACCACCTGGGCCGACCGTGGAGGAGAGAAGAAAGGAGGAACTGCTATCTGACGGTTGACCAGATATATGTACATGAGCTATGGCGAGCCCAAGACACGAATCGGAGACCGTGGATTAATCTCCTGTCGCCGATTGGCTTACTGGCTGGCTAGGCCTCAAAATCTGCAGGATGATGCTAGGTGCATTTGGGCAATCTGGCCAATCATATTAACCCGCACGCAACAGCTTGCATCTGTGTTTTGAGCAACGGCCAGCAGTAATATGTAAAGATAAAAGATGGACAGTCCTCCTTTACTTTTAATGTTATTTCTTGTCCTTTAGATACTCTTCCAGCATCACCTCTTCTCCGAAATGTCTTCTCTATTCTGCTGCAGTTCCGTCGAGCCCTATCGCCCTCAGTACCTCTCTCACCAATCCAAGTTTGATAACTTTATGGGATGGGCATCTTTCCCCACCGAGTCTTCACCTGAAGGAGATGTTGACATGTCCAACATCGTTCCATCCTTTGCGGTGCAGCTTGTTCGACAGGTCAACTACGGTCCTCTTGAATCCAAGAGATACTTCATCCCGTCAGACAGCAACGAGGGTGGCTTCCTTGAGATCAGTGAGGCCGATCTGATTCAAGCCAACTTTCAAAAGGTCAACACGTATGTTATCCCTACTGTTGCAGTGCCCATTCACGATGTTAACACATCAGAAGGTACAAGAACTACAGGTGCTCAGGCCACAACAAGTTCTTCGAGGTAAACATTTATCAGAAGGACCCTGTCAACAAGCATCACTGGCGTGCCAACATTGCTCGACCAGCGGGATCTATTGACCTTTGATTGTGTCGATGGTTGTTAGTTGTAGGGACATGTTTCGTGCCATAGTATTCGCAGAATGCAGAGCTAGATGGCTAGGGCATCAATACAAGTCACTCATACATAGCACTTCCAGTCCACATGTGATGTTGTTACTGCACTTCATCTATTATTCTATCGCTTTTCTTTTCTTTTCTTTTCTTTTCCACACTGAGGCCATACCTCGCATCCAAGACATCAGTCGCAGTGAAGTATCTTCCCAATCTCTCATTATCGAATTTCTCTATTTCTTCGTCACATCTAGCAGTTTGTTAGAACTTCCTTCTTAAACAGTAGACCACTATTATTATCACTAGGAATTTAACTTACTGAACTGGAAGTGGATGATGTCTCCGTCTTGGACAACCTAGAAGAGGACAGTGAGCAGTTGAATCTTGTAGTGAAAGACGCCGACTTACATAAGATTTTCCTTCCTGGCGGTATTTTCCTGCTGACTTGATCGGGCCCATGGACTTGTTGCCCTCGCAGAGATCGTGAAAGTCTTGGTAGGCAACCACCTCAGCCTTGATGAAACCTCTCTCAAAGTCACTGTGGATAGCACCAGCAGCCTGAGGCGCGAGACATCCTCTAGGGATGGTCCAGCATCGAATCTCCTTCTCACCAGCTAAATGCACGTCAGCTCTGATACCATCTTACGCATAAAGGGGACTTACCGGTGAAGTAGTATTGCAGACCAAGCTTGGTAAATCCCTCAGTGATGATCTTGTCCAGCTTCGACTTGACCTTGATGTCCTTGAAGAACTCAGCTAGCGCATCGGGATCCTCCTTCATGCTGTGGACCTTCTCCTCAAACTCGACAGAGAAGGGGATGATGTCTCGGGGAGTTCCTCCGTGCTCGGTGACCCACTTTGCAATGGACGGAAGGTACTTGCTCTTCTGTCGGAGGTAGTCCTTCATTGTCAGGTTCACGAGATAGATGATGGGCTTGGTTGTGATGAGCTGGATCTTTTCGTTGATGAGAGCGATCTCAGCGGGCGTCCAGCTTCCGTCTCTGACGGGCTTGTCTTTCTCCAGCATCTGTTACTAAGTGTGAGTATACTTCATCTCATGAACCGGGTGTTCAGACTCACTTCTCTGATCTTGGTTGTTGTCTCGTAGAAAAGAGGGAGCATCTTGTATTTGCCGCCGGCTTTCTTGACAATCATTTCCTCAGCAACGATCTGCTTATCGAGGATGTCTGGGGTGGGAGATTAGCGTCGTTCAAGTTAACAGAGTAAGTTTGCGTACCGAGATCCTTCTTGCAGAGCTCGCTCTGGATGGTTTCTGGGTAATCCATTGGTTAGTCTTGACATTTCAAAAGACGGAATTGTCGCGACTAACTCAAATCACGGACGGGATCAATTGAGTCATCAACGTGCAAGACTTGATCATTATCGAAGGCCCTGTTGAAGGACGTTAGCTAGTGGCCAAAGCAATTGACTACTGATCCCATACCTGACGATGTGGAAGATGCCATCCACAGCTTGAATGTGAGACAAGAAGGCATTTCCGAGTCCCTCTCCTTGGGAAGCACCCTTGATCAAACCAGCAATGTCGGTGACCTGGAGGTATGCGGGGTACATGGACGGAGGCTTCCAGAGATCACACAGAAAGTCCTACAATTGTGTCAACACCAATTATTTGCAAACTCTCCGCATACCAACTTACATATCGCGCATCAGGAACAGCACATCTCGCCTCGTTGGGCTCAATAGTACAGAAAGGGTAGTTCTCCGCAGCAGCGCTCTGCTCGGTCAAGAGGTTGAACAAACTCGACTTTCCCACATTAGGCAACCCCACGCAGCCCATCTTGAGGTTCTTGCGAACCCTTCCAAAAGCAACGACATTATCGATAACGGCCTCGACTTTCTTGGGAGGCATTTTGTCGGTATTTTTTTTACAGATGGATAGCGGTTTTTGCGATGTATGATGATGACTGTATGAGGTCGTGGAGATTGAGAGATCTTTTGGCAAATTCTTCAAAAAATGGCCTGATAGCCCACTTTAATGTCATGGGTGCATTGTGTTCTCGACCGTTAGTTGTTAGCCACAGGAATAAATTCTACTTTTGAAAGAAATAACAAATAATATTCTCGGCCATCTGGAGCCCATCAAACGACTATCTCAGCTTGTAATATTGCTTGTGAATTAAACTCTTTTGCATGTGAGATACCCTCAAACTGGGTTAGGCAGGAGGAGGTTAAAGTAACTTGACCTTTGTAATTAGCTAGGTTTCAATTCACTTGGATAACTATAGCTTGTAACTATAGGAAGATATATCCACTTGGGACCCCTAGGTATATATACACAAGGAGGTTTGTAAAAATCTTTTCCCAACAACAGAGCAGTACTGTGATTGGCTCGTCAAGTTTCGCGATAAGGAGAGATAAGCAATTTAGTATCTTTAACAACTGGGAATAATTCTATATAAGTTAATGGAAAGACTTTTGTACAGAAGTATTATTATAGATTATTCTTAGTTACTTTCATAGATATTTAGATACCAGTGAAATATTACTAGTACTTGAGAATAAATATATTCTATACTCGTAAAGAGAGCCCTGCCTATACCAAGTTTACAGACAGTCTCTACTCTATCACATCCCTTAGGAGACAGAAACGCACCCCAAAGGTAGAGACAGGGGGTTTGATCAATCAAATAGCTGATTTCAGAGGTACGCCAGTTTGCTAGTAATACATATAGAGATAACGAGTATTTCTGATACTGTAGCTTGCCGATCGCGACTTTTCCTCTCATTAAGCTGCCACCTTATGGCTTATATATGTGGCGGATCGATCAACTGTCAATCAATAATGGGGTGAAACCCATAGAAATACTTCTAGGGTGCGTTTCTGTCTCCTAAAAGATAAATCCAAGAATGACACTACAGCCAATCGCATGTTATGGTGGTAACTGTGACCAAGCATGCTTTGTTAATAACAGATACAGAGCCAAAGTTTTGGACGGAACCGCCCGCGTGTAAACTTATCTCCACCCAATTTCCACACCAATAATTACACAGACAAGTCATGCACATATGCCTACTGGTGCAATTCGGTAGTTCATTTGAGCTTCTGTTTAAGCTTATTGGCTTAATTGTAGATTACGTCCGCTAGTCGGTAGAAGATCCTTCTGCAATAGGCAGGTGACTAAGTGCCGAACTTCGGCGGTCTCGTATTTGTCGCACGGGGCACGTTGCCCTCATGGGAAGGTAACCAGGATTATTTCTAACCACGGGGTTTACACTAACATGTCTAGGGAACAGACACCGGCAAGCGCTCTCCACCAATGGTCTAATGTGGCAGGTCGTGGAAACGGAATAACTTGAACCTGGGGTTGTCGCGATAGATAAGACATGTCTGTGCTCGTAATGCATTGAACCTTTGTTGTGAGTATACGG
The DNA here is from genome assembly GCA_021020635.1 of Fusarium sp. PT. Classification (NCBI taxonomy): domain Eukaryota; kingdom Fungi; phylum Ascomycota; class Sordariomycetes; order Hypocreales; family Nectriaceae; genus Fusarium; species Fusarium sp. PT. The sequence continues at coordinate 150,216 of JAHMRZ010000017.1, forward strand.
AGAGTGTTGCTGAAGCAGTAACGATCGTCAGAAGCTATATGGGACTTTCTATACAGGGTGTCTTCATTCAACCAGCAGGATAGTAATATAAATACTTAGCATAACACTACATGAAATATATCTCGTCATCCCAACTTCATCAGCTCTCTCACGCCTATCAACCGCAATCATGGTCTCTAAGCTCATTCTCGGACTTCTCCTCGGCACTGCCGCTGCTCTCTCAACCCGTGAGAGTCTCCCTCCTCGCTGTGCCATTGCGGACCCTACTGCCGAGCAGGTCAGCCAAGCCCAGAACCTGAAGAAGATTGAGAGCATCTCCAAGATCAGTGCCGCTTCCATCTCTGTCGACACCTACTTCCACGTCGTCTCGTCTGCTGCCTCAAAGTACATCACCCAGAAGCAGATTACGGCCCAGCTCAAGGCTCTGAACGACGCCTACGGCTCTCACGGCGTCACCTTCAACCTGATTGACAGCACCTTCACAACCAACGCCAACTGGGCTGCCGGTAACGGAGAGGTTGCCATGAAGCGACAGCTCCGCCAGGGAGATTACAGCACCCTCAACCTGTACTTTACCGATGTTGCCAAGCTTGACGGCTTTGAGGCTCTTGGCTACTGCTACTTCCCTGAGCCCAACGTCTCAACTGGCTCGACGACTTTCATCAAGGACGGCTGCGTCATTGTCGCCCAGACTGTCCCTGGTGGTAGTGCCGCCCCCTACAACCTTGGTGGAACTGCCGTTCACGAGGTCGGTCACTGGTTCAACCTCTTCCACACCTTCCAGGATGGCTGCACTGGTGGAGATCTCGTCAGCGACACCCCTGCCCAGGCCAGAAAGACAGATGGCTGCCCTGCACGAATGGATACCTGCCCTAACCAGGCTGGTGACGACCCTATCCACAACTACATGGATTATTCTGATGAGTAGGTTGATCCCAAACATTGCGCTTTGAACACTGCTAATATGATTCCTAGTGTTTGCTACGAGGAGTTCACACCTGGGCAGGAGACCCGTATGCACACCGCCTGGACTACTTACCGAAAGTAGATACGACGTGGTTGAGATGATGTGATGAAATTGCGGAGTGATGTAGTTAGCGATTGTGGTTTATGAGCTGTATGAGATTCTGCTGTATGTATAGATATTGCATAAATATGGAGAAATGTAGCATTGATACCTCATTGTCAAAAATCCAAATACGACTCTTTCATGTGTGAACGTTTGACATGGTTGAAGCTCTTGTTGCCTCGGATGTTTACTTTGATAAGCCAGTAATCAATACAGACTATTGTCAGACATGAGAATCTAACCTCTCTACTACGAATCTCTATGTGAAAGAAGATAGATTGCTATATCCGAGAAGGATGCCAAGTCTGAACAGACTTTGTTCTTGCTGAGAGAACCTCACAGATAGCAGACACAATCACCAACAAGAAGCATCAAAGAAAGCCAGTGCGAACCAACAATGTATATTTCAGCTACTTCTCCTTCCCTACAGGCCTGCCTGTTGAGTGCTTCATACCTCCCCGTCTTCCAGTTAACAACTTATTACATCATCCACAATTATTCCATCCTTTTTATTCATCCTCTTTTACCGAGTGCAGAGATCCGGAAATAGCCCCTTCTCATCAAGTGAAATCTGAGTTATCAAATGTCGCAATGGGGTGAGATGCTTAGTTGCAGTTAGCAGCAGCATTGGCGTTTCCACCGTTATTTTGTCCTCCTTGGTGGTGTCGGGCAGAGAGGTCTCGCTTGTTGTTGTTGCATGCAGTGTTGTTGTTTCCGTTGGCATTGGCATTGGCTCCGTTGTTAGCATTGGCATTAGCTCCATTGTTGGCGTTGGCATTAGCTCCGTTGTTGGCATTGGCTCCGTTGTTGGCATTGGCTCCGTTGGCATTGGCATTGTTACCAGCGTTGTTGCCACCATTTTGGGCATTCTGAGCATTGCCAGCGTTGTTCTGACCGCCCTGGTGGTGTCGAGCCTTAAGACCGCGCTTGTTGTTGCCGTTCTTGCGACCACCCTTGTTCTGGCCACCTTGGTGATGACGGACTTCAATGTCACGCTTGTTGTTGGCATTGTCGTTGCAGCCATTAGCAGCAGCGGCAGCGGCAGCACCAGCATTGGCATTACCGCCATTGTTCTGGCCTCCTTGATGGTGGCGAGCAACGAGCTCCTCGTCTCTCTTGGCGTTGCATCCGTTGTTGGCGGCGGCAGCATTAGCATTACCGTTGGCGTTCTGGTTCTGGTTTTGACCTTGGTTTTGAGCCTGGTTCTGTCCTTGGTTCTGGGCCTGGTTCTGTCCCTGATTCTGGGCGCCCTGGTTTCCTTGACCTCCCTGATGGTGAGGCTATTCCTTGTCAGCCACGAAATCAAATACTCATACCGAGTTACTTACCTCTCGGACTTCAATAGTGCCAAAGATAGGCAGAGCACTTCCTGGGAGAGCTCCAGCAGCCATCAAGGCCTGTGACTGTTAGCAGAGAAAAACATACTGAGGGTAGAAGACATACTCCGAGCTTTCCAACACTGGGGAGAGATGCCCGACCATCACGAGAGAGGGCCTGAGCGGCAAGGACAGTGACGACGACGTTGGAGAAGAACATATTGGCTGAGAAGTGATAGTGAAGTTAAGTGGTAAATAGAACTCTGACCAGCAGTAAAAAGATGAAAGAAGGTTGTGAAATGAAAGGACTAGCCTTGTGAATAAGAGATGTAATAAAAAAGACAAGGAGATATTGCGTCAAGCAAAGTAGTTGAGTCTGAAGAAGTGAAGCTGAGTTGGTTGAAGAGACATTGTTCTGGGAGGAATATCCAAAGCTTCTTATACTATGTCATCTCGACTTGTTGTTCTCTTCATCCCGCCTTCTTGACTTTCCCAGATCGCATCTCTCGCCCCCAGGGCTAGCGTCAGGAGTTGTCAAACTCCAAATGCTAGGGCAATACTGTTCCTGTCTGAGGTCTGTGCCGTTTTGCCGTCTTCCCCAAGCCTAGACAACATCTCAGAGACAGCGCGCTTGTCGATACTCCTGAGAAGCCATACTAACCGCCTCCTCCTCCCCTCGTGGTAAAAGCTCAAGAGTGGCCAATCACGGAATCAACATGCCGTGTGAAACCCACGATGGTAGGTTCTTCTATAGATAGCGACATATGACCGCTGACAAAACTATTCCCCGTGGCTGCTTATTGGTGGAGAGGAATCGGCCGCCCAGGTTTCGACCGTTTCAAGTGGCTGGCGGACAACCCCTGTCGAGTTTACAACACCAAGTGCCTCACCTTGGGCGAAAATACCACCAACCCCGTGTTACAGCCCATCTACCCCAACAATCCATCAAACAGTCTTTTTTTCTCTCTCGATCAATGCAACACTGGTCCGTCGCATTGGGAAGATTAGTCAACCATGAAACCAGGGAATGTTTTTAAGCGAGCGGTTATATGCCATTTTCGTTCACAAACACAACCATCCACGGCCCTAGCGCATCTCATCCCACGTTTCGTCTTGGCGTTTCAATCGCAGAAGTTCTGGTAAACCTGTTTCGGCTAGCGACTCATCTTCGTCTCGAGCATCAATGACATATCCACAAGACGGGGAATAAGACAAATCGAGGTGGCAAACCCCAATTGAGTATTTGTTGACCGAGGTCTATACATAGTCACATTCTGGCTGTTGCAGAGTCACTCTATAGAGATATACTTCACTTCTCTATTCGCCCACCCATTCTTTTCCTTCTTTCCCTCTTTATTCCTTTCTCAAGCCCTCTTTTCTTATTCGTAGGTTTGCTGGCTCAAACCAACATTTTAATAATGGACTCCAAGTACAGAGCGGTTCCTGATGAGGAGCACCAGACTTTTGAAAAGAAGTCCCTCCTGTCTCCAATCGAGGAGTACACCAGAGTCTCGCCTGTTTTCGCTCGTTACTCAACGCACCCATATGTCATCTGGATATGTCATGGGCTACTGCTCACCTTCTCTTTCACATTCTTTATCCTCTCCTTGCTGCTTCGTGTAAGCACTGTACCTACAGGAATATGTTCTCAACCAGAGTTCCCATACTGTCAGTATATCCCAGCTCAGTATCTACTCTCTGCTAACGTCATACAGCTCCCGCAGAGAGCGTCGCCGGCTTCCACTCGATCCGATACAACATGACCCCAGCCTTGGAAGAGTCCGAATTCATCGGATACGGCCCCGAAGTTGACAAGGCATGGAACCACATTACCTACGATGTCGGCGACCAGATGATCACAAAAGACAAGCTCGATCATCTGGGTCTTGACCCAAAGTCTCTCACCATCAAGGACCCCAAGACAGGTCAAGAAGGCTATCGTGTGGGGATCCAAGTCTTCCACCAACTCCATTGTCTCAACCTCCTTCGACAGGAAACATACAGGTACTACTACTCCACCACGGGAGGTGACATCGACGTCGAGCCCGAGGACCTGAGAGGTCATCTCGGTCAGTACAATCACTGTCCAGTCATGGGTCCAACACTAACGGGATATCCAGACCACTGTATTGAGTTCTTGAGGAACAATTTGATGTGTCATAGCGACATTGGAGTATATACTTTCAAGTACTACGACGGTTATGAGGGTCATTGGCCTGACTTTAGCACCCAACATACCTGTCGAAACTTCAGTGCAGTTCGTGATTGGGCGTTCCAGAACGCGGTTGTGTTTGGTGATGAGGAGTAGTAATTGTTAGACTAGAATACGTTATGTAGTAAAGTATACTTACGCAGGCTTGGATATAATTGAGGAGTTTCTTTCCTTGGCCTTGTAACAAAGAGAATAAATACAAGCTCGACACCCCCTGGTGCTTTTTAATTGTGTTTCTCAACACATGCTGTGATATTTAACCTTTAGTTAAAAACTTCAAATAGAAGGTTTTTAAAGTGATCTTTTTTGAGTAAAAGAATTTACCTTGGAATAAATTGATGCATAGTTTCAATTGTTTGTTGAGCTAACGCACAAAAATGTAAAAATTGTCAAAGTATTTTGATAACAGCTAAATATTTGAAAATTTACTTCTTTCTTTAAAATCTGTTTTATATACTTCTAGAATGATTACTTATAGTTATGGATAACTAAACTCGAGATAATGAGTATTATAAAAGAGTAATAGCATAATGTATTATTTTCATTCATCCTTTATTTTATTATTTTATTAAGTCTTACCTGTGAGGTAAGTACTGCTAAAAATGGGATTACCCTATACCCAATATGCCTAAGAAGCTAAAAAGAGATAATGAGAATAGTAGCTCTATATCTTAAAACTGGAAGTCCTCCTCTAGTATTATCTCAACTGTAGAATAAAACATGTCTAGTATTTCTAGATTTGTACTTTGTTAGATATGGGTATTGTAAATGATCTTTTCCTTAGCGATTGAATCTTATCTCAGGACTTTCTTTTACCCGGACTTGTTAGAGGAGGGAGAATCAGAAAAGGGAATAGCAAGGGAATATCAATCTATTGACTCCGCTATGGCCGGAAAGACTCCGCGCAGTTTGTCCAGGGGTCACACGTGGAAGCTATTGAACAGACCTTCTTAAGTTTCAGCATGGGCCCTTAGCAATTCTCGCTAGCAAACAGCTCGAGTTACTAAAGCTAACTGCGCGACCTGAACCATGCATCTGCCTTTGCAACTTTGGTCGGTCGTGAGTTGGCTCTGAGAGGCCTGAGGTTGCAATCTCCTTATACTTCCCACGCAAAAGAAGTTACCCAGTAGTGATTAACCATGTCGGAGTCAACCTGATTACCGTTGTGGCGCTTGCGTTTACGCTGAGTGGAGGGTTTTTCATCGTCATGCAACAGATAAATACCTTGGCAAATCATCATGGATATTTGGTTGGATTCATTGTCATGTACGTGTGTATCGCACAGACTATTTCTGTACTCGGAGGCTGAGGAGGTGATCGCCATACCCACAAGCAGATGGCCAGTTCGGATAAGGTTTAAGAGAGGGTTCCTCTGCAACCTGGATTGACCAACTGCCCTGAAATCATCTTTGGGCCTTCTCTCATGACTCAAACACTACTATTCGCATGGCTCGCAGCGCTGCTGGGTGTTGCACAAGCAGCAGAAGATTGCGCAGCATTCTCAATTGACTGGCCTAACGATGCGACTTTCCAGTTCTACCGATTTTACGACTTTCGCAATGCTCCCACTACAGACAGGTTACCATCCGGAGACCCGGCGGCTAGCGACAGAGAGGAGCCTGGCTCTCTAGAAGTAGCCAAAGTGATCACTGACTCCTCATGGATGGACGACTGGAGGATCACGTCGAGATATCCTGGCCCGGTCAATGAGATGTCTTTGGCGCGTCACTACATCCCTGACCATGTGTTTATAGGTACGTTCCCTCTGCATCCTGCAAGTATTGATTGCTGATGCAGATCACTAGATAAACTACAGGACGAAGCTCAGCTGGTACTTTACACAGACCGTCTCAGAAACAACACTCAACAGGGAGGGGAAGTTTACTTCACTGAAGCTCTAGTTGACTCTATCTCTCTGCGGGTAAAAGCTCGCGTCACCGGCGCCTCAGGTGCCGTAGCCGGCTTCTTCACCTACTTCAACGACACACAAGAGTCAGACATCGAGGTGTTAACTCGAGACGAAGACAACCGCGTACACTATTCTAATCAACCCACCGAAAACACCACCACATCAACAACCATTCCCGGCACAACACACAACGAGACACGCTCGGGCTCGTACCAAGACTGGACGGTCTACCGCCTAGACTGGCTGCGGGACCAGGGCCTGAGCGCGTGGTATATTGACGGCAAGCTGGCAAAGACGTCACGGGTCAATGTCCCTGTCATGCCATCGACCGTCTACATCAACATGTGGAGCAGCGGTGGAAGCTTTTCCGGACGTATGGACTGCGGTGCTAATGCTACGTTGGAGATCCAGTGGATCCAGATGGCCTTTAACGCTTCTGGTGTTGAGGTGAAAAGTACACCGAGGGATGGTATTGTTTGTCCTGTTGAAGATGGGATTGTGGATCCGAGCTCGTTGGGAGCTAGGTTTCCTACCGCGTTTAGGATTCAGGCGTGGTTATTAATGGTTGCTGTAGTTGCAGTGGTATTTTAGGGTGACTTTACGGGTGATACTGAGCCTGACCCGAGTCTTGATCTACCTTGTTCCCCCTAGCGAAATGTGATGTTATTCTATTCTTGCTTAGCACTGTGGCAATCTTGTGTAAATACTGGAAATACAAAAAGGTAACATTCGAGAAACCCATGGCTAATACAAACCTATGATAATAATGATTATGTTTTCCCGCGGTACGCTGGGCACTCTTATACATTGAGAGACGCGTCCGATGGAAGCCTATTCGTAAGATGCTCAAAAATGGAGACGATGCTTGCCTTTGGCTGAATCTAAGATTTGAGACGGCTGGTTGGCTGATGAGAAGGAGGAGATGGAAACGGGCGAGTCAGCTATAAATGTCGTCAAGGGATCGATGACTTCTTCGCCTCATGCACTCCAGTAAATTCATAGTAGAGTGCAATTAAGTCGATTTAGTATTGTACACTACAGCAAGCAAAGAAACCCTCCGGTTTAACAGTAATGATTATCTTATGGCTTGACTTTCGCGAAAGATGCTATAAGCTTCTTGATTGGCTGCACTGACAAAGTGTCCGGATACCCGGATACCCGTTGCCCCGCTCCGTGCAACCCGCAAGGACCTCTTCCAAAGTCCGTCAATCAAGCTGCATTTCCCGCTCTCGAGACAATTTCCGTACCTGGGCCATGGATCAGCCCGGTCAAATACCCGCGCCAACACGTGCCAACACGCGCTCCTCTCTAGCGTGTCTGCAATGCCGCTCGAAGCATATCAAATGCGACGGGAAGCAACCACACTGCAGCAAGTGCACTGCGTTAGACAAGCAGTGTCAGTATACTGCTTCAAGACGAGGAGGTTTGGATCGAGCTACCTTGTCGGAAAGACGGAAACGCTTTGCTAGGGAAAATAAAGGAAGGGTCGATCATGCAACGCACCTCTTAACCACGGCCAGTGAAAATGTTGGTATCCCGAATTCCCATGTGGAGCCTGTCATCACTTTAGACTCTGTCGGTTATGTCTTCAATGAAGATTCGAGTGATGATACACCTTCAATGAGCGCTGGTAACCCACAAGCAAGCGCCGAGCACTTGGTTGAAGACCCCCTAATCATTTCCTACTATACAAACTTCCATCACCTCCACCCATTCGCTCCGCCTCTACAATACTTTATCAGGTTCTGCCAAAGCCCGCAGGAAGAATTACTCCACTTCACCTCCTTGGCAGCTGTGATGCGCCTCGTTGGAAACTTCTACACAGCCCACGAATGGTCTCATTCTCTCCAAAATGAAGCCGAGATACGCATCTCTCAGCTCCAGTCTTCAAACCCAGTCCAGGTTCAGTGCAGACTCCTCTACTCTATTGCTCTGTTCTGGAATAACTTTAGAACAGAAGCTGATAGGGAGATTGAGGCTGCAAAAAATGTCGCTCTGGCTTTGGGAATGCATGTGCAGGAATTTGCTGCAGCTAATGGCTTTGGGGATGAGGTTCTGATGGAATCTTGGAGGCGGACGTGGTGGATGTTGTATACCGTCGATGCTTACTACGCCGGCACATTGGGGACTCTGAATCTCAAAGTCTTTCATATCGAAGCTTCTGTTGACCTTCCATGTGAGGAGTCAGAGTATGAATCTGGGGTAAGTCATCTGTTCGGCGAGGGTTTCTAGAAGCTAATTTAGTCTGGAGGTCATTCCTACACCACGCACACTAGACGACTTTAATTCTCGGGAGTTCTTTGACGAAGAGATAACATTCTCATCATTCGCTTATCTCATTGGCGCTGTGAAGTGCGCAGCCTTTGCAATTTCCACGTCTCCCAAACACGCCACAAGGCAAGACTCGGAGCATATCATTCAGGCTGCAGACTCGGTCATTGACGCCTGGTTGTTATTGCTACCTAAAGAACAGAAGCCTGTTATGAGGAGTGATGGAGAAGTCGATGAGTTGATGTTCCAGGCTCACATGCTTGTACATGTGTAAGTACTCCACCGAGGGTGGTGACGTAGACTGACGATGTTAGTGCAACGATTGGACTACACAGACCATTGTCAGATCTCAGGTTCAACCCTGTCGAGAGCGTGTCCAGCTGCGCAAGAGAACCACCCCAAGACACACCCAAACCCGACCTCATCAACGTCCACACAAGAAGGATCCTAAAGTCTATCAATGCACAGATCCAATTACTAACATTGCCAGTCCGGCCCTTCCACCACACCCCGTTCACAACCTGCATGATGAGCGAAGGCACGCTCGCGCTTCTTTCAGCCTGTAGGTATCTCCTGAAAGATAAAGCTTTGGCGATAGCAAGAGACCAGATCAGGTTGAGTATTGGGTGTTTGAAGACACTTGGACAGGTGTGGCCTAGGACAGCAAAGAATTTAAAGGAGATACAGACAATTGCTCGCCATGTGCTGGGGACCAATGGAGGTACTACCAGTGATCTGACACCTGGCTCTAGTAGACCTTTGAGTCTGACAGATAGTGATGGACAGACGAGTACTGAGACGTTGGATGTACTGGGGCAGACCGACGACCTTTTAGCTTCTTTGGGGCCATTGGAGGATATTTGTGGATGGTTCAATGTGAGCTCGGAGATTAATTGTGATAGTTGGGTAGCTGGTAGCACATAAGACATACCTGAACCTCGGACTTGCTTTTGAATGGTGTTCACCTCGCGTTAGCATAGATGTGCAACGTCTCTGGATGATAAATATATTTCAGGAAAGTCTACATATCAACGGTGACTCAATTACTATGAGTGACGAATGCAAGATGCCCCTAGAACTCAATGACAACCTTCCCACCCCTTCCCCTCTGCCGAGCACACTCCCAAGCCTCCACCGCCTTCTCAAAAGTGAACGATTTCACCTGCAGCGGCTTTAGCAAGCCCGCATCGAGCATTCTCGATCCCTCTCCCAGCCGTTCCGAATTGGGAGAGACGATGAAGTGCAAATATTTGACTTCCGGGTACTTAAGCGCTTCAGGTGCAGTCCCTTTCCCAAAAGCCCATGAAGGCGCAGGATCTCCAACCGTGACTATAACGCCGTCGCTTTTGACTACTTCCCATGTCTTGCTCAAGACATCTCCACCTACCGTGTCAAAGACAAAGTCCACGCTCTGGATTGATGTTTCCCACTTAGATCCCGCATAGTCAATGGTTTCATCCGCACCACGAGATCTGAGTAACTCGTGGTTCTGAGTTGAAGCCAATGCAACAACGTATGCTCCAGTGAGGCTCTTGACAAGCTGCAAAATCTGCTGTCCAACTGCTCCTGAAGCGCCTGTCACAAGAACTCTCGACTCAGACGTCAAGTTTCCATGATCCATGATTCCCTCCCACGCAGTGAGCATCGGGATTGGCAGTGCTGCAGCTTCGGGGTGTGAGAGTCTGACTGGTTTGGGTGCGACTTCGTCAGCGGAACAAATAACAAACTCAGCCTGGCCCTCGCCGCGATCTGCAGATATGAGACAAAAGACTTCCTGGCCAATTAGGAGTGGACCAGTGTAATCCGGACCGAAAGCTGCTATAGTGCCGGAGATGTCATGGCCTGGAATGCGTGAGGGTGTTTGGTATACCTCTGGCCAGATAAGCTCGTCGCCAGTGACGCCAGCTGCGTGGACTTGGACAAGTATCTCGGCATTGGCTGGAGTGGGCTTTTTCATCGAATAGTTGATGGTGACTGAGGGATGTGAGACATCTCCAAGAATTTGAACAGCCTTCATTGTGAATGTTTGCAGGAGGTTGAGAATTTGCTGTGCAGAAATGGGAGCATGCATTAATATTTGCAAGGACGCACTTGACTCAGAGTCATTTTTCCATTTTATCCAACCATCTTTTATTGCCAAGTACGGATACTCATTTTTTGGTTGTTGTTACACTAAGAGTACCCGTGAAGACCTGAAAATGAGAGTGACGAATACCCGAATACCCGGATACCCGCAATCAGTTCAGAGCCAATTGAGCGATTGTACTACATGCATCGACGCCGACAGCGGGAACTCGTTGGAAATCTTAACAAATATTAACATATGTGGTAATATCATTTCACTATAAATAAACAAGCAAACAGTCATTTCTCTAAACACTACAATCACATCATTCCGCCACAATCACATAGGTTATCCTGCAAACACCACCCAAGACAAGATGACATCCAATCCTCAAGACAAACGGTAGGAAGAATACCTCTACAATCATCACCATAGACTAACCTCTCCAGCGACCGCCCTAGAGAAACTGTCAAGATCCTCTATGACTACGAACTCGCCAACGCACCGGGCAAATCCATCGTCGGTCTACAAGTGCACTACGGCCCCAACGGCTGGACACCTCCGCACACACACGCAGGTGCCGACGTCGTCGCAACAGTGACCCAGGGCCGTCTCCTCAGTGGGATGAATGGTAACGCGCCAAAGGTGTATCACGTGGGAGAGAGCTTTCGAGAGCTGCCGGGGTGTCACCACACTGTTAGTGATAATGTCAGCGCTACTGAGGATGTGACGTTTATCGCGGTCGTTGTGGTTGATACGGAGATTGTGAAGAAGGGATATCAGGCTCTTACTGTACTGGATGATGGCTGGGAATGAGGATTGGTTGGTTGCTTTTTTCGCTGGATACACGCTGTTGATTTGCTATAAAAGTTCCACACTGTTATGTTCATAGCCTACCCTGTAGTGCGCCACACGTAATACTAGCCACTAGATCTAAGACATTCACATTTTAGCCAAGTCTTTGAATGCATTCTTACTTGCCGGAACATTTGTCATGTGGGATTTTCCGACACCTGGAAGCTCGGATAATCGAGCAGAAGTCCCTCGCTAAGACAGACTAAGCTAACCGATGAGGGCAACCCTTGTCGCTCATCATCCAACCAGCCACCAGTAATGACTGTTAGGCCATCAATTTGAGTTTTAGTGCCTCGAGCTTTGTGATTATTTGGCATTTCAGCACCGATTAAGTTCGGACATATAAATGCATAAATACAGACAAACCTGTTTGCTTAGCACGTATCAACTACCACCAATATTTGTCTGGACTGCCTGTTGATATCAATTGGCAACGCTCCCACAGTTTTTTCCCAGCCTTGTCGCTAAACACTAGTCTCGGTCTAAGCAGCCACAAGCGATCTGTTCATTTAATTTTCAGGCCAACCGTACACTAACAACAGCCGGACGAATAACCCCGAGGCTGGGTGGACTAGACTAGGAGGCGGGGGGATCTTGCTCCATTTATCGTGCGATCTCTCCTATCTTTCTCTTGATCAAGATTGATCGCTTGCATTGCATACTGTAACATTACATCTGAACTCCTCGTATTACTGATTAACATTCATTGGCACGTCCTTCTACTCCAGCATGAGCGATTTACCGACTGCTATCCCACGGGGCTCATGGGTCCTCGTCACAGGGGCCAATTGCTACACGGGGAGCCACGTGGTTATAGAGCTTCTCAAACAAGGCTTCAATGTCCGTGGTACCGTGCGAGATCTCAGCTACAGCCAATGGCTTCTCGAGCATCCATCAGTAGAGTCGTTCGTCAAGCAAAAACGCTTGGAGCTGGTGGTAGCCGACACAACCAAGCCGGGGGATTTTGACGACGCAATGAAGGGCATCTCGGCTGTCATTCACCTCGCGAATATCGCGGAGATGTCACCAGACCCTACCGTGGCCTTTCCATCTGCTGAAGAGGTGGCATTGACCGTGTGTCGCTCAGCTGCCAAGGAACCTTCGATCCAGCGCTTTGTCCTGGCAGCGGGCTTGTGGTCATCAGTCTGGCCGAAACCTGGCGATAGTTCTACCATCACAGAAGACACATGGAACGAAGATCTCGTCAAATTGGCCAAGGCTCCTCCACCCTATGAGCTCAGCCGGATGCTTGCTGTTTACCTTGCAGCCAGAGTCGACGCAGAGAAAGCAGTGTGGAAATACGTGAAAGACGAGAAGCTGCCCTGGGTGGTGAATACTGTTGCGCCATGCTGGCTTTTGGGTGCTCCATTACACCCCAGACACTATGGTCCTATGCCGACTCAGCTGTTGCAGCAATTATATCTTGGAAAGACAGATGCTCTTACTGAGAACACAACTGGTGAGTTCACTGCTGATGCCGTGTATGTATGATCGCCGGGCTAATCGTGAATAGTGTACTACACTCACGTCTCCGACGCGGCTGTCATTTATGCCGCAGCAGCTATTGACCCGGATGTAAAAGGCTCTCGCATTCCAGTCCTGGCCGAGTCATTCAACTGGAACAACGCCCTGGCAATCATGCGCACAGCATATCCCGATGAAGACTTTGTGGAGGACTTCATACCAGGGGATCCTGTCCTCACGTACAAGATCGAGAATGACATCGCGCTGGGCTTGCTTCAGAAGTGGGCTGGACGAGATTGGATTAGCCTGAAGGACGGCATCACTGAAACGATTGACTATTCTCAGAAGATTGGTAATTTGGATTAATAATAAACGACTCGATGATCCTGCTTCGGAGACCTTCCTCGAGAAGCTTGCGAATGCCATATCCTAGGGTAAAGACATAAGTGTCAAGCAGGGACTATTAGTAATAATAAGAATTCCAGTCCTAGGGCTCAATTAATCCAGGTCCTTGATATGCTGTGTATGACTTGAACTTTTGATATTGTAGCCAAGACAGGTATATAGGAATAAGAGAAATGTTTCATATTTATAGCTAGCAATTATATTTATGGAATAAGTTCAACATTATATAGTACGCGAATCTGTAAATAAAGACTGGAACCAAATCCTGAATCTTTTCTCCTGTGGTTATACTACTAATTCAATAGTGGTGCGTTTATATTAGTAAGGCCTTTTAAAGCCGCTGCCATTAAGGCTATTAACCTGCGGGATAAGTATCTCGGGGCTCGGGGAGTTTGGTTCAGGGATTATGATCGGCGAGACAGGGAGTTCGTTGGAAAACCCGGGGGTCACGTTGTGTCGTAACTTGCAGCCCCAATTCTGTCCGTCCAGTCAACATAACACAATCACAATTACCGATAAACTTATCCCGCTTCCCGCAAGTCATCGGCTGTTCAAAGCCATTCAAGTATTTATCATGGAGAAATGAGAACTCCTCACGGAGCGCTGCGTTCCGTTTGATTAAGAAGGCTAATGATCAGCGATTAGCGGTTTCATTGTGAAGGATATATGCATGAGCTCGGGGATTGACTTGGCAAGTAATAGCCCGACACATAGAAGAACTACATTCTTAAATTAATAGATATCATCCCTGACAAGTCTATAAAATACGAAAAGACGCCATGGCTTCTTCCTCCCGCACAAGCATAGTTTTGTGTAAAACCCAATCTCCACTCGACACTCAACAGCCTCTCCCTCTCCATTATGAGATTCTCAAATTTGCTTTTTCCAGCCGCCACCGCTTTCTCCGGGCTTGCGCTGGCACAACGGCCTATCGAGGACCTAGGCCGCGGGGTTGTAGCTGTTCGAGCCAGCGAAGACAATGTCCTCGTAACTTGGAGACTGCTAGGCCTCGATCCAGATAGTATAAGCTTCAACATCTACCGCAGTGCCGACGATGGGAAGATAATTCGCCTGAACGACAAAGCTCTTACTAAAGGAACCAACTTTCTCGACAAGACAGCAGATGCGACAGTCTCCAACTCTTATACTGTCAGGCCTATCCTAGACGGAAAAGAACAAACCAGTTCGGGGTCTTTCCTTTTGCCTGCTGATAATGCAGTCGAGCCTGTCGTGCGAGTTCCGCTCCGTCCTGGTAAAACCATCAAGTTCGTCTGGGTTGGTGATCTGGACGGCGATGGAGAGTGGGATTATGTCATCGACAGACATGGCACGCGCCAATCAATCGAAGCATACACCAGCAATGGAACATTTCTCTGGGAAGTTGACCTGGGACCGGGAAGCGAGAACCAGAACAATATCTCCCCTGGACCCTCTGCCATCGATGTTGGCCACTGGGACGGCGTCACTGTGTTTGACTTTGACAGCGACGGTTATGCTGAGGTTGCTATCCGCATTGCCAACGGTGTCACCTTTGGCGATGGCACGAAGTTTAACAAGGGCCGGAATGAAACTTATCAGTACATGGCTATTCTTGATGGACGTACAGGAGCTCTTCGTGCCTCTGCCCCGCTACCAACAGACTACATTGTCGATGGTCCGCTGGCGTCTAGAGTGGGTGCTGGCTTTCTCGACGGCAAGACCCCTCATCTGGTGGGGTATCTGAAGAACCGCCGTGAGGACAAGGAATTCAATCTTCTTGTCATGGCCTGGACTTTTGATGGCAAAAAGCTGAAGCAAGCCTGGAAGTGGGCACGTGGAGACAGATACAAAGACTTCCCAGATGGACACAACAGTCGGATCGTGGATGTCGACGGAGATGGAAAGGATGAATACTTTGAGATCGGATTCGGCCTCAATGGTGACGGAACTGTCAAGTACTCCCTTGGGGAGAAGGGCATCATTCACGGAGATCGCTACCACATTGCCAAGATGGATCCTCAAAGGAAGGGCCTACAGGGCTATGGTGTTCAGCAGAGGTCTGAAGATCTCTTGTACGAGTACTACTACGATGCCACTGATGGTACCATTATCTGGGAGCATCATGGCAAAGAGGTCCTTGATATTGGTCGCGGCATGGCCGGTGATATTGATCCAACCCGCCCTGGTATGGAAGTCTGGTCTTTCTCCGGTGGTTTATACAATGCTCGAGAGAACAAGCAGTTAGTGGACGACGCAGATCTTGCTCCATGGCCTCATCTTGGAGTTTGGTGGGATGGCGATGTTCTGCTGGAGCTATTCAACGATGGAAAGTTTGAGAAATGGGATTGGGAAAATCCATCCAAATCCGGTGAGCTACCTCGTCTTACAGCCAGCACCTACGGCGGTGTCCTGTACGGAAGGTATCCGCTACTCATTGGCGATATCCTAGGAGACTGGAGAGAGGAAGTCGTCTTGACTAATGCCGATCAAGACGAGCTACTTATTTTCACCACTGATGAGCCGTCGGATATCCGTCTGTACACTTTGCCGCATAACCCGAACTACCGCAATGATTTGACTGTCAAGGGTTATCTTCAGTCTCATCATGTTGACTACTTCTTGGGTCATAATATGGAAACACCCCCGAAGCCTAATATTCGTTATACCAAAAGGGCCTAGGTCTCGGGTGTGGTTTGAAAGGGTGTTGGTCGTTGGAAAGGTGCCGGTTTCTCCCTTTCGGCTGAGATGTCAAGACTGATATAACGTTTCCATTCTTTATTCTATGTTTACTTGCGTCTCATTACCAGTCAACATTCCTTTCTTAATAGAAGTGAAGGAGTTACCCACGAAGAACTAAATCATCCCCATGGTGCTAATAGACCAGCCGATGCAAGCATACTAACGAAGGCAGCCAAGCCTGGCACAAGTCTGCGCCCAGAGAGCGTAGATCCTTTACTCTCAGCATCATTGTCGTTGCTAGTCTTTTCAACACCCGGCTCCTCCGTGCTCGTTCCAGTCGTCGCAGCAGTGCCCAAGTCAGACTGCTGGAAGATAAGAGGTATTACACTGACAATAGTAACAACGGCAAAATCGCTCCCTATACTCGTGGCTCCGGATCCCGTGACAGCAAAAGACTCTGTAAAACGTGTCGCATCGCTCGGTTGAACCCAGGAAAGCAGACCGGGCTCATACGTGATACCAGGGACTGTGGAAACAACGGTGAATTCTCCCCTTTTACCAGTATACATTATACCAGTGTGACACCAAGTCTCGTAATCGTAGTCAGAATAGTTGCCTACAGTTGAGACAAACCGCCCGTCCGGATTAATGTCATATCCACTGCTGTATTCGTGTTAGAACGTCAATGCACAGGTACTAGAGTTGAGAACTTACGTTGGTCCGCAAAAGGCTATCGTCTCAGAAGATTTGATAATCATACCCCAGACTTCGGTATATAGGATGTGGCGTGGCTGATTGGGCGGAGATGTAGGGAAATAAGTAGAATACAATTCGAAGTCTTTGAAAGTTTCTGTCATGAAGCCTGAGACTGAGAGTGTGCCATTGGACTTGGCCATAAGTCCCACAGTGTCCCAGCCACTTGGGCAAGCGATGCCAGGAGAGTGATAGAACAAGGAATTGGCTGGCGTAGTAATGCCAAGACGAATGTCTGCGACGATACTGTCAATCACAGAACCCGAAGGTGAGCAGTCGCCCTCGGTCCAATGATCACAATTGGTCCGACTGTATGGTACATGTATGGTGCACTGGTGTTGAAGAACTTGACATGTTCAGTGTTGACTGTTGCACATGACGAAGGGGCTGTGAAAGTGGTTGTCAAGGGTCCAAGGTTGTAAAAATCATATCCAAAGTATTCTGTGGAGGTGGCCATGTTCAGCAGTGCAGAGACTTTTGTTATCCTGAAATTCTCAAATAAAGTGTAAATATTTGCTTAGAGTTCGTGGAGGCTGTTATGGCAGAGGACGAGCGTGATGTTCCATGTCAAAACGTTAATGGGGCTCCCTTTGTATCCTGACAGCAACTTATCAGATCGTAAGATGAGTGGATAGAACAAACATCAAAATATCTTGGCAGATGAATGCCTTGTGATCCGAGGAGCCCTACGCCTCTTGATGTCTTGCTCTCTCTCTTGCCATTGGAGGAAGATATGAACCCTTGTTAATTAACGAGGCTTTTCTGCATTTGTCCAAATTCTCCAGGTTTATAACTGGCTAGAATCTGAGCTTAATTCCCACTACGCCCCGGCCAAGAACTTCCTACACGCGTATTCGGTACCCTACCGAGTATTGGGGTAATGGTAATGCTTTGACAGGAAGTAAGACCGTTGAAGGTTCCAACCTTGCCTCGAAATTCAATAGCATTCGAGGCTTCATAACTGCTAATAGATAGTTATATTTAGGGTTATACTGGAAATATCACTGAATATTAAGTACAAGTATGTTATAGTTATTTATTTAAAAAGCACTTTCTAGAAATTATCTCTAGTTTTAATAATAGAGTATTATATAAATCTTTGATAAATTTATAATAGGCGTACTAAACTATTAATAAGTTAATATCTAACTATAAACTTAAATAACCTGTATCTATTTACTATACGGAGGAGGTGAATCACTACTTGGCTCGGAATCAGTATTGCACTATGTCATGAAGTTAGTAACTCTTTCTCTTACTGGTCTCTTTTCAATTGCACTTACGTAGACAAGCGTCCTGGAGTCGTGGGCACAGGTAAAGCCTTCACTTGTTATCTGTAGTGGTACGATAAGAGATAGTGTAGTGCCATGAGCGCTCGCAGCCAAGGTGATTCGAATCCGGTAGGTTCGGCTGACCATACATGAGTGGAATGTAGGAATAAAAAGTAATTTCTCCGAGGGGAGTCTGAATGGCTGTATGATAGTAGTCTTGTAGGTAGCAGGTTCAGACTGATTGAACTCCTCACTGGTGGCACTAGGAGCTTTGTATGCTGGTATCTGTGTTCCAGCACCGTCTAGAACGACTTGAAATGGTTCTGAGGCTCTTCTCTCTGACTCCATCGATGGATTGATGTTGTGGTCCCTTTCCCAATTTATATTTTCTACTCCTTGTAGTAGTAGAGGGTGTGAAGTTGTCCATGGAGCTACTGAAGACGAAGTACTTGACATCGGTTCGTCGTGATCAGGTAAATAACCAATTGGACCCAGCCAAAAACTAGTAACAGTCTCAATAGCCGCTTGTTTGACGTACAGTTCGGGTGGTGTATCTCTTGATGACGATGGGGCGTAGTTGATGTTGATCAGTAGTTCAGACTCTGATGTCTGAAGGTGGTCCATTTGCAGGGAAATTGGTCTGGGTTGAGTTGATGAAACTCGTAAAGTTCCTGCTTTGGCGCCCAATAAATTCTTTCGTATCGTCTTGGTCTGAGACAAGCAGTATTGCGAGTTTAGGGAAGTAACGTTGATCGGAGGTTGTTCAGATAGGATGGGAATAACCTTGAGAGAGACGCTATGATCAATAGATTTGTCTTTTCCGTTACCGTCCTTTCCCAGCACAAGTCGCGCACAAACAGTGTAATCAACATATATCGAGCCACCAGTGATATCATTTTTCTCCCATGACCCGATGCTCGGCGGTAGGTGTAAGTGACGTTCCCTCACGACTGTGCTTTGGTGGCTGCAGGCATCAGGAGAGAGATGCTCAGGGATTTCGAAGATGAAGTATATGTCGTAAATTTCACCAGGTTCGAGTTTATGGCCAGGGGGCAAAAGCTCTTCAGATATCGGCATCCGAATTTGGACAAAGGTGTTGGTTGTAAAGGGCGTGCCATAATGAAACGCTTGGGAGGTTGAAGTTATGCCTTTGAAAGTAACTTGGATAGTCTCAAACTCGGTTTGGTCCTGGACTGTAACTCGGACGCTGCCTCTGATCTGTGTACCTGTAGTGTAGACTTTGGATTCATAGTGCCCATCGATGATGGTCTCGACTTGAGGAGAAGGCTTTGCCCGTGACGGCATACAACTTGGAATCTGGAGAGTTTTGCATCGTCTCATTTTGGAAGGTTGCTGTTTAATGTTTCTGGAAAGTACTTGGAAAGAGCTCTGGGACATTGCGAAGACTCAAATAACTTCTACAGCCCGGTCGATCTTCTTTATAATACTTTACTACACTGCAGTTTCATGTATTGATAAGCAGTTCCAAGGACGCCCTTCAGCAATGTAGTTGACAACATAGCTGGGCTTGAATATGAGATCCTGATTGGTGATTGTGCCGTGTTCTAACTGACTATGATTGGATAGTATGGCCGGGGAATGTACGAACGGTCTTGATTGGACATTTCTGCCGTCTGGTCGTCTAACAAGGGGAGATGATTGGCCCATCTTGCCGGATGATGATTGACTAAGCCCAGTCCGGTAAACCAGCCATTGTACACAATCTCACCCACCCTGAACCAAGAGCTGACTTCCAAGACATTCATACACAACACGTCAGAACGCGAGAACCCAATGTCCAGCCATCGATTACGGTCGCAGAATATTGCGGCAAAAAGGACACAGCCATCTATCGCTGATGGACCAAGCAGTAAGTTGCTCTATTCCCTATCGGCGACCCACACCTCTACTAACCTTGGTATCCAGGACGCGCTTGCATAAATTGCCGTCAACGAAAGGTTCGCTGCGATATAGTTGCCAAAGGTATTCCTTGTACAAATTGCAGCACGCATAGCCGACCGGGATGTCGATTATGTCCCAATAAAAAGGAAGCCAGACAGTGTTTGCGTCAGTCGACCGTTTTGGCCCCTCTTCTTCCACGACGGCCCAGTTCCCCAACAACGTTATCGTCGTTTCATGTAGAAACAGCGGCTTCCCCTTCAACTCAAGGTGGTGAGGTCGACTTAGGAGCTCATGTCTTAAATAGCAACGATGCTAGAGACGCAGAGCTTGGGCATCGCACTCGCTCACACTTTATCGGAAATGATCTTTCCAACTGCAACTATCTTGTCCGCCAGAGCTCTTCCAATGCAGACCATGATAACGTGTTTCACTTTAACAATGGCCAGCTAGAGTCCAGCAAGAACTGGTACGAAAGACACGGCGTCTCAGGCGAGGTGCTCAAGCGTCCGGATAAGCAGCTTGAGATGCGGCTGATAAAAGCGTATTTTGACACGATTAATCGCGGATGGCCGATTGTCGATGAAGAGTTATTCATGACACAATATCACGCCCAGGAAGCAAATAACCCAGTCTGTTTAACACTTCTCAATGCCATAATGCTAGTAGGAGCACACGCTCTAGCATCGCAAAACGAGAGCATGGTTCCCCTTCTTCATGTCTTTTTCCAGAGAGCCAAGGCTCTGGTCGAGTGTGATAGTTGGCCTGACAGGCTTGTCTACATTCAAGTTCCCCTCCTGATGACATGGTATTCCGACGCCAACGCCTGGCATTGGATTGGGATTGCCACCAGAACAGCCATGGCTATAGGCCTCCACCGAGACGCTAGTCACTCAAAGATGCTCCCGGTTTACAAGCGCGTATATACTCGTGTGTGGTGGGTTCTCTTCCAGTTCGACACGATTGCTGCTGTGTCAGCTGGTCGACCTCAAGTTATGCAAGTCTGCCACACATACGCCCCCAAGCTTTTTTTACTAACAACCTGTAGCAATCTCGATGATTCCGATGTTCCAGATCCCCAGCCTTCTGACATCGACCATGCTTCTGGAGCAGAAATTGAGTTCATCATCCACCATGTAAAGCTGTGCAAGATCATATCCGTAACGACAAGGAATGGTTGGTCACTTCGTGCCTCTGCAAATGCAAGGCTCAAAGCTATTCGGAAAGCAGATGAGTCTCTTGGAATTTTAATGCTTGCTATTCCTGAGAGACTACAGTTGACGATTTCTTCTCTGGAAATATGGCAAGCCCATTTTTACATCACCTATCACAACTTTATTCTATTGCTTCATCGTCCTGCGCCGAACTCGAGGAAGAATAGCTCTGTTGAGACCCAAGAGGATGCTATTCTCTGTAGGGAAGCTACAGTCACGATCGCATCCATTTTTGAAGTTTTACTCAGCAAAAAGTCCATATCGTCGTTGTGGCTCTACAGCAATCATGTTGTATTCACTGCGACAATCCAAATCATCAACGAGATCGGTACGAGCAAACCATTACTAGCTGCCAAGTCCCGGCACGTACTAGACACGTTCTTAAAAGCCTTACGAGAGCTAGCGAAATACTGGACCTATGCAAGAGGTTTGTTGCAGATAATTGAGCAGAGGGCTTCCAAGCCGAGGGTCGAGCGAGTCCATGGGCTATCAGAACCGGATTCAAATTTGCAGATAGATACATCATCATTTGAGCAGCCAAGGGGCGGCTTATCAACCTGGAGCGGCAACAACAATGAGATGTTGAATAGCTCTCATACTGACTTGGCCGACTTTGGTTCAGATCCTTACGAAGGAACTGGCTCTTTCAACAATGGCATGGACTTTCTTACAGTCGGTCAGGATCTATCGCTCAATGATTTGCTTTTGATAGATACTTCAGCGTTTGAATTTCTGTTCAGTGAGGCGATCAGCTAGGCCGTCATGTGAAGTACCACTGGACATATCTTTGTTAGAGAATCCACATGATATGAGCGGAGGACCTCGAGTTACCACGCTGTAAAGGCTTCAAGATACAAAATGCATCATCAGATTATTACCGGCGTAACTTCCCGAGTAGTATATATCTCATTACATCTCCGAGTCCCCTTTTGAAGCTCGTGGACTTGGTGCAAATGTCGAACAAGAGTCTTGTCAATACAAGTTTAGAATAATCTCAAACTCATGAGAGAATGAGGGGCCCCGTGGGCACGGCCATATAACCCCAAAAGCAGCAATTAACTTTGTGGAGTTAGGTAACGTTGCGCTGATAGAAAATGATTGTAAAATGGGTCCCTGTTGCCGAGAGGCCGACTGATTGTCTTGGCTAAGACAAGCAGGGCTGGCTTCACAACTCGTTGTTCGCCAATCAGCGTCCACTTAACACCAATCCCTAGGTATAACATATTATGAATGCTATTCTCTATGCACAAGCAATCCTTAATTCGTCTTGAGGTATTTTCAACATAATTAAACATTTATGGATTGATACGGTGAGACCTGCTCTATGATGTCGTCGACAGGATCTGTTCCACAATTGACTAATAGAAGGAAGCGAATGCATGATCGTGAAGTCTACCAGCGTCTCGTAGGATCTGAAGATTAGACTTAACTCGGGGCAGCGGGCGGGAGTGTCCGGGGATTATTTGTGGGGGATGTGGAAACTTGATACTGCCAAGGATCTCGATCTTAAGCATATGTACTCAGCTGAGAGTAAATCCTAGGCGATACAGTCTTTATTATCCACTTAACAGCATTCTTACTACAATACAGACTTGGCCTTATCCATATTATACCGTATAACCTGTCTACAAACAGACATACTAGGTGCCAAGAAACGGTGGAAGGATTCACTCTGTTACTACTCTGATGGAAACTTGCTTTCATTCCTGTAGGATCCGGTCCAATTAGGGATAACATCTGTGCGAGGAGATGATAGAAGGATTCATGATATTACTTTATACAGTTTAACTACACTTATCATACTATGGATCTAGTTACTAAGAGATGTATTGAGAGATGGCTCAGCGAGTATAAATCTTCAGAGCTTCCCACTGATCTGATCTTGTAAATCATCAGTTTAACACATTCATCCCAACTCTCAACCACCATCCACCAAGTCTTCCCTCCTCAACAGCTTCCACCATGTCGGTAAGTCTTTAAACTTCCTATCAGTCACTGAAACTACGCAAGGACAAACCTAACATTATTCCAAGCTCCGTTCGTCCTTGACCCTTCTCGCCCTGCCACTTCTGGCAGCGGCTGGCAATGTTTGTCTTGGTGTCTCGGTTGTTGCCGGCATGGGAGATGCTGCACCTGATATCTACTACGTCATGTTTGCTGCCGGATCGCCCTGTGAGAATGGCAGATCCTACAGCTTGACCAACACGCTTAACGAGAACTGGTGTTCCATTGCGGACCGTGCTCCTCAATTTGAGATGTGCGGCACTGTTGCCACTATCTTCGGTGCTGGCGAGCCCCTTGGTACCGATGGAGGTTTCAATGATTGTGGTGCCAAGTTGAGCATCAACTACGAGGAGTACGACGGGGAGGTACTGGATGAACATGACGAGAACAACCCATGCAGTGCAACGTGTAACAATGGTATTGCCATGGGTGGTATTAGCGGTCTTCGACATTATGTGGGCGTGCCCATGTGCGACTAAAGTCCATCAGTGGCCGGGTAGCTGGTTTTTAAATATTAGTTAATTAACCTAGCTTATGTGTTACAATTGCAGTATGAGACATTGTTCATCCGACAGAGATATAGACTATTAGTTTCTTGAGTTAATTTATTCTTTGCTGCACAAATATACGCTGATAGGTATAGGCTTGGCTAGTCTATATCTATTAGATATAACAGTACGGAAGGTGGAGGACCTGTTGTAGAGGACGGTAGAGAGTCTAAAGTGAAACTGGCTTGTAAGGACATCATGGTTGATGATTTGGGGATTATCAGCTAATATGGAAATCTATAGTTTGAACCCAGTAGACGTCTCTGCACGAGGTGCGAAGGAGAGCTAAGAGTCACCATTAACGACTGAGGAAACATACACCCCATCGCAAGTAGTTATTAAAATTAAGTTCTCAGCACAATCTACTATAATATCCTCTCCTTCTATTACATACAGTCTCTCTGATTTGCGTCTAGGTTAAAGTTCTCCTCTAACTTATGGCTCAAATGGTATAGTTCCTATTTGCTGCAAAGACACTAATGGCTTCTTTGTATTCAAGTTTTCGCTTAGATTTTACTCCAGCACTTTATATGGCAGACATAAACTAACGTCTAAAACCGAGATAGCATACAAGACCTATCGCCAAAAAGATCACTAGCCATCCTATAGAAACTGTAAGTACTATCCTGGGCAATAGCTTCTCCATTGTCTTGGCCTCATTTGCGTGTGGCATAGGTTGGGTTGGGACTGGCTTCCCCAAGAATTCACACAAAGGCTGCCAGCCGTCTTTAATGTCCATGATGAGAAGCTTTTCCGGCGGTATATGTTGTTGAACATAGTTCTTGTGTTGCTGCAGCGTCTCTGTTCAAGTTAGAATGGGGAACGGCCCGAAATCTATCATGAATAAGTATCACGCCTACTTACCGGTCGTCCAAGCATCGATCCCAAGCTGTTCATACCTAGAGCAGAGTGTTAGTATCAACTGCTGCTTTATTGTGGTTTTCGCCATGGACCCAAGGCCAGTAATTAAAATACCTGATCATGAAGCCATCACCAATGTAGGTAATCCACCGCCAACCTGGTGCGATAAGATTGAAGTATCTGAGCCACCAAGTCCTTGCCGCTTCTGCAACTGGTTGGATACTGCGCCACCAGGCTGAGACGTCACGTGTCAAATAGATGAACTTTGCGTCTGGGTACAGTTCAAAGAGTTCTTCTGCGAACATGTTGTAAGGAGCATCTGCGATAGCTCCGAATCCTACTGTTACATCGCGTAGTGCCTTCAGTCTCTTTTCTTTGTCGTCAAGAGTCTGGTAAAGCTCCCAAAGCTTTCGCATGTAAGCTGCATACCGTATTAGATGCCATCATGAGTAAGGAGAGAAATAAATCACTAACCATCCTCTCTGCCCAGTAACTGGCTCCCGCCATGAGCGACGGGGCCGTAGCCGAGTCGTTCAAGGGCTATAGACATTGAAAGAGTGCCGGTTCGTTGGTAGCCGAGGCATATAACCTCAGGTTCCCGACTAAAGTCGGTTGGTCTAGATGCTGCACCACCCATTGAGATTATCCCGTTTTGATTGAACAGTAATGAGAGTATTTATGGCTTTAAAACTACAAGTGATTCCTGATTTATACTTCCAAACAATGTCAGCAAATTATCCCTCAGTCTGACTCAGCTCTAACTTTATTTGGACATCTGCTACAAGCCTAACAATAATTACATAAGTAATGTATCAACTAGCTATTGCTAGAGTTAGATACAATAGAGAACTAATAATAGAGAAATACGTAAAAGGTTTTGGGGCCTATAATGATTGTCAGTTTGCTAAGGTAATGTTGAGTAGAGTTTTATCAGGCGCCTATCACGCTCCTGGACCTAGGTAATCAGCTATATGCTATTAACAATACAACATTGGCCAAACGACCTTGAAGGTAGCTTAGACTCCATGTGTCACTAATCGTTATGGAATTGATATGGGGGTCTTTCATGACTTTGGTCTGTCGGAAAAGTCCCCCGGTGCTTAATATACCTTCTTCTACTGAGTGTATTACTGGCTTCCACTGTACTCTTAGACTGTGCATTCACAAAAGTCAAGGGGTTAGGTAGACCTATCATAGGTAGCTTCAAACCAAACTTCCACACTTATTAGACAATGTTAACAAGATGCTTGCGGAGGGTCACTAATTTTGACTGGCAATGTATGGTGCCGCTTCGCTAAAAATTGCACGAGACCATCATATTTGTCCATAACAAGTAGTAAACAAGATTAGCTATCCTATCTAGACAGAAGCACCCAAGTCCCTCTGACTTCCCCGTTTGTCCTTTTTGCTCAAAATGGCATAGCTGACTCTACGTGCCGCCCCAATACCCAAATTAGTTGGTGAACGCCCTGTTGTCATGGCCTTTTCCTGGCTCACGTCACCTTCAACACCAAAAGAATATGTCCTCTCACCCTGGTCCGACACAAGCCCGAATCCAATTTTAGTATTCTTTAGATCGGTTTGTTTTTCCCATTCTAGTTTGTCAAGGCTTGAAGCCCTCGAGGCGGCAAGAATAGCAGTGAAGCTTGTACTGCGCATTACAGCATTTTCCTCTATTGCCACTACACCCAGGGCAACTGCAAGAATAGTGAGGCCGATTGATAGCGCATATACAGCCCATAACTGCGCGTAATTGTAGAAGAAGGCGTTCCTCAATTGCCGCCTTACGCAAGGGTATAGTGTTTCTGAATCACCCTTGCTGTTCCCTGTTGGTTTCGAAGCGTTGGATGCCCATGAGACTGCAGCCATTCGAGAATCAGATAAGAACGACATTATGATTTCCTCATAGAACTTTTGCATCTCGTCGGGAAAGTTCTTAACGGGGAGGTAATTAATATTGTCAAGAAGTCTTGTTCTGATGATTTCGCTGTTGACATTGTGGTTGGGTAGTGTGGTGGTTCCGTTTAAAATGTTCCGTAGGACCTTTCCCACCGTATGATAGGCTGCTGTTTCCCGGTAGTTTTCCTTGTCCTGTGGATAAACGTAATTCTTCTCTGGGACAGCTTGGTTTCGGTCCTTGAGTCTCTTGTCGGGGTCCTTCTTAGACGTCCAGGTCGTGTCAATAACTTTGGAAAGGAATTTGCGATCTGTGACCTTGTGTGTCTGAGTCTCGCCAGTCAAATTGACCATGACTTTGTACTTTGTCCGATAATGCTCGCATCCGAAGATCTTAGGGGTATATGCCTTGTCCCAATCACCTTTGCCGGGCTGGGATGGTTGTTCCTTCTTTCTATCTTCTACATCAGAATAGCCAAACCACAAGATTGGCTCTGATCGAAAGACACCTAGGTTCTTGGGATAAGGGGGTCGACTCTGAGGTTTACCGCCTGGCTCCGTGATCATTTGTGGGTTCTCGTAATCTCCCTGGGTCAACATAGCGTAATATGTGTGGCTACCTGTCGGGGCAAGAGTGGACGTGTTGAAAGGACACTCAGCGTCGCCAAGCTTCTTTACCTCTGCATTTACTCCCGAAGCCAGATCGTGACATTTATAGCCTGGGGCAGTAAACTCAATAGCATAAGAGCAATTCCAACCCTGACCACAGATTTCTTGAGGTGCGTTATCACGCATAATGGCCTTTTCTCCGTATAATGTCTTCAGGGCGAGAATCTCGAATTGCTGACTTCCAGCGGTATAGTAGTCAAATTCATTGGGATCGCTCTCATCAAGGTCTTCTCCGGCAACGCCGGTTGTGTTCCAGAGGGAGACCGAGGACTCAAAGAGACCATTGATCTTGAGTGGCTGTCTAAAGTAAACAGTTCTCTCATGGGAGAAGTTGAGAGTGTGGACTCCCTGGCACATTGTGTGCTCTTGTTTTGTCGATGATACAATAGTAAGAGTATAAGATGTGAAGATGACAATCAGCGGTGAGGTCCAGATAAAGATAGTCATGGCCATAGCGAATCTAGCATTAACCCAAGCTTCCCAATTAAGCAAAGCAGTTAAATCTTCAGAAGCAGAGAAGAGTGAATCGAGGGTCGCAAGGGTGAGCATCTTGCGGCGAATTTCCATTAGAATGCGTTGACGGAAGGCAAGAACGACAGCATTGAGAAAGCACGCCTTGGACAGGAATGCCATTAAGCCACCATATCGAAATTTGCCCTGCTGATCTTCGGCCAGGCGCCCATGAAGACTGCGATAATAGAAGTGGTGACCAACGGCGAATGCGACTCCACAGAAAACGAGAACGTACATAGTCCACGATGGTTTCCAGTTTTTAGCCCACCACGAGACGACCTTGTTGTGCTTTGTGGGAGAGGGAGAGGAGGGAGGCGTAGTCGCTTCTGGAGGAGTAACATGGGCGGCTTCGACAAAGATCGGGTGTATTTTTGAGCTGCCCGTTGGAGAGCTATTCATCGCCAAAAGTGAAGCTGAGCTATCCTTTCTGGTGTTTTGCGGTCGTGAGGGACCTGTAGTGGTCGACATCTGAGAGATGGACTCCCACATGCCTACTGGTGACTTGAAGGTCTTATCGGTGGTAGGCTGGTGTTGCTGGGAGAAATTCGAAGTGGGAAAGTCGTGGTTTGCATAGGGTGAGGTCTGCTCGGAGTCCATGGGCTTTCGATTAGCAGAAGAGTTTGCGGGCTCCCTATCTGCTAGCGATATTGGTGAAACAAGGTCTGTGTGTTCCATAGTGACAAGAGGCTTGGGCTCAGAGCTAAAGAAAGATAACACCCTAGCCACTCAAACAATTTCAGTCTGTGCTCTTGAGCAGCTGTCTAGACGGTCCGTCAAGATGTAGGCTTTGATCACAGAGGCTGGAGTCTAGCGGCCTGGGGCGCGTTGGGGAGCTGTTGGAGTGATAAAGCTAAGAAAAGATAAATTCAAAGGGTAGAAAAAGAAACATCGGAAATATGGGCAAAATACCTCCGGATATCTTCATCCGTCTCGGCGCCATTAATATTAATTCTCAACCAATCTCTGCACATAAGCTGCAAATTTACTGAGGCTTGCGTCTCACCAGTCTCGCACGACCGGGTTTATGTGGCTGATTCAGCCTTATAGAACGGTCCGGACTGGCCATAATCTGACAGTATCTGACAGCACTGACAAGGTGGATATGTAGCCCCTGTCCACTGTTTCTTACATGCAGTAGCTAGGCTTACCTACAGCCTACCGCGCGTAGAGTGCCCCACCGTGCTGTATTTCGGAAAACTTTGCAAAGGCCGAGTCTGACATGATTATAAGGATTCTGCTTACGGGACCACTGAGAGGCTCATGCTGGGCGGAGCAGGTGGTTCTAGGCTGGAAATAAAATCGTAAGACAGACTCGGGCTTGCCGTATTTCCTGCTGATGCCTTGCTATTTGTTGAAAGAGCGGGAAATTTAGACAGAAACTAATGTAATAGGTCTAGATTGTGCACAGGTTTGATATGCCGTGAGGTATAAAAGTGGAAGCTGGACAAGTAGTCTTCCATTTTTGTACCCATCTAGGTAGGTTTATCTTATAGTTTTTAGAAGATGGCCTTGTTAACCTTTATGACCACAAAGCATTTCCCGCCTCTTTATATTCGTGACATTGTTTAGTTTATTAGATTAGGTGAAGATGGAAGTCAAAGGAAGTAACTTAGCATGTAGGACAGAACTACAACAAGCCTCGACAAGCTATAAGGTACTGCCGTACATCTAGCCTTCATTATAGCTTTAAATTACGTTCTCAATCAGTATTTTATATTGTTTCAAATCTTTATTGGTGGTATCATACCAAGGTGAATTTAATGATTAAAAGATAGCTGTTGCAGGTTAGAGGTGATCTGACTGGACTGAATTCCTAGGAAGGCGAAGCTTCCATACATTGCCTGCGTTACACTTGGGTAAGTGCCGGGCCAGCTGGCCGTAGGCCCCATAAAGTCTTCGTCTAATTGGTCAGCTCGGAAACCTGGCCAATAGGATGATCTCATGTGGTACCCAGCAGCCCATAGCGTAAAGTCTAAACATAGGAAAGATCAGCAGCCTTTGAATTAATGCTAGGGTAGGCAATTTAACACCGGCAGTCTATGGCGCAAAGGCTGAAACACGTCTTTATTTAAAGTTAACTTTATCCAATATCTCGCCGAGATAGATTAAAGTTACACAGATAAAAAACATAGTTTCCTTCTAGACAATAGGGTATAATAATTACCATGCCCACAACTAAAGTTTATTTTTCAATAAGGACGAAACACTCCTTTGGAGAGGTTCTCGGCACTAGGTACAACCGTCCCGCTCTTGCGCCTTCTTGGCTGATCAATCGCACTGTTGCTCTAAAGGCTCTTAAAATCTAGGCCAGACCGAGTGGTCACAGAGCCTTTGGTATAGGATTCTCGGTCAGTTCTTTAGGATAGTGCTTCTACACCAGACGAATAAGGTAGAATCAATACCTAGAAAAGTAAAGTAACTATTAAATTTAAAATCCCAGGTTGGACTATATAGTCATCTAGAAAAAATAGAAAAACTTACTGGAAGCAAAAGAAATTAACATTCTTATCTTGATTTTAAAGACAGGAAAAAATGAATTATAGTATAATAAAACAAATAAAAAGAATAACAAAAGGAATAATAAAAAGGCTATTGTCAAGAAAGCAAACAACATAACGAGCTAGCTTGCACACAGCTTGGATATAGACTTTAAATTATTTATCATACAAACAGTAATACTATAATAATTTCTAATCGAAATGAATCCTCCAAAGTTCTCGATCAATTCCCGCAGTAAAGTCACTCCTCGTATGCATCATTAAGATATTGTCGCTGACCAAGATATCCCCCTTATCCCAGGCGTAGTAGAGCGCTACCCGGCGATCATACAAGACCGAAGTAACGGCATCGCATACAGCGGTGCTTTGCGAGTGGTCAATTCCGTCGATCGTGACCTCTGAAGCATCAAATCTCGTCTTGGACTGAGGCCAAGGCTCATGGTAGCGAAGGCACGGCTTGCCTGAGGTAGGGTGGTCAACAACCAGAGGCAGGCCATTTAACACTGTGCCATCGAATGCTGATGTGGAGACGCTCCAGGTAGCCTTTGAGAGATCTTGTTCCCTGAGCCACTGTGGTAGATATTTGAAGAAGAGGGTCGATGAAGAGAAAATAGTGAATCCAGTATCTTTGGGTGAAGACGTGGCGCCATGGAAAAGTTGGAACCTATAGTGAATGAGTCAGCCGCTGGGAATAATAATCCGTCGACGAATGGCACTTACTGTGGTGGAATTGAAACGGTCCTCTCTTGACCTTTGTCGTCTGTTTTCTTGACCACCTTGAACAAACCATCGTAATGCATCGGCATTGGTTCTGCTGAGAGGACGTTATTCAATCCTCGAGCGTCTTGGCCCCGATCTTTGACCTCCAGTAGCAGACCAAACTTCCATGGCAGTGGCGTTCCAAACCGGTGGCTTAAATCAAGAAACCTATCGCGATTGGGCTTCTTGACAAATCCCTTCAGAACGACTGGAGAGTTGATCTCTGACAGAGCGCGAACCTTCTTTGTGTCGATGTCGTCAATTGTCAAAGAGCCCGGTCCATTTACGGGACGGATCATCAAACCAGCAGGGTACATTGGGTCGACAATAACGCCACCCTTGTCTTCTGCCCAGGAGAATAGGGGAGACTTTTCGCGGTAGTACGATGGTTGGCCGTTGTCATATACCAGTTCGAGACTTTCGTCGCTGTCAAATCCTGATCGCATGCCTGTCTTGATGGTACCATCCAGTCTGAGTGCCACGCTACAATGCCAGGGCGTGGTGTAGAGTTGATCAGTAGGCAGTAGACTGATGGAGAGTTTGGAGGCTCCAGTTGATGGATGGATAGATAAGCGAACATGATCGGGGTATCTTTGTCGAACTGCGTTGGCAAAGGCCTGATAAGGTTTAGTACTCGAGTGCTTATGTCAAGTCAAGGGAGTTTGAGGCCACTTACGTCTCCACGAGCCATCATCTGTTTAGCAATGTACTCGATTCCTCTCTTGTATTTTGACTTTGTGCGGGACTCGTTCACCGGGTAAACCGTTTCCAGGTCTGTCTCGAGGAACTTGATGTAACCTCGATAGGTCATACACTGGTCATCCATTTGGCGGACCTCATCCCAACTCCATCCGGGCTTACTGAAGGTGTTGAGAAGTGCACGACGGAAGTTTGAGGCGTTGGCTACATAAGTCATCTCGTCAAGGTCTTCTGGTAGATTGACATCTACCAGATCTCGTAGACGCGAAAAGCAAATGTTGTGAAAGCCTTTCTTGACTGCCATAGATCGAAGAGTCTCGCCATATGCCCAGACGTCCTTGTCTGGAACACCCAGCATGTCTACAATTGTCAGCTATAACATTTCTCGCAAGGCTTTAGTAGCCTCGACATACCGTTGTATACAAGTCCATCTGAGATGATGGTGAGTTTAGCGCCTGGTGAGTGGACATCACCGATAGCACTGCAGAGTCCATTCAGATGAGCGAGGGCAATCTCTTCTCCCTTATCTGGCAGCTTGCCCAAAGTCTTTGATGTGGAGTTTGGTGATTTGAACGGAAATGCTGGTAAACACAGAGGCACTGGGACTCCAGCTTTGACGTGCTTGTAGATGAGGGTGATGAACTTGAGAGCCGACTCATCAGCTTTTGAGTAGATGTTCTCGCCTCGTTTGATGCGATATCTGCCAATGATGTCGAGGATTTTGGTTGAGGTCTCGAATGCCCCTCGATCAATGGCAGCTGTCAAAGGTTCGACTTTGCCTACCGCCACATCACGAACGGTGACATCGACTGTATTTGGGACTGGGGGGTTGAGAGCAAGTAAGCCCATCATGATTTCAACGGTGACTCAATGCTTAAACTTGACTGAGTAGTGGTGATAAGGATTGTGATGAGTGTCAAGCCGAGTGAAGCTGTTCAGTAATGAGGTTGAGGGGTATAAGAAGATAATCAATCTCATAAGCTAGGGATATAAATGTATAAAACTTCAAGCAGGATATCATTTAAATGCCGGTATACAATTCCCGTTCTCGTAAGATCCTTAACGAGAAATAACTAAGATATTTCAATGGTGGTCTGTTAACCCACCATCAATTGCGTGGCAAAGCCTTTAGCCCCAGGACCTTCCTTGCAACAGAGATTGCAGTACAAAATCACCATTATAGGAAATTCTATACTACAGAAGAGATTTCTATCAATCCTTAAACCAAATTAGGAAGGTCTAGGACAATAGAACCTGGATTAAGCCCAAGAATTTCTGTAGAAGGTATACACTCCGTTGACATCTAGGATGCCAAGCCCATACCCTGGCTTTCTATTTATCAGAAGCCGCGTATCCGTATCATAAGATGAATCTGGAAATCTGGTCAAGTAGGGATTAGAAAACCTGTATTTGGCTTGCGATGGCAAAGATCGGAAACGGTTAATAATCCTGCTGGGAGATTGATCGGCATCCCACTCGATATCCCATCCTTATATAAGTGGCAAACTCTACCTCGGTCGGTTTGTGGACCAGGGGCGGGCCGTGGATGGTGTGCTAAACGAGGGTGATGTCATGGGAATGCGGCATTTGCAATCTCTACCCCTGACCCTGGTGATGGACTGATCCGTCTTAGGTAGGTGATTGACAACTATGTATTCAAGCTTATTTGGGAACTTATCTTTGCTTCAAGTCCCGTCAATTGTTGTAAATGTGCAATTTGAAGTTATTCGCAAATATGGAACAAGTCGACGTTGCTATTGTTGGAGGAGGTCCTACTGGCCTCTTTGTTGCCCTCCTCCTCCAGCCACTGGGTATCTCAGTGCGAGTCTTGGGTAATTTGCAGAGGAGAGTTATATGACGAATTAGGATCTGACAATTGAATAGATGAGAAAGCTTCACCATTACAATTAGGTCGGGCTGATGCCCTCAATGCTCGCACTCAACAGTATTTTGAGGTGGCAGACATCTTGGATGAGCTGCTCCCTGATGGTCTGAAATGCAACAGTAAGCAGATGCAATGATTCCAAGGACTCAGTCTAATAATGAATAGCAAGTTCCACCTTCAAAGATGGTGATTTCAATTCTCGTCAGAACGCTTGGTGGGTTGGCATCGAGCATGCTTTCCACAAGAATTTCCTCATGATCGGCCAGCCTGTCGTAGAACAGGTGATACGCCGTCGCCTTGGTGACGCAGTGAGCTACAACGAGCATACCACAAGCGTCACCGAACATGACGGATTTGTTGATGTTGTGACAAGTTCAGGTCGTCAGGTACGAAGCAAGTATGTCGTGGGCGCTGATGGTGCACGATCCTTTGTGAGAAACACACTAGGTATTACTTTTACAGGCACCAAGCCTGAGATGACTTGGGCTGTTCTTGATACTTTCTTGGACACTGACTTTCCTGTTTGCCCTGAAATCATCACATTCGAGCTGGGTGGGGAGTCTCGAGTTGCGTGGATCCCGCGAGAGCGAGGAATGTCTCGTTTTTATATCCTTCTCAAGGGTGAGATCACTGAGAAGGCGGCTCAAGAGTCCATCAGAGAACATCTTGCGCCACATCGAATTGAATTTACAAAGACAGAGTGGTTTGGCACATTCACTGGTAAGAACTCTGCACATATGAATTTTAATCTTGGCCTATCAACTAATATCATCTCAGTCAAGGAGAGACTTGCTAGTACTTTTATATCCAAGGAAGGCCACGGCAGAATTGTACTGGCTGGAGACGCAGCGCATGTTCATTCTGTCAATGGCGGGCAAGGCTTAAATACTGGTATCTCAGATGCCTTTGCCTTGGCTTGGCGTCTTGCATCGCTGGTAAAGCCGTCGAATCTTACTAGCGAAGCAAGAGACAGCATTTTGCGCAGCTATGATATTGAACGAAGATCTACAGCAGCGCAGGTTATCGGAGTGGCTGCAGCTTTGGTCAGAGATACACTACACACGGCGCAGAAGTATGTATCTACGATCGAACGAAACGCTGGCTACATCACAGGTAAGACTCGATTTGATACCATCGCTCAACCTGCTAACGCTTTCCAAGGCATGGGGATTAACTACAACGAGTATGCCACTCCTCTTGTACAGGGTGAGGAACAGGGGATTTGGAAGCCGGGATATCGCTGCCCTGATGTGATTATCACGAACGGTAGTGGCGAAACCACACGGCTCTACGAAAACGTCTCATATGGAGACTTTGTGGTTTTGTCTATTGGCAAGCATCTCCCGGCAGGTTCCGTTTCAGTGCCTGTTTATACCATTCTGCCCAATGGAACGATTAACGGTAATTGTGGAGATGCCAAGGATGAGTATTACGAGAGAGTTTTTACTGCCGATTGGGTCAAGAGTGGGGACTCGCAGGTAGTGGTTGTGCGACCCGATATGTACCTCGGGTATGTGGGGAATGGCGTTGAAGACGAGGGATGGAAAGCATATCTAGATGCTTATTATGTAAGATTGAGGTGAGAGCATGATAAAAGCTGTAAATTATTACATATAGAATATGCTATAATTAGGGTCTGTTAAACTTTGTATTAATTACTGGTGGTTATTATTGTATAATAGACTATTTGTGTAAATAATCTTTGTCATCGTATGTAACAACTACCGAGCAGAAATCTATCGTTATCAATCTGTTACAGATTATCTTTGTCCTGTTACGGCTATAAAGCTAGGTTAATTCCGGCAGGACAGTAACAGATACATCATACCACCTGCCCAAAGCGTTCATCGGATATGGCACCAATTTAGGAAAGTTACATTTCAGCACCATCCGAAATTTATCCAAAGGTCCCCCCAGCCTAGTGTCATAGCTTTTCTATACCATGCTTTTCACAAAGGTCCACCCACTATACTGGGCTGATCTTGATCAAATTCAAACAATGCAGGGAAGAAAGATTAAACACCGGAATAGCTTTTCCCGGCCTGCGGTGGTGCAATAGTCATACTGGCGCGTGTATTTCGGCCCTATTTTTCTGTCATTATTAGTCTACTCGACCTGCTAAGTCTATTCCCTCTCACTAAATAACCTACTGAGAACCCAATGGCTACCACTAAAGAAGTTTTGGATGATAATCCTTCTGTGGAAAACTTCCCTCCAGTCGAAAATGCATCACCAAAGCCCATTCCAGATGGTGGTTTGCTCGCATGGCTGCAGGTGGCTGGCTCATTTTGTCTTTATTTTTGTACATGGGGTAAGATTTCCAAGTCCTCGAAAATACCAACTCAATGCTTGAGTACTCACCAATACATTCCAGGCCTAATAGCAAGCTTTGGGAGCTTTCAGACCATCTATGAACGCGACCAGCTTTCAGCTCACACACCATTCCAAATATCAGTTATAGGTTCCCTTCAGACCTTTTTGATGGTCTTCTCAGGCTTTATAATTGGTCCGATTTACGACTCTGGTTATTTCCGACATCTGCTTGCCGTCGGCTCTGGCTTTATTGTCGTTGGTACTGTACTGCAGAGTCTGAGCAAGAAATACTGGCAGTATCTTCTGACTCAAGGATTGATGATTGGCATTGGTACTGGTTGCTTGTCTATCTTGAGCGTGGCCATCACTTCATTATGGTTTACTAAAAAGCTACCTCTTGTGAATGGACTCGCGGCTTGTGGGAGTGGTCTTGGCGGGTAAGCGTTGAAATTGATTGAGTGCTGATAGATTTTGGACTAATCCATTTCTCAGTGTTCTTTTACCTATTATGATACGGGAGCTCAATGCACGGTCAGGTTTAGCATGGGCGACACGGGCTATGGCTCTGCTACTGTTTATTCTGCTGGTATTCTCCAACCTTGTGCTTCGACCTGGGGTAAACCCTGGTGGATCAACACAAAGACGGCCACTTCTCGACAAGACAGCCTTCACAGACCGACCTTATATCCTTTTCGTGGCAGGGTGCTTCTCGGTATTCCTGGGCATGTATACGCCATTTGTCTATGTCCAGAGCTATGCTCTTGACCACGAAATCGTATCGCCCAATCTAGCTATGTACCTGTTAGCTATTCTGAACAGCAGCTCTATCTTTGGTCGTATCCTCCCTGCATTCCTCGCCCAAAGTCTCGGACCAATGAATATCATCATTGTGGCTGCAACTATCCTTGCCATCACAAGCGTATGTCTCATCTCAGCGACCACTGGTCCAAGGTTGCTTGTTACAGTCATAAGCCAAGGCTTTTTCACGGGGTCCTTCTTTGCGCTGCAGCCAACGATATTTGTGCGACTGGCGAGTGACCCTCGGCGGATTGGGACAAGATTCGGCATGGCATTCTCTGTCATGTCATTCGCGCTCTTGTTCGGACCCCCAGTTGGCGGTGCTCTGCGAAGGTCGTTGGGGTACACAGCTGCGTGGGTTTGGGCCGGCTTGACTATTCTAATCGGGGGTGTCTTGATTCTATGCAGTCGACTTTCAAAGGACAGGAGATCTCTGAGAATTTAATCAATTGAAGAATTCTAGGGAGTGGTATAGTAAAGGATTAAGTTCAATTGGTGGAATTGACCCACTGTTCTTGCGTAGCCAATAAGATGGTTTGAGTTGTCAATTACGCGTCTTAAACCACTACCCGTTGGCTCGTGCTTGGAGCCCGCCACATCTTGGTTCGGGTTGTGGGATAGAATTCCTGAATTCCATGATGAAACAATCCACTCCTGCCATTGAGTCGCAATAAGCCTACGCGTGTCGAGCTTGGATTAGGAGAATTCCAGTCAATGCAGTGGCTATCCTTACTATATAAATATCTTCAAGTCCTACTCTTAGAAATGTATCAATACAAGCTTCACACTCATCCAATCTCTCTAGTCCATTCGCAACATGGTGTCCCTCAAATTCGTTTCTTCCACAGTCTTGCTGCTGGCCCAGCTTGCTTCCTCTCACCCTGGTGAAAAGCATGATCATGAGCACATCAAGAGACAGATCCAGGCTCGTGATAACGTCGCAAACCTCGGTCAGAGGTCGCTGAACTCTTGTTCTGGTTCCCAACATGCCCACGCCCTCAAAGCTCGTTCTATTTCTCGCCGCGCCCGAAAGGTTCAACAGCTTCGCAAGAGACTCGGTATCAAGACTGGTATGTTTAACCTCTATGACACTTGTTAGTTAGCCAATCACTAACACTTTGGTAGCTCCCAGAAAGCATCGTCGAGATGAGGAAGACATTGTTGCCTGGGAGGCAGTCGATCACAACCAGACCGGCATCTCAAACAACGACATGTTCACTCCCCTCGAGACAGTTTTCGGTGCCAACTCTAGCTGCATCCTGTCCCCAGAAGTCACTGCTGGTCCCTATTACATCGTTGGCGAGTATCTGCGATCCAACGTCATTGAGACCGAATTCTGCGATGGAGTACCTCTGTTTCTCGAGATCCAATACGTTGACGTCTCTACCTGTGGAGGAGTTCCCAACCTGGCCACTGACGTCTGGAACTGCAACGCCACAGGTGTATACTCTGGAGTAAGCTCCCAGGCTGGCCTCAACACCACTTTCCTGCGCGGTGTGCAGATCACCGACCACGACGGTGTTGTGCAGTTCGAAAGCATCTTCCCTGGACACTACGACGGTCGAGCCACCCATACTCATCTCCTCACCCACGCCAACGCCTCGGTTTCTTCCAACGGCACCATTCAAGTGTGGAACAGCCCAGTATCTCACATTGGACAACTATTCTGGCCTGAAGACTTGCGCAAGGAGGTTGAGGCCAATGCTCCTTACAATACCAACGATGTCGAAGTGACTACCAACGAGGAGGATATGTGGGCAGTTCTCCAGGCTGATGAGTCTTATGACCCTTTTCCTCAATATGTCTATCTGGGCGATACTGTGGAGCAGGGAATCTTTGCCTGGATCCAGATCGGTATTAACACTACCGCGAACCATGCTTCAGACGAATACTATGGTGTTGCTGGATATTTGGATTCTGAGGGCGGTCATGGTTTGGATAGCGGTATCGGCGGTGGCGGTGGTGGCGGTGGTCAGGGAGGTCCCCCCGGAGGTAGTGGAACTCCTCCTGCAGGCCAGGCTACCCCTACTCCTTCTTCTTAAGGAGTATAAGGATGGGTCTTTTTGAGGTTCTCCATCAGCACAAAATGGTCTGAAGAGGTTGTTGGGGTCACTTGATTAGCAGACGGCAGCATGGTAGAACCATCAAAGCTTGTAGCACCTAGCTATTTTCTTAGTTGACCTTTAGGAAATACCACTATAAACTCTGTCACTCTCTTCTCAAATATGAACCCTCAGATTATTACTCCGTAGATAACTCATGACCCAGATTTGTGATAGTTTCCAGACAGCAACCGATAACACACGGGAGCCTTTTAGACATACTCTACATGATCACAGACCGTCCACGGTCTGTCAGTCCACCCAGCTTAAATGCCAACAGCCTCCCAGCTGATTGTTCTCTTGTATGCCCTTGATCTACAGACCACCCTCTCGAAGCCCTTCTACTGTTTGACACCGACCTATTCCTCTTCAAGCCCATGGCACTTGACGCCGATATGAAGCTTTGCCTCGATGAAACCGACTCTGTGCGTGACCTTTTGTTCAACCCATCAAGCTTCAGTTGCGGGGCTATGCTGGCTATACTTTGTCGCATTGGAGTACTGTGCGAGGTAGCGATGGTCTCTGCGACTGAGCTGGCACTGAATGAGCTTCTTCTAGATCCGATAGTGGTACACGAGGCCGAAGATGGTATGCTCCTGTGACCTGAAAATCTCTTGAGGGAGGCGAAGAGGTGTGGGTTGTCGGAAGTGAGAGGCTTCTCAGCGTCCCCGATCGCGACTGAAGCAAATGAGCTGCGTAGAGATTGGCAATTATCATCCCCGATCGGAGAAGGTTTGCTGTCCAATTGCCCCAAAGCCATTACCCTCATACGCGCAGTAATCATTTGGTTGTCACAAGCAAGTAAGGCGCTGGGGTCCAGCGATATAGCTGTCTTGAGATGCGAGAGCTGAAAGACCTTGGGTCTGTCCTTTGTAAAAACCTCTCGCAGATCCAGAGACTGAGACGGAATCGGTATATGGCTCAGTCGGCGGATTGCTCTCTCGTTCTTCTTGATAAAGCTTTCCATGCTCTCCAGAGCTCCAGCATTAAGTCTGGATGCAGATGAAGCAATAGTGGTGTCTTTGCTAATGGTGCTGCCTCTCTCGAGATGAACTGTGTTGACTGTGACTACCTCCATAGTCTTAGTCGGCTCCGTACTAGACGATGTGATGACATTGTTGATCTGAGAGACAATACTGTCAAAGGTAGTATTCTCCATCAACTTTGCGGACACGTAGTAAGACTCTGATGGGCTGTCTATAGTAACCTCGCCATTGCTCCTCTGTGTCATGACAAAAAAGGTACCGTCACGAACGCACCGTCTCACAAATGCCCAGCGAGTCCGTGCGGGGTTGTGCTCAAGTTCCGGCTGGTAGACTGAGATGCGAGCCAATTGAGTGTAGAACATTGCCAGTCGATGTGCCATCCTCTCAAGAGTCTGCAACAGGGTGGAACACAAGGCAGCCAAAGGCGTGGCATGGTCTTGCAAAGAATCCAGCGCCGAGGCAATACTCTCAAAAGAATCCATGCCATTGCAAGCTTCTTGTCGTAGATCCTCCAGAAGCTCAATGTCAAGCTGCACACACTTTGCAGCATATGCAAATACTCCACGTTGTTGGAACCGCAGGTCAGAGTCTGGGTCGCTGATAAAGTCCCCCAGAGCACTGATCTCCTTAATACTGTGGACTGCTTCCTGGCTTGACCTTGCCCGGGAGATTGTGCCCAAGATGTCTGGTAGCTTCTTGGCAGCACCGGGGCCGCCTGCGCTGGCAAAGCTGAAGGATAGACGGAGCACTAACTCTTCTAGCTTGGGGCCAAACAGAGCTGCAAAGCCACCCTGCAAGAGTCGACTCTGGTATCCATGGAACGTTCTGATGGCGATGGTGTTGGGCAGGTCCTCGCGCAGCCAGATGTTGGTGATACCATTGGGGTCGTGGGCTGATGGGGCGTCAGCTGAAGCGCCCATGATATCATTCATCTCGAACTGGTGAGCAACAAGTGTCTCGACTGCAACTCTCAAGTAGGATGCCCAGAGGTCGTGAAGCTTGGAGATGTCGCTATCTCCTCGGTAGTCGGGCTTGGGGGCTAGATTGCCGATAAAGTATCTCGTGAGAAGACTCGACACCTCGGGATTGTTCGTATGTGCAAGATTGTCAAAGGACTCTGTGCAATCAACACCTGCGTTGGACTTGATGATGAGTGTTCCTCCAGGATGCATGGGACAAAAGTCTGTGACATCGTATACGCTTCCGTGGACAGCAATCCACATCCGAGAATTCGGGCGGTGGCCAGTATGTAAAGCGAGGCTTGAAAGAGAGATCTTTGGTAGATTGCACGATAGCGGTTTAGGAGACATGAAGACGTCAAGCATAAAGCGCCTCTCAGCAAATGCCTTATCGATAATCAGGTCAACAGAGTCCATGGTTGCGGCTCGGTAGGTGTACATGGCTTTACGGATGCCACTCATGACAGAGTCAAATACTGACACGGAGCCACAAACATACAAGTAGCCACCCAACCCGCCCTGCTTCTTGGACATGACCATATCGCAGATTGTCTCACCCTGCTCAACAATCAAGCTATCGATGTAACGAGGGGCCGTCTTTTTCTCCACCAGGTCTCGCGCCACGGGTTCATATGCCAACCCTTTGGAATCTCTGGACAAAGCAAGGTTGACCTCGATGAAGCCGAGCTTGACCAGTCTGCGAAGCTCGTCCTCGTAGCAGAACTTTTCACGGGACTGAACACCTAGGTACAGCACATTGCGACCTCCAGCTAGACCGGATGTCAACAGCCGATGCTCCCAGAAGCTGCGGAACGGTGCGATTCCGCTACCTCCTGCGAAGAACGCACAAGGAGCCATGTTGTCAAGCGGCAGCTGGAAGGATGCCGGCCGCGAGACACCAAGCAACACTTGGTCGCATTCTGAGCCTCGAGATGACGATGGCTCCGGGTTGAAGAAACCACTCGAGACACCGGCTCGCATGATTTGCTGTCCATTGGCGAAGATGGAGGACAGTTTGTATTCGGCACGAGCGATTGTCAAGTCAACCGTGCTAGGAAGCAATTCGTTGCTGTAGCTTGAGATGGAATAGGTGCGGGGGACCTCGAGTTGAACGAGTTCGGACAACCAACTCAGATCATCGAGATTGAACGCTTGATTCCATATGTGGCCCGGAGTGTCAATCACTGCTCTTTGGAGTAGATCACCCAGCGACCCATTGACGGGCCATTCCTCAGTAGCCAGGACTTGGAGAACAGTGTTGGAGGAAGCATGGAGCAGCTCGTGGACTTTGACGGTGAGATCCTTGGTAATGGGAGCCAGGTGACCGCGGCGAAGAATGTCAACGACTGTAAGTTGCCTGTGTGAAGTCCTCGTCACAGAAGAGAGGTGGTGTTCAAACCGTGACCACACCCCCGTGCTGTGGACTGGCTCGTCGAGATGCTGGTCGAGTCCAAGGGCAGCCACCATCTTTGCACACTCCTCCCAGCCGTTCAGAGGCATCACAGCCACACGATCCCCTGGTGCAAACGTGATGCCAGTATCTCTAATGTCCAAAGTGACCCGGGCAGTCGAACGCGTTACATCTGTGTCCACTGGAGCACAGCTCGCAATCTTGGCCATGTACCGACATTCCTCAAAAGACCCCCTCAAGGAGTGCGGTTCCATCTCAAGCTTTCCACGGAATGGCTCAAGACGCTCTTTCATTGCATCCGAGAACTGTCGATGAGTCTCCTCCCAAGGCCTCGCTGCATCTCCAGCGCCCGAGAGACCATTGGTGGCAGTCCGTCCAGTCTTGGCTGCGACCTCGAGAATGCCAAAGACTTTGTATCTGTGCACGCCCATGAAGCCGCGTTCGCCGGCGTAGGCTTCCACAATGCCTTCGAGGACGCCCATCAGGCGGGCATCTCCTGAACGTTGGACGAACTCGGGGACTGAGTAGTGGTATTGGATTGCAGCGATGAAGGCGCGGTGGTTCGAAGGGAGCCAGGCTCGAAGGTGCAGGGCTTCAACGCCTAGGAAAGATGTATGTCTGTCGTCGTGTTAGTTCAGCCCACGAATGTCAAGGTAGAGATTTTACATACGTCTTGCGGCCCAGGAATGCATCCATGACGAGATATGGAGGGAACTGCAACCCAGAAGCAGCTGGGGTCCGTTTGGAAAGAGGCGTGGAAAAGAGGCCCCATCGAACCCATCGGTCGGCGGACACATAATTATCCCCAGCGTTGGGATTGGGGGAGATGCTATGGAAAGCATTGGGCATTCTTTCAAGGATTTCCTTTAACCGAATCATCTCGTAAAGAAGACCCTCGATATTTCCAGTCATGACATGTTCTTGGCAGGCGGCAATGGCATCCGGGCCATGCTGGAATGAAGCTATCACGTGTTAGTAAGTGACATTCAGACCTGCATACAGAAGGGGAGCTTACCAGATGTATCGGCGCATCCTTTGAGAAATGCGACCTCGGCCCTTTCTCCAAACATGGGCCACCGGAGATCAGTATTGTCGAACCGTGCAAGATATGGGGAATTAGACTTGACGTCGCGAATCTTGAGGTTGTAGGATGCCTGGTCGGGAAACGAAAGATGGGGCAGGGTTCTACCCATTCTTCGCGAGATCTGATAGTACGGAAGTGCGATACACAGCGGAATACCTTCGAGTTCCTCACAGAGGTCATCGCCCATTGGACATTGCGGCTTGGTGGTTGTGCTGCTCCGGATCGTCACTCCATCCTTCCCATCATGCTTATCCTCGAATCTGTAGATGGAGCAGAGCATACCAAGAGCCACCACGGCGCCCCAGAGAGCCGTGTCCGGGATATTCTCCTCCGTGCCCTCAACAAGAGGAAGCGCAGCCACGGCCTCTCTGACTCGTCCCCTGGCAACACAACCAGGCATACGCTCGCAGAGATCGGACCAGATCCTACCAGGTGACTTGGCAAGCGCGTTAATGGGCTCTTCGTAGTCTGGTGGGCAGAAGCCGTGCTCTACGCTGAGGTATCCATCGCGCCATCCGGTCTGGGCTCCGATTTCTTCCGCTCTTCGCAGGACTTGTCTTGCTGGGGCTCCGAGGGCGACGGCGAGGAGGTCTTGGTCGGTTGCGTTCATACCGTCGAGCTCTTGCTGGCTCTGGACCGAATCGACTTGTTCGCGAGATGGGAAATTGGCGTAGAGGAGGTTGTTAATTGACTGTCGTTCTCTGCGCAGTGACATTTAGTAGTGCTTAAGGTAAGTTATAGCATCTCTACTGGGTACCCACCTTGTGCGAAGCCA
Source organism: Fusarium sp. PT (assembly GCA_021020635.1). NCBI lineage: Eukaryota > Fungi > Ascomycota > Sordariomycetes > Hypocreales > Nectriaceae > Fusarium > Fusarium sp. PT. Next base: position 194,337 of record JAHMRZ010000017.1, read on the forward strand.
CTCTTCTGCATCAATACCTCGAGGAATCCATTCAATTTATCAGGCAATGTTCTCAAAGCGCTAAGGAATAACTTACATCGAAGGCGGCGTGAATATCCCCAGGCTGGGACGCTCCAGAGAATGCACATCCTCTGCGCATTTGACCTAACTTGGAAGAACCGCTGGCTGGACATTGTCCGGCTACAGAGCCAGAAACGGGGCAGGATGCAACTGACATAATGAAGTACTGCAAGAATTATTAAACATAGGCCACCAGGGCAAAGAACAGACAAACAAAGACGCCACCAGGGCGGAAAATAGGCAGATACAAATGAAAAGAAGTTAGAGCTCGGACAAAGAAGATGATAAAAAGATTAACTTTGTAGATAAGCAAAGAGTAAATATAATTATCACAAGTGGTGTTCTCTATCCCTGGACCAGCATTTGAAACGAGTTTCAGCATGGTTAGACTAGTCTTTGACGCAAACATGCCAAGATAGTCATACCCTAGCTATGGGGCTCCATAGCTGTCTTAGGAACCTAGAATTAAGCTTAAAATACAAGCTGAGACGATTTTGCGACAGGACAAGACCTTAGCGCACTCGGGTCTGTGACTTTCCGTTCAAACTCAACCATCTACTATTTCACTCCTTGTCTATTATACTAAACATGGCACAATTCATTCTCGTTTTCCACACTTTTCCTCCTCTTGAACTAAAACCATTGGTTTAACAAATAAACAACAAAGACAATAGAAGATACCATGCAACAGTCTTCTATATAGGGTAGTAGGATTTAGTATTAAATGTTTAAGTAGTCACAATTAGTACCTGGTTAAATGAAGCAAAAAGAAATTATATAAATATAATCCTAACTGGGCTACTAAGCAGACTATATATTTCGAAAGGATCGAACTATCTCACACCGCTATGCAGTGCGATGGAATCTTACTCATTACTCTTTAGCAACATAAATTATTCCCACAGGTGCCCTAATTCACACTGGCAAACATATCTTATTCCCACAAACCCAAGTTTGCTCCTACTCCTCAGGCAACTGATAGTGAATCAGTATTGTGTCCAGAACTGTGATGAGCATCAGAAGTGAGATCGCTTCACTTTGTTAGTAAATCAACGTCATTTGAATATTATTACTCTTATCTAAACCACGCTGAATATAATACAATGTAGGTTTCTATGACCCGATTCACTACTCACAGGGCCATATGAACATGTGGTTAATTCCCCTTCATCTAGATATATGAATATGCCATGCTCCTCCCCTCAACTGTAAAACAACAAGCATTCACACAAACTCACAGACCCCATACAAATCACTCGATTCACTCAAGACTACATTCTTACAGTTACAATGCCTGCTAAAAAGTATGACAGACTGGACGCCAAGTTCGTTCCAAAAGGAGAGACGCCATCCAAGGGCCCAAGTAAACGTCGCCTAGTAGAGAAGTTCGGCTATGACGCCCGTCAAGTAGTCGATCTAGAGAATGGACGGCTTACATATCACATCCTCAAGGGCTTCAGTGATGCACAGAAGACAAAGGATAGGTTGTGGCGTGTTCTTGAGAAGATGAAGGTCTTTGAGCACTGGGAAGTTCACCAGATTATGGTTAAGGAGAAGGAGGGTAAGTGCGAGTATCTCTTTGGCGATCCATACCCAGAGCAGCAAGAGCAGCAAGAGCAACAAGAACAGCAACAGCAGCCAGAACAGCAACAGCAGCCAGAACAGCAACAGCAACAAGGGCAGCAACAGGAGCAGCAGAAGCAACAGCAATAGAAGTAAGTACTGTTTATCTGGGTAAAGATTAGCTTAGAGCTAGAGATGGATAGTACGTCACTGAATCTAATATAAAAGAATTTATTTAACCTATCATTATGAGATCAACAATGCATATGGCAAATAGTAATAATAGAGGGGAAAAAAGAAACCCGCTGCTTGCTTATCTACCACATATCTGAGAAGTAAAAAAAACATTCGGAAGGCGTTGGGATTGCTCCCGCCAGGGCTTGAACCTGAGACCTTCGCATTACCAATTACTCGGTGTGAAGTATTAGTACGACGCTCTAACCAACTGAGCTACGGAAGCCAACCGAATGATTGAGCGGATAACCCGCTTTTCGATGGAAGTGAATGGCGTGTACCAAAATAATAACCCTGAGCAATTGTAAGCTGCACAACTTGCATAGCTAACAGTGAAGCGTTTCTGTCTAGATTAATATCTAAATCCGATAACTAATTTGTTCTCCCTCTCATCTTTTCTAGAACTGTCACACCACACAGGCCCAGACAATCCGTCTAAAAATAAGCTGCAGTTGTACGACTTGACAAATTATTTACCATCTCATACTGGAACAAGAACTCAGAAAATAGCAACACCGTTCGGCGGGCTTGCAACACCTCCAGGTACCTAAGACACATTAACCCACATTCTTCAGAAGATTCGAGAGAGCACTTACATGCAGAGGCATACTAGAAAAGAAAAAGGACCATCGCTGACGTTTTCCACACTCCTCACTCAACCTTTCAAGATCAAACAACTCCCCAATGGGCATACCCCAGCCGGCCAAGAGCCACTCGTGCAGAAAGAAGTCAGTATCCTGACACGGCCATGCTTCCATGCTGGGATGGTCTCCGACCACTGCTGAGAAGGAATTATCCCAAAGCCACCGGAGTGTCACTTCGGAAGACTCTATCCCATGTGCCGGTGGGACTTTGTAGTCTGCCAAAGTCTTGCACTCGTTGTCGGAGAGTTTCTCGTATGCTCGGGTCCACCCAGATCGGATGAATAGGATGTCTCCTGTTTGGAATGTGGTTCCTTGATTCTTGGCGACTTCATTCAAGGTTGAGACTGTGATTGACTTTGTCTCAAAGGGTGTTATCTCTACGCCATTCTTCTCTGCCCAGGCTGCATAATCGAGCAGCACGCCACGTCCCACAATACCACCTCGGTTAACCCAAGCTGTACGCATTAGTTTATATCGCTTAAGCCGCAAATGTCTCATTCACCTTGGGTTCCATTCACATTACTCGACAAGAGATCATCCAGAGTCTTTCCGTTGAACCAGAGCTTCTCGTGCTGGTACGCATAGTGTCTAAAGCCGTCCCATTGAGAGCTACTCTGCGTATTAAACGTCAAGGTATCATCGTTGACAGCTCGAGGGGACTTTGTATTTATCTCGTGCTTGAACGGCGCACGACCAAAACATGGTCTCGACATGCGATCGAGGGGCCAGTCAGTCGAGACTCGAGCGCCGTCTTGGATTTCCGACGCAGCTTTGGCTACTACTTCGGGTGTCAAGAGATTGAGCATGCCACATTCATCGTTGTCGCCAAACAGGCCCCAGGCATTTCCGTGAGGACCATCTTTGCGTAGTGGGAGAGAGTCAAATGAGGGTTTTGGTGACATTGTTGCAACTAAGGCGAGATAAGAATAAGCTAGGGATCTCTGCAAGAGTGAAATCGCAGACTGATGGTATGTGTTGAGGGGACCGATGCTGATGACGTGACAAGGTTGCAATGCTTAGTAACAATGCTCTTAATATTAGAGGCACCTCACTATCTATAACCCGAAATGCGGGGTTTGTCCGAAGCTACCTTTACCAGATAGTGGTGTAAGTTGACTATTAGAATGGAAACACTGGAAAAGCAGAGGCATATTTTATCACGTGTTAATATTAAAAATATCAAAGAGTAACCCAATACCTTATAGTCCACACAGATACTAATATTAATCCTTTGTGTGCGTCTCTCCTTCCCCTCCTAACCTAGTGGCCATTTGTCTGTTGACTTGTTGATGGGTAGCTAAACTGCCATATCTTATGACGTTGATCCCACTCCTCATCAGCAATCTTAGGGCCTGTCGATTCGAAAACAGTCCTATTAGCCACCCTAAGCTTAGGAACTGCACCCTTCCCTGGCCTCAAGCATTTGTCGCTGACTTCCTTCTCGTTGGATGTCTTGAGCTTCTTTACTTCTGATGGATCCCGATCACCGTGATTGTTGGTGGGGGAGTAGTCGTGTACCTCCTCTAGTCTCTTCTTAAGAGAGTCGTGAAGAACAGCGCCTCGGGGTATATCACGAGCAGCGCCAAAGTTGGGCAGACCTCTGTAGGACACCCAGCCCTTCTTCTTGGGGTCAACGGCGTCGTTGAGTTCCCATCGCGGAATGAAGAAGCAGATTTCTAGGAACTACAGTTAGTTTATTTCTTGCGTGAGGTACAAGAGCTTGCTTACCCATAAACTTCCACATTAGGACTTTGGAGAGGGCTGTGCCATATCCAAACGATAGACAGTCGTGTTTGAACCCGTTGATGATGTTGTCCTTCACGCTCTGGACCACGTTCATGTTGTCCTTGAAATCTTTCAGACTGTGGCACCAGTGGACGGCAGAGCGCGGGTCTTTCTTGCCAACAATATCGACCTCTCGGATCATCCACTCCAAAGCCATGTCACTCATCTGCAGGCGGTTGTCCTCGAGCGAGAGGTTATCCGGGAGGTTACTGGCCTTCAATGAGACCAAAGCGTATTTGAAGCGTTGCCAGGCTGTCAACTTGGAGCGATCCACGGCGGGCCACCCACCACCAATATCGCCGTGGTTGCCAGGGAACCATACCTCACGAATATCTTCCTTATTTTTCGTGTCATTTCGAATGTCTTGAGCAAGCAAAGCGGGCTTGAACTTGACACGTCGCTCGTCAACAGCCACAGCGTGACGAATGTGCTTTGCTGTCCCAGTCACTTCAATCGGAGCTGGTGCATTCTTCTCAACCATAGCAACTGAGTTAACACAGTCCCAGAGACCGAGGAAGAAGACTTGGATGTTCTCGTGGTTGCTGCCAGAGTCGCCAGCTGTTCTGCAGAATGTCTCACCGAAAGCTAGAATCTCTTTCTTTGCCGCCTTAGTCTCTTTGCTTTCCAAGACTTTGTTGTCGCCAGCCAGAAGGGCGTCTGCACATGCCTCTACGGCCGGTGGTTCGTGATCACCATTTGACAGTAAAGGGGCATCTTCGGTTGACTCCTCCTCGTGGTCATGTTCGCTGACAAAGATCTTGCTCTTCTTTTGCGCCCTGACACGGTCGGCGCTCTCGCACTCAATGGATCTTTGGTACAGGCGGTAGGCAAAGGGGACCATTTCCTCGTTGCCTTTGCAGAGCAGACCTACCACATTAATCATACGTGCCAAGTATTTGGCTGTGAAGGCACCGCGACTGAAGCCAAAGATGTAAATCTTTGCGTCCTACATACTGGTCAGCGGCATGACAAATGTGAAGTTCGTTGAGGTATAACTCACAGTTTCGTAATATCTCATGAGAAACCGGTACCCAGCCATAACGTGGGCATCGAAAGTTGTTCCAAATCCTTCGTCGATGGCCTTGGAAACCTTGCTGCGGAACTCTCCGAGAAAAGTCTTGTTGACTGATGTCTCGTTGATGTCATAAGTCCCGATTCCAGCTACCATTGTTAGCAAATCGAGTCTGGTAGTATTACACTATAGACGTACTCTGGTAGTAGTGGAACTGTTTGGAATGGTTGCGATTCAGCTTGCGTAAGATCTTTACCACGTTGGTGTCAGCATTGGTACCACTGAAGGTGTTGCCAGTGCCATCAAAACAAATAATGAGCTTTGTGTGCTCATCTGGAGAGACCGCTTCCTCTACATGCGCACTGCCTTGAGTCATTTTGAGGATGAAGCTAAGACGCGGGGAGATATAAGGAGTATATCTTGTCAAATGGTTGAAAATTGAAAGTGGTCGAGAGGGACATTGTCCTTGAGCCGGGGAAAGCAGCGGATTTTATCCTCAGCTACTCTGGACTCAGCAGATCAAGGGACCTGCATGCATTGAGGCAGCCTGTAAGGGCGATTGGGGCGTTCCGTTCAGTACGATCTAGACCTGCGCCAGCTAGCCACTATGCTTATGTCTGAGTCTTATCGCACCGCCTGGAAACAAGGGCTTGAGACATCACTGCACACCCATTCAATTGCACACTTTCCAGTTGGTCGTGCCGTGCCGTGTATAATTCTTTTTGGGGTTGGCTAGGCCAATAGTTCACCAGGCTAGTGAGAACTATGGAATTTCAGCCCGCCACCTTGAAGCGGGGAAGCTGTTTATTGCTGAGAGCTGAAATACCAGTTACGCTAAGCCTCCAGAGAGTAAAGCCACCGAGAGCCTCGATTGGATCGCTGACGCTTATCTATCACATTCTTACAAGGTAGAGTTTAGCTCTTCAATTCAGCCTGGCCATCACGTGGTTTACCCTCTTTCTTATCATCTTGCTTCCGTACTGAAAAGAACAGTATAGCTTTATTAGAGGATGTAATTATTAGACAGAATGGCAGTCAAAACAGAATGTATATCTGAGTATGACAGTGAACTCAGATAGGAGCCAAGAGTATCATTCTTCTTGATTCCTAGGCTCTAGGTTGTTTTGTTTATTCTGTTGTCTAACCTTAATTACAATCACATGCGGGAACCCATTTGTTGAGACCAGTGCAGCAGAAGGCCTCCTCTTCTAAAATTCTATTTGCATTGAATAACGTGTATAGCTGGGCTAAGTTATCCATGACAGCCTTGAGATCTTCCCCCTGTCTAAAACCTCTTCCAGTAGGACTCTATTTATTAGCTTCTTCCCAAATGCTATAACTATCCTATCTGTTACTATAAATAGAAGCTTGAAACTTTTCTAATAGCTTGGATTGATAATAAGCTTATTGTTCTGCGGAGGACTAACCGAGATTTGAACTCGCGGCTTGTGTAGTAAACCCGAGCAGCATAGATTATTACAAAAATCGTAAAAGTGGCACCAAGGTTGATGCAGAAGTAGATAGCACAGAGAAGGAAACCTATCCTGTGGAATAAGACCGATACGGACCATCAGAACGCAGCTAATAACTAGGTGCATAATGAGAAAGTAGTGTAGTAATGTATGAATGGCAGCAGTAAAGGCAGGAAAATAGCTTATGTTAGATAGCTAGATATCGCCTCAGGTTATTCATTTTAAAGTATTTGATGTACAATCAAGAAGATAAAGTAGTGACGAAGCTATCTGAGAACCCTAAAGTAAACACCTAGACTGATAGGTTTATCTGTTCTAGGGAGCCCATTACTTCTTGAGTCTTCTGGATTTGGAGGATTGCGCGGATTGGGTGTCCTGGGCTGCCTGAAATTTAAATCAAGTACGAGGTAGATGGTCTTGTAACTCAGAGTAAGAAGCCTTTCAATTTTGTTTCGCGAACGGACTATCCTGGCTAATTTTATTACAGCTGGGATAGCCTCACTTTAAACAGATAAAGAAATAGACAGATTCTTATTTACGATATCGTAGACAAATTCGAGAAATGTTTGTCTACCTTATATAAGACCAGTAATAAGCCATAAGCATACCAATCATAGCCCAACACGTGGCTCTGTAGAATCCTAACCCAGGAGGATTCCAGAGGATTTTTGAGGCGTCGCTGAAACAAGTCTAGTCGAGGTTCGAGTAAGCAGTAAAATGCGAAATACTTCCGGCCCGAAAAGCTATGACCACAATGCATTCCATCACAATGCAATCCATCACAATGTCCCTAAATCCGGCACCAAGAGACAAGATTATTATATTATAAGCTCTCCTATAGCTTAGCTAACACCAGACTAATACAAGCTATAAATCGGTATGTTCTTATGTTTTACATTCCGATTGCAATTTGTACAGGATGTTCTTAGGCAAGCAAACCCAGCTGAATCCCTCTGCCCCGGCTAACACTGCCGAAGCCCAAAGTCCTGCATGCACTAAGACATCAGCCCATTCAGGATTCTAATGATCTACTAATTTTGGAACTAATAACAAAGTCCAGACCTTCCCGCAGAGCCAATTAAGCCTAGTGTATAGTCGTCGAGCATTATTACCATTAGTAGTTAGTCAAGCTACGCCTAGTTCTACGCCTCCTTTTGTTAGGTATTTTAACCGTAGTTAAATAGCTCAGACACGCCATTGTGGCATAGAAAAGTAAGACCCTTTTAAACTTCTTTTTCGCTTCTAGCATACTGTGACACTCGGAATCCAGACAAGATGGGGTCGGACCTCTACCCTCACAGAGGCTTCATGCTAGACACAGGCCGAAAGTTCTTTCCAGTCAAGGCCATTCTCAGTTTGCTGGCTGTTCTTCAGCAGTACAACTTCAATGTCTTCCACTGGCATATTTACGACGCGGAAAGCTTCCCATTATACTGGCCTGCTGATGGTGGTCTTACGAATGTCAGCATTAAGTACAGTCATTCACCCGAATACTACACCATGAAGGATATTCAGAGTGTTGTCACATATGCGAAGAGTTTGGGGATTCAAGTTTACCCGGAGACAGACATGCCTGGTCACAGTGATATCTGGTATGTTGCAAGATTATTTGTGCAATATCTACAACAGTCGCTGACCATTAATTACAGGGGATTATGGCATAAAAACCTGGTAGTAGGCAAGCCAAGCCTGGAACACCCCGACGCCCAGCTCGATATTAGACCACAGAACCGCCAAACATACGATAATATTAAGAGCCTGGTTGCTACAGTGAACAAGTCTTTCGGATCTCCGATGCATCACTTTGGCGGCGATGAAGTGGCATACATTTGGAATACAAAGGACGACAACCAACTATTCGAGACATTCCTGAACTGGCTGAAAAGCTCCAACCCAAGCAAATCGCTGATTCTCTGGGACGACCCTCTTACCGATGAAGAAAAGGACATCAACATATCCAAAGACTGGATTATACAGACCTGGCATAACGGCGTCACTCAAGATGTACTTGACCAGGGTCATCGTGTTATTGTCTCTGAATCCGAGGCATTCTACATTGGGAATGCGGACGCTGATAAGATATCTTCGTTTAAATTTCCAGACGATCCGGATGTGTTGGGTTTCGAACTTGCCTGGTTTACCTCACAAGGGGACGATCCGTATGATTTTAAGCAAAGCTGGATTATGGAACCTATCAAGGCTGCGTCAAAGATCCGAAGGAAGAAGAGTGTGGCTCAATGTGCATGATGGTCTGAAATAGAGCCAAGTGGAACCTTTGTGTTTTCTACTTCTAGTTCAATTATGAATGTGGAAATTTTAAAGAATACGATGAGGTTCATTTGAGCACTGCCCCCAAGTGAAGTCAGCAGGGCGTTGCATGCATCACGGAAATAAAATTATCAGCAACAGTTGGTGTAGCCAACTCCGTCGGACACGGAGCCTGACCCCTGCCAAGCGGATATATATGTTCATGAATAATTTTAATCTTTTCAGGTGCTCAACGCAAACCTCCGCAGAACATTAATAATTAAACCCATCAGTCACAAATTAATATTACTCTCTTAGTATTTCTATTCAACAGAATTCAACTCAAGTACTTTATCTCATATACCCCTTGTGCATCCCAGGACAACAACCAGTATGGCGTTGATGCGTTGTATGAACACGGCTACATTTGAGCTCCATACCAGTACACAAATCGACTTCAAAGAGCAACGCTACGCAATCCTCTCCCATCGATGGGGATTGGATGAGATTCTCTTTGCCCAGATAGGACAATACGCTCAAGATCTGAGAGGCACCAAAGGTCGTCACGCCTTATCACAGCTTGACAAGATCCTGCATGCTTGTCGCACCGCTCGAGAGCAGGGTCTGCAGTGGATGTGGATCGACAATTGCTGTATCAACAAATCCGACAATAGTGAGCTGTCTGAGTCTATCAATTCCATGTTCAAATGGTACAGCGAGGCTGTGGTATGTTTAACATATCTCTCTGACGTGCGTAAGTCCTCGGGCAGTACAGCCAACTCGCATGTCTTCAAAAGCTTTGAGACGGGCGAGATGACAAAGTGGTTCAGCCGTGGATGGACATTACAAGAGCTCCTCGCACCTGGCAAGCTACTCTTCTATGATACAGACTAGAACTATCTCGGATCCAAGCAGGAGCTAGCGGGACCGATCGAGGAAGTTACTGGTATTGCGGCGCCTTACCTCACTGGCGAGCAGGATTTCCGCATCGCTTGTATTGCCGCCAAGATGAGCTGGGCTGCAGATCGCGAAACGACAAAGGAAGAGGACATGGCATACAGCCTCTTTGGCATCTTTAATCTTCACCTGCCTGTGCAGTATGGAGAAGGTAAAGCAGCCTTTTTGAGACTCGAGGATGCTCTGATAGCCAAGAACGACGAGTCTCTTTTTGCCTGGAAGATGCCCTTGGACGGACCAGGATCCTCCTACCAAATCGTTCTCGACAATACCGTGGACCTTGGGCCTGATGAATGGGGCCTTCTGGCTCCGTCGCCGAAATGGTACAAACATTGTGGGAAAATGACGATACAGCACAAAAAGACAGTAATGAGGCAGCGCGGAGGGTTTAGCAGAACACCACAGGGAATCAGCGGTCCGATTTCCAAGCGCAATCATTATGTCACTGCGGTGTTGACCGGGTTGACTGTCGTGGGGGCTATTCCATTCCAGATCTGGCTGGCTGTGAGAAATAGAACGACGCTCAAGTACACACTTAACTGCTGGGATCCGAACGAGGATGGAGCAATGAGAGCGGTGCGGCTGCATCTGCGGCCTGTGAGAAGGGATCCCCCAATGTGGATTAGAACCGCGAGCCAAAGCTATGATTTGACCAAATCAGCTGCCGACACTGGTTACTCGGCGGTCGGGACGGTCTGGCAACCTCAGCTATACTAGTAGTAGGATGTAAGACTTGGAAATTATAAAATCTAAAACTTGTGACTTATGCTTCTTACCATAAATGAGTTGTTTTGGATACCATGATAGATTGCAGGAGAGACCGTAATGAATTGATTACTTTACCTACATCACGTGAAACACAGACGCAGTATTCAACAACAGTCAACAGGCTTCCATAGCTCAGTTGGTTAGAGCGTCGTACTAATACTTCATACCGAGTAATTGGTAATGCGAAGGTCTCAGGTTCAAGCCCTGGTGGGAGCAAGTCTCCAGCGCCCGCTGACTGTAATTTTTGCATTTTTGCCATTTTTACCCCACCTCAGTCACATACCACTACAAATAGAAAACCTCGCATAAAACTTTCTCCATATGACTGGCGGTTGAATCTATTTCTACCTACCAAATGAAGCCATTCTTTTGTATCATACATGCGTAGCTTGATTGTCTCCCTGGTTGTAATCATGTAGTAACACACTGCCGCACAACAGGACGAAAGAAACCCTACGTGGCGCTTAGAGCATACCCTATACAGGGAAACAAACAGGCAGCTCAGCCAGATCTGAAATACTATTTGTTAAGTATGGCTCGGGCTGCAGATACACTCATTTAAATGTAAGGTGCTACTCCAAATGTCAAGTAAGAAAAAATACAATTCCTGTTCATGATACTAGCACTAGTGCCAGATAAAGACAATTGTCCGGCGTATTGTCCACACCTCACCTCAGCCTTCAACCATTGATGTGCCACTAGCAGGTACACAGAATGAGTATTCGCGAGCCTGCATGTAATGTTACAAAAAGGTGGACGTCGTCTTGTGTCAACCGTGAACGGCTGCAGATATGGGTTCAAGAGTCGCTCAATCCTCTTGGCCTCGTATAAACCCAGTAGTACTAATCTGAATTCCCGCCAGTTTAAAAGTAGAGGAACAACCCAGCACATCCTAGAGAAACATTCACAGAGATGAGCATTAAAAACCCACTGTAATAAAATCCGATCTATTCCCAGCCTCCGAATTCCAGCCCAAGAGTGGCTGGGTAATTCAGGTTAGTGCTTATTTACAATGCCCGCTGATGCCTATTTTCAAGACAGCCTGGCCTTGTAGTGTGAGTACAAATTATACTAACTTGCCTTTAGACATTATGTCGTTAATTGTTGTATAGGATAGCTGTTCTCTTACCGCATACAATATGGGTGGCACTATTTCTCAACTATGGACTCCTAAACCAATCCGGGTAGGTATAATCGGCCTCCGATCAGCAGGCAAAACAGCTATTATATACAGACTGAGTGGAAACAAGTCACCAGTAACGCCATCTACCGACAGTAAGTCTCAGCGGTGTTATGAAAGCATACACACTGATAAACAGAACAGCAGTGACTACCACTCTTGTCCATCAAGCAAGCCAATCATTTGATCTCTGGGACTATACGGCAGACCCCAAAGTAATACCAGCTTGGAGGAGTTTTATGACTAGGGTGCATGCTGTCGTATTTGTAATCGACAGCTCAGACAGAGATACTCTACCAGAAGCCAAAACAGAACTACTACGCCTGCTGAAGGAAGAAATGCTGGATCATCAGCCGTTCCTTATTTTTGCTAATAAACAGGATAATTCAGTGGGTAGTACTCTTCACTCACATGCAAAGCGGGTACTGATGTTGAGTAGAAAGCCATGAGTACTGCTGAGCTTACCGAATATCTTGACATCCAACAGTATCTCAACAGAGACTTGAAATGCGTTCGTATTACTTTTTGTTACAGGCCGGAGCTGGTACTAACAACGTGATTCGTAGTGCGTCCAAGGGTCAAGCGCTGTGACAGGAGATGGCTTGACTGAGGGTCTTGAATGGGTGCGACAGGCTGTGAGAGCGCGCCAGAGGTAAACAAGACTTCTGCGGCGGTTATAGCACTGTAGATTTATATTACGAAGAATGCATAAGTTTGTTCCATTGTCGCGAAGTGCTTTACTGTGTTGAAAAGAGCCCTTATACAAATTCCACTGCCCAGTCTTACGTCTCAATCACTACGAATGGATAGCGCATTGATATGATTTATTACATTTGTAAAAACCTCATAGAGTGTTCCGACTCAGTCTCCGTTATGTAATATTCGCCCCATGAGTAAGTGGCGGGACCGCTCAGGCCATACCCTCCACTCCGGTCTTAACTTTAAAAGTCTAGAAATGCTTGGTCGCATGCACAGGAGCACCTGTTCAGCCTCATGCTTCCTATAAGTGGCTGCAGAGAACATTTAAATGGATCTAACGACGGGCCGGTTACCTTGCCAGCTCCTTGGGTCCGACATGCTACCAGGATCAGTCGGGGAACTGCTGACTTTTTTCGCCCAAGTCAGACCCTTCAGTCCGCGGGTTCGCAAGAAAAAAGACACAGTGGAGTCTTGGGCTATCCCTTGTTTGTTACTAGAGTCCGGATCAGGGGATATGTTGAAAACTGTGCAGCAGCCTCCCGTTGATCAGTCGACAAACAAGCTTCGGGTGCATGAGACGTATTCTTCTTTATGTTTTGTGGGAATCATCCCTGCTTTTAGGCTCTCATTTACCTCACCAAATCGAATGGCCTACTCCGTACTCCTACGGAGTACAGCAACCGGGTGAGTGATATTCTGTGCAGATCACAACCCGAGGTCGGATCACCCTACCGAAAACCAAGCAGTCTTACCCACCCAGTGGAATTCCAAGCACAGCCAAGACCCCTAGACCAATAGCTTGGAAAATTCAGACTCCGGTGATTCCCGCGATAGCAACTGATCAAGGTGATCAGATAAGATGACATGCCACATCCCGCCCGGTCGCAAGACGGGAAAAAATTGATTGATAAGATGGGATTTGACACTAATAGCGCGCGAAGTGGGGGGAAGGATCATATCTAAAAGATCTAATCTGATATTGGAAGCCACCTCCGAGCTCGCAGGGCTTGGCACCCGGATCTGCCCACTCAGACCAGTCTAGCCAGCCCGAAGGATTCATCGGTCGAACTGCCAAGAGAGCTTCCTGCATGAAAACCCACCCCCACCAGGGTAGCAGAGCTCTTTTTGCCTCTTGCCGATAACTTAAAAAGGATGCAGATGATCCTGTTAGAGTTTACCTGGTGTCCTCGACATCTCCCCCCCTCACACACATAAGCTTGTTAATCTCTTTTGCTACAGTGCTTGCAGGCAAAAATGAACCCTCCCGAGGTCAGCGCCCACCAGGATGGCAGGTCTTCTGACGAAGAGAAGAACACTGGCATCCCACAGACACAGAGTGCTGCTGTCCACGATGGCTCCTCGGACTTTGAGTCTGATGGTGAGTACCAGCAGGGTATTGAGCGCGTGCGTGCCATTACCTCTGTCTGGACCAAGAAGACCCTCATCAGCATGTTCCTCATGTAAGCTCTTGTCCTGTGTGTTACCTCACATTCACTAATTGTCCTAGGCTGTACTTGATCTCCTTCGTCGACATGATCATGAACTACGTCGACTCGGCCCTCAACCCATACATTACCTCGAGCTTCGGCGCCCACGGTCTCCTCAACATTGGCAGCATTCTCGCCTCCATCATCGGTGCTTGTGCTCCCCTTCCGCTGGCCAAGGCCATTGATGTCTGGGGCCGAGTCGAGGGCTTTGCCTTCATGATGGTTGTCTGCATCGTCGGCATGATCATGAAGGCGACTTGCACCACTGTGCAGATGTACATTGGCGCACACATTCTCTACTGGGTCGGCCACATTGGTGTCATGTATGTCATTGGCGTTATGCTGGCTGATATGACCACCTTGACCAACCGTGCCTTCATCTACGGCATCAACACCACTCCCCGTATTGTCGCCACTTTTGCCAGTCCCGAGATTGCAACAGGTTTCTACGAGAACCTCAACTTCCGATGGGCGTTTGGCTCGTTCGCCATCATCATTGCTGCTTGCAGTATTCCTGCCATGGGCACAATGGTCTACATGTTCCGCACAGCCACCAAGCAAGGCGTCATCACCCGCAAGAGATCTGACCGCACATTCCTCCAGTCTCTCAAGTTCTACTTTGTCGAATTCGACATTGTCGGCATTGTGTTGCTGTGTGCTTGCATTTCTTGTCTTCTTCTTCCCTACAGTTTGGCTCCGTATGCTCCCAAGGTCTGGTCGACACCTTACATCATTGCCCTCGAGGTCCTTGGAGTTGTGCTGATCCCCATCTTTTACGTGTGGGAGGCAAAGATGGCCCCTGTCCAGTTCTTGCCCTTCAAGTACCTCAAGCAGGGAACCATCATCGGCTCATGCTTGCTCAATGCCATTATGTTCCTGTCTACCTTTAGCTGGAACGCCTACTTTGGCTCTTACCTCCAGGTTGTCAACAGGCTGAGCATTTCCAATGCCAACTACGTGCTCAACGCCTACTCCCTCACCTCTTCGGTCTTTGCACCCTTGATTGGCTGGTGGGTCGCTTACTCGGGCAACATCAAGTGGACTGCCATGGCTGGTGCCCCCATCATGCTGCTTGGAACTGCCCTCATCATTCCCTTCCGAGCACCTGACACCAACGTTGGTCTTCTGGCCTTGACCCAAATCCTCGTTGGCTTTGGTGCTGGTGTCTTCTCCACTGTCGACCAAGTTGCTGTCATGGCCCCTGTTACCCACCAGTATCTGGCCGTCACCAGTGCTCTCTCGGGTCTGTTTGGTGGTGTTGGTGCTGGTATTGGCTACGCCGTTGCTGGTGGTTTCTGGAACAACGTCATGCCCGCTCAACTTGCGCAGCGTCTCCCTGAAGCTGCCAAGGCAAATGCCTCACTTATCTTTGGTGATATTGAGATTCAGAAGTCGTTTGCTGACGGCTCTCTTGAACGTGAGGCCATCGTCGGGGCGTATGCTCACACCATGAGACTCATGGCCATCACTGGTGTTGCCACCATGCCTCTTTGTGTTCTCTCCATTATTATCTGGAGAAACATTAATGTCCGCAAGGTGGAGGAGGAGAAGGGAAAGCAGACAAAGGGCATGGTCTTCTAGTTGTACAAACTTGCAAGCTTGTCCTCTGTATGCTATCAGTGTAAAAGTTCTAAGTTATTTAACAAATAATAATTATATAATATAAAGTGGTTTCTAAGCCTCTCATACCACGTCCCTATTAGTCTGTGCTACGATGCAGGTAATCTTGAATGGGGTTCTCTGGCTAGTAAGGAACCCGACTGGGATATAAATAGCTATGTACTAACTCATACCATCCCTCTACCACCAGGTATCAGAGAGAACAAAATAATCTATTGCTTCTACCTGAGGTCCATTTGCACAAAGTGACGAACCTCTGGCATATGCCGTAACAAGGCATTCCACAGCTCTTCAACTGTAGCATACCGTGTGTCAAACTCTTTTAAACTGTCCACAGCTGCGCTTTGTTCCAAATTGGCCTTAGCATTCTCCAAGCTCAGGTTAATAATACCTTCGATAATACGTCTGTTGGGTTCAACTTCGCGGTGAACACTCGTTAGATGTGCAAGGGCAATCTCCAGCGCCTCGATTTCCTGAACCATGGTATTCCTTAGGTCCCGGATGCGACGGCCAGCCTCAGTGCTAGGGCGCAAGCGACGATTTCGAGCAAGGGTCTTCAGTACTTCGGTCGTTGTGATTTGGTTAGTAATAAAGCTTCGGATACGTTGTTCGTCTATGGAATATCGTCCGTGACGACCCAGAGACTTGTGGAGATACTTGCGAATCTCAAGGTCCACATGTTCCGTTGCTTCGAGGAGATCGTGTACATCTATCGCTGGAATCTCATTCTGATGCTGGTCCATGGTAAAACGGTGTGAGCTAAAGGTGATGTGTTTTATAGCGGCTGCGAAGTTGGGTAGTTCTAAGACAAATGTTGCCTAGAGACTGTTAAGACTGAGTGGTAAGTATATATAGTAAATAACATATCTACAACAAGGAGTGAGGTGGTAAGTGATAGTAGCTTGAGTAGAAGATAGTTACTAGCCGCAGTGTATGTGTGACGGGAGTGTAGGTTCATCACAGGTACTACCTCTTTGGATAATACTATAAGGCTTTCCTTCACTGCTGTAAGAAGTAGATATAAGTGATTCACGATGCAGAAGGCCTGTCACTGTTGCGACTGTCCTTTTTAAAACTGTTTGGACTGTGATGAAGTGGAGTAAAAATTGAGATGAGAACGGTCAAAAAGGTCGAACCGGGGGTCGAACCCGGGACCTCTCGCGCACTCGTGTGAAGCGAGAATCATAACCACTAGACCATTCGACCTTGAATGTAATTCGTTGAAAGCCAGTTTCGTCTCAGCATCCAAGAAGTGGAGGGCCCGGTGAAGTGTCCTGTCAAATGTCATAAGAGCGGGAGTTTTACCACATCTTGAGCAGCCCAGCTTTTCATTCACATAGACAAAGACTTCTAATTTGAGGTATGTTTCTGTAACAGCTAAGATTTACTAAGCTCTTTCATACTTAATCATTCTTCCTCCTACATAAATAAGAATCTAGCCTAACTAAGGACCAAGATAGTCAGGCAGTTCCAGACCAGTCTTCCAAGCTTCCGCTCGAGTAACAATAGGCGCCAGCAACTCAGATAGACCACAGTAGTGTCGAACCAGAACCTGCGGCAGGTTGTTCTTCTCCGCAGCTGGACGACCAAACAGTCCTGTTGGAGTGCTAATAGCTTGAGGGCCGAAAAAGTTAGTACTAACCAGCTGTTGATTTGTTGTGTTGGTTTGAGGTGTGACAACAGTACTGAACAGACCACCAGTGGGAGCTTGCTGATGACCACCTGGAAACGATGGTTGAGCTGACAGGCGCCATTGGCCTGAATGCTTGAAGGTAGAACTATCCTGTTCCGAGCTAAAACAGGTTGACGAAGGCGTATTTTTCAGAGATTGAATGACCTGGTGAACAGCCAAAGCATCGAATGGAGCTGATGGTCGGGGGTATAAGCCACACCCTTTTGTCGCTTGCAGTAAATCACCCAAGATCATAGATCTGCAGACGCGGCTGCACCCCAGCTTCCCATCAAGCAGGTCCTTCTCAAGCGCGTCCAGGTCTACAATTAAGTTCCGTAGGATGACAAGTCTTCTGCTTTCCATGAGGTCTAAACTATTAGCTAAAGTCGCATGTTTATTAAAACTCACTTACCCAGAATAGCTACCCGAATCGGCAGGTCATAGCTCAAGACAGCACCTTGACTGTGCAGGATAGCTAGCTTGGTCGCAGTTTTGAAGACACTAGCATTCTCAAAGACAAAGGAGGCCAGAATAAGCTGAGCCAGTGTTTTAGCGTATGTTGGTGCGAGTTTCTCATAGTTAGCCATCCAGCTTTGGCTGAAGAATGCGAGTGTGTCGTGGCATTCCAAGTCATCCACGATGGAGGCGACGGCAGACAACAGGTCCAGCGAGATAGCCCGAGGGACATCACGGGTTTTCCCGTGGATGATCTTCAGCACTAGCTCAAAGGCTTCGACGTCGAAAACATCCTCGGACTTCCAGTGGTAAAGGCCATCTTCCTCTTTTGAAGCCTCTTTGAAGGTGCTTGCAAAAATCTTGGATGCGCGACGCGATGCAAATGTGAGATGCTTCTGTGAACACAAGAACTGCTTCTCTGGTGGGTGTTCTGTGGAGGGCTCAATACTGGCATCAGCGCTAGACTCAGTATTAGGTTGAGTAGCGGGATTTTTCTTGATTGGGAGGATCAGCAGGGTGTCACCACTGGGGTCAATTTGAACAGCTGATGTCGTCATGTTATTGGTGTAAGTGTTGGTATCGTGATTGTTGATAGTTTAGTATAGTTACTGAGGTATTTTTAACAGTGAGAATAAAATTACATGCAGCTACTTGTTATGGTTATTTAACTAGGATTAATAAAGCTGCTTACCCTGGAGTGTCGTTTCAATTCTTGCATTTATCTTTAAAATTGCAGAATTACTCATATAATACTAACTTTTACACTCGTAGTATCTTATCGGTAGAAATAAAGTCATTTAGCAAATTAATTCTATTGAGTCCTGTATTTTGAGTGGCGTCTTTTACCTTTCTTTCTGTTCAAAGTATTTTCATGACAAAAGCTCTCTCAAAATTAGACAAGACTTCACATTGCGTGAAGGCCTGACCTCTGCCCATATTCATATAAAATTCGACCTGTCAAAGCATCAAAGCGTAATTGGTTTAGTGGTAAAATTCTCCGTTGCCATCGGGGAGCCCTGGGTTCGATTCCCAGATTACGCATCATGATCCATTGTAGGCTAGTCCTCCTGTCTTTTCTTTTGTTGTCATGCAAGACACCCGGCGCTGGGGGACCTGTAGACTCCCTCCCCTCAGTGATCTTGAGGATGCCTCCTGATATGAGTAGTATCCTCTGTGATTATTATTTTACTATTTCTTTTTAAGTCCTCTTAACAGTCTACCCCCTCAGCAGCCTAAATAAAATCACTTATGATGTATCAAATTTAGGACTGGTTTAAAAAAAAAGCTGGCATGGTAGACAAAACTATTTCTTACCTCTTAACTTGTGGGATAAAATTCACTGACTGTTAAAGTTGAATCGGAGAGTAAGAGCTAAGTGAAGTTGTAGCCGGGCAAAAAGCAGGTCTCGGAGGGAGTCGAACCCTCGCTGGCGGAATCAGAATCCGCAGTCATAACCGTTAGACCACGAAACCTCATTGGTCTTCAACCATGTCAGACGGTGGCAAATTGCGGTCCCTTGTAGTAAGGTCACAACGCTGGGCGATCAATTGATAACATACTGTCTCTGAGGTAAAGCAATGAGAATAAAACTATCAGCTTAATCTTAGAGACTTATAATCTAACAAGACTTTCTCACCCATGCTCCTGTCCTCGAATGAGCTAATCCTGTTTAAATGCAATAACTTGCCTAAGAGACATTTAGAAGAGTAATGAAACCTTGTTTGTAATATTATAAATCATTAGTCGCAGAAGCATAATGATAACTATAAAGAGTAGCAAATAAATAACTCATCCTGCTGAAAACCCTCTGTTTGGACCTGTCTTCCCATTTGTACGGATTCCCTCAC
Source organism: Fusarium sp. PT (assembly GCA_021020635.1). NCBI lineage: Eukaryota > Fungi > Ascomycota > Sordariomycetes > Hypocreales > Nectriaceae > Fusarium > Fusarium sp. PT. Next base: position 214,040 of record JAHMRZ010000017.1, read on the forward strand.
GGACTGGCCCCCTCGGATATGCTGGTCTTCATCCGGATACTAAGCAACCTGCGAAAACTCCGCCAGCCAATAAGAAAAAGGAATGTTATTTCTATTCCCAATATTAAAGCTGAAAATCCTATGTAATGTACCTCGTAGAAATGTATAGCTTATGATGAGAGGAGATATGCATTCAGATATTGAGCCCTTTCGGATATATGAAAGCCTCTTTGGGTAGCTTCAAAGCAAGTAAACTGTATGATGATATGTTTCCGGTGATAACTACAATATGGCATGGAACTTCACTGTATGTTACGGACTGAATTAAAGCTTGAGAGGTCCCAAGAGCGGAACTGGGACGCGGGATTACATAGATCACGAAGTATAAAAGGATTGCACCGTCTCGGACAACAGAGAAATTCCACAGCACAAGCAAGAATAATCACATCGCAGTATTTATACAAACTCACCCACCTCAGTAAGCATACCTCGTCTACTTCCCGTCTCTTTCACACTTTACTGACTTCTACCATCAGGAGTCAGGATGGTAAACCTACTCACTATCATCTCTACCCTCGACGTCGTCTCTTCAGTCTAGGCTTGCAAACAGACTTACACTTTTGCATCTGCCACCAATAATGCCTGCACCTATCACTGCTTAATGCGTGCGAGGAAATTTCAGCCCAGCAGGCCGTAACACTTTCCTTGTGGCTCTGCATGGTGCAGGCATCTCGTGCACTGCTGTTCGCACCATTTATATCTCCTGCAGGAAACTGAAGGCGTTTAGAAGCTACTATTGTCATTATCGGCCTTGTGATTGTGGTTGTTAAACATACTCGGGCTCTGGGATATAAAGAAAGGGTATGGTAAAAGGCAACAAGTCTGCGGGGACTGACTGCATCTAACGATCTGACTCTGACGCTGGCTCCCTCCTCGTATAATAAATACGTAAGACCGAAAACCCTGAGACCAACAAGGGGGTAAAGAAAAGCTTGGACTCCCAGTACCGTAATTCATAGTGAGACGAGGGCTGCATTCTTCTTCATATCACGGGCCGGCACGAGGGAGCTGGATAATTCGGCACGTAAAGCATGCAAGTCAGGGACAGAGAAAGTATACAACCCGGCTAACCGGCTGCTGCGCAATCAAGCTTTCCGACACACCCAATCGACGGCCTTGATGCCCACACGAGCTCCACCTCGTAAAGAGTGATCTGATCGCTTATCCTATTTTTGAGTAGCCTCGGTGCTTTCCGCACTAGTCCCCGTCGATCGGGGGCCTTGTTGACGATTGGGGCTTAGTGGGAGTGGCATTCTTTTACAACCAACAGTTGCCGTGTTATCGGTGGATTAAAGTTCGTATAAAATACCTGTGAGCCCTGCCGGAGACGGAAACTTTTGTGGTGTTCCCTGTTTGCTTTCCTTCAATTCCCAAACCTTCTCAAATCTATTTTCCACGGATCAATTCACTACAAGGTTGGGAGCTGGGAAGTCCCTCTCCACAGAAGGCCATGGACTACCTTCTTCTTCTCCGAGCCAATAGGCGAAGAGGTGTTCTTATTGCTATGGGTATTCTAGTGACCTTTGGCCTTCTACTACACTCCTGGCTGTTTTACTTCCCATCTGTCAGCGACTTGAACTTCCGGTGAGTTGAATGATCCCATCCCCATATCACCACCCGTTCTGACCAGGCTTGATCAGCGCATCACTCTCAACTCCATTGCCAGTGACTTTGGCGGAAAATACACCCGACTTGATACATTATCTATGGAAGCCATTTCTGCACAACCTTAATGATACTCACTTCGTTTCCAAGGAGGGATACAAGTACAGTATAGACAAAGGCAATCATCGCTGGTCGAAGCCTTTGAAGAAGAAGTTACTTATCCTAGATGTGGACACTCGACTGGATACTGGCGCTGGCGCCATGATGGACAAGTCGCCTATGAATGTCAGCGCAATGACTGGGAGGACTGCTGGAATGATGAACCACTATATCTACGGTATAACACAATACTATATCCACGAAGACTGATGGACTAATAATTCTTGCTTTCTAGCAATGATTCACGGATACGACTACCGATTTGTACGAGCCCCCGAATACCGCCACCGACACGGGACCTGGGTCAAGGTTCCAATGATTAAAGAAGCCCTCAAGACCCACGAAACCGTTGTCTTCCTCGATGCCGATGCCGTATTTATGTATCCCGAGATGCCCTTTGAGTGGCTGATGAGCCTGTGGAACATCACAGACAAGACCCTAGTCGCCATGTCAAACGACCCAGACTCCCCGAGAAACCGTGACGACAAAGGCAAAGTCATGATGAACACGGGATTCATCGTGGCTCGTCAAAGTAATCGCACACAAGAGCTCTTCCACGACTGGAACCAATGTCCTTCAGAGGCAAAATACAAAGGATGTCGGAGATGGGCAAAAGATTGGGCTCACGAGCAAGCAGCCTTCTCCAACTACGTCCGCTACGACTACAACTCAACAGAAGACATACGTGGAATACCATGCATGGATGGGAATGGAGCTCCCTACATTGGCGACAAGAAATGTGGTGGAGTTTTTGTTCGTCATCACTGGTTTCACAAGGATTATCCTGTGAACGACTTGCGTAAAAATATTCTTGACACTTTCTTGAAGCGGATACACGCGGGCTTTCACCATGCTCAGCAACAGAATTTTATAGACGCAAGTCACTATACTCACCCCATGAGTAACCTTAATGTATGAGTACCAGAATGTATAAATGAAGATTACATAATAGAAAGGATACATAGAATTTGGGGAATAAATGGAATAGACTCTTAACTGAGCAGTACTGTATTATATATTCTTCTTTGATGACCTCTCTATCTATAGATAGGCTAACTGTCTTCTACAACTAGCAATCTGCTTAAATGTAAAAGCGCTAAGCCTTGGTAACTTATCTTTTTCTCTCTTCTAATCTCATCTCATTAAGGTACCAGATATCTTTACAAAGAAGGATTTATCTTCTGAACTGTTCTTGTAAGAAATAATATATTTAATGACTAAATTCCTCCCCGTACAATTACCTTTTACCCCGAGTAGAGCATACGTCATCACAGAGGTCACGATCCAATAATAAGCTTTGGGTCTAATCCACAAACACAGTAATGCATTACCAGTCTGGCTCACCCGCGCACAACCTCAGTGGCTATCCTTCAAAACTCAAGGTCCTAATCAAACTTTACAAACAATCCACAGTATCCAGAAATCCCCAGATTTCATCGATCAATCAACCGTTATGTCAATAGACGCTTCTAAACCAGCTTGGTTCAACAGGGTCTACGCCCTTGCCCGACAGCGACAGGCCCAGGGCCAAGGCAATTACTGGGATCCTGACTTGCCAATCACCCCATCCGACTTTGACGAGGACATTTCCGACTGTTCAAGTGATGGGTCCTGTGCATCCGCCAAAGGCTGCAAGTTCAACGAGGATGATGAGTGCACTATTCACGGGAACGACGGCGAAGAGTCCGATTCATCGACCGGTTCAAATGCTTCGGGCCTGGACCTGGAATATTACGAGATGAAGATGCAACGGTACGAGCGCAAGTTAGAGCTCAAAAACCAGAACCGCGACAGAAAGAAGACCACCAAAGAAGAGTTCGAGCTAGAGGCTTCTCATATGAGAGAGGCTAGGAAAATCTTCGAAGAAAGCAAAGCCAAGAAGCATAAAGAGCCCACTGCCCTTACAAGCCTCAAAGACAGAAAGTTCACACTCTGGTCGGTTGACCACCTGCAGTACGCCCCCGAGGAGCTTCAATCTCCGAAATTTATCGAATTCTACCCTATGGATGCTTCAGACCAAAGGGAAACACCCTTCATGGGACACATGGTGACGGGCACTGACTCACTCTGTCTGGAAGAGTTTATACAACCAAAGAATGTCAGCAGAAATACCTACAAGCTAAGAGCAGATGAGGGAGAGGGTGAGGTGCAGATCAAGTTCTTTCATGATAACTACTTGGGGGTTAGAGTTACTCGCGACTTGGTGTGTGTAAATGAGCCTAACGGTGCACCCAAGGATGCGCCGGAGTTCTTTTTTTACTGGGGTATCTGCGATGAAAACACATTGGCTCAGAGTAGGCGGGGCAAGAAGGAGAAACGGCGTCGTTCAGCATCCCCAGAGTAGCAAGAAGAGGGTCAGTGGTTATTGTATGGTATTGAAGTGAGGACGGAGGCATGGCAGAGGACAGGTTGCGCGCAGGATAGCAGAACTACCATTGTACAGTATTGACAGTAAACTTCTTTGTTTGGCATTGCTTCTCGTCGTGATATGATGGTCATCTATTCCTGAGGTCTGGTACCTAGGCTGTCTACTCTGTGGGCCCCCTTGAGCCTTTCAAAAATGCTGGAATTTCTCTCTATATCTAAAAACAGAAGTATATTCCCGCTTTCCAGATATATAATCTTGGACGCATAGTTATAAGTTCCTCGTCGCTGAGAGATATTAAGTAGCAGACGCGCTATACACAAAGGCTTTTCTAGCTGTCATGGTACTTCCTTATCGCCTATTAGGACTATATATATAAGATCCTATATTGATTATACTAAATTAAAAAGGTCGGTTTTTATAGTGATACCTAAGAAGTATTTTCTTACGGATAAAACAGCCTGAAAATATAAATTAATTTATAATAAAGTGCTGTAGTAGGACTATAAGTTATTTAAAGTCATTTTAGGAAGACAAAAGATATAATCTTTAAATAAATAGAATTCTAAAGCCTTAATATTAATGTAATAGTATTAAAGAAGCTTTATACTATATAATCTATATTAACTACATCTTAGTATTTAAGACTTCTTATATACTACCTTACTAATAGGAAAGATAAAGAATATATTGAATACTAGATATTTATATGCTAGTGTAGGTGAGACTCGAAAGAATTATAGGACTGAGGTTTTGTATTACATTATAATATCTATAAGGTTGAATTAATCCTTATTCCTAGAAATATTATAACCATCAAATATATAAATAGTATCCTTCTATTCACAAGAATAATATATAGAGTACCAAGTGTGTAAGTAGCAATATTTTATTTCTGAGAAGAACTCATAGCTCAACCAGAAGCAGCAACTTGTTCCTAGGATTTCCCCACTTACAATGGTCTCACATCCTTTGCTAGAAATAATTATGTTCCTGAAGTCGCTCTAAAATCCAAGTTGCGTGATCAGTCATTTGCGCTGTAGCTGCAGCCCTCTGATCATCAAGTCCATCCCCATTGTTCCAAGAATTGAAAGCAGCCTGATAACCAAAATCTAGATTTGGATTATCCATGCGGTTGGAGATAATCCCTAGATCGTTACCTAGATCCTCCCCAGACCTTTCCTCAGGCGCTCTAATCTTGTACCATTCTCCAGAACCTACGGCGTTGTTAGTCTCTCAACATTGCGTGACAACATAATAGTGGAGAATGGGGGTCATTGCGAGAGCTGATCTGTCATACCAGGAATGGCTTGTTCAAACCGCCCCTCCAAGATAGCAAGCTCCAGAAAACGCCCTGGCCGAACGCCTCTTCCTGCGTCGGTCACGTAGTATCGTATCCCATTTGGCCCGGGATTGTTGGCACACTCAGTCGTGTGAGAAGGCCTGGGTCTGATAAGCGCTGTCATTGCCACCAGTCACAAATAACGTGGGTACTTACGTAAAAGATGGATTATGCGTGGTATATCGATACTGGTCCCAGACGCCGTCACCGAACTTGACATAGAACATGGGTCTACCAGTCTGTTGCTACAGGATAAAAATAAGAATTTAGATGTGTCAACAAAACAAATACTGAACTCACACAGACAAGACCATTGGGGCACTCGACAGGGCTCGGACTGATCATGAAGTAGCAAGGGTAGCGTCGGGGCACAGGGTTAGCCATTGTAGTTACTGCTTGTCAAAGGAACGGAATAAATATGTTAAATAAAGGCAATTTATCAAGATGTGTAGAGGTGCCAATAACTTTTCGATATTGCTATGTGGAATAAGGAAAAGAAAAATGCTAATAAGATCAGCGGATCAGTCTATATAGCAGTTCCCTGCCTCAAGTGGCTCCATCTATGCTTTGAGTAAACAATTAACTTGATCTCAGCCAGCCACGGTATGGAAGGTACACCTGTCGCAACACTTTCGCGCATTTAGCCACTGATAAACCTGTAGGTTGCAAGTTGATCACCTCATTTCGTTCACGCATCAGAGTCTAACGTAGTGTCTTATTACCCTAGCACTTTTTTACTTGCTCTAGTGATTATGGCGTGGCTGACTCGAACGTCACATGTAGCGCCTGCCCCCAAACTGGCCGTGTCACGAGCCTTAATTTGGCCTACGAAGCTCCGAATAGTGATAAGCGGAAGCAGTATCACTCACGCAAAGACACCTTGCCCAATATGAGCTCTAGCGCCTGCCCTGCCGTGATGTCTGTCCTCTTTTGCGTAAGCTTTTCTCCTTTTAGGGCGTGATGTTCGTAGAAAGCTGGCTTACCAAAACGAGATGGGCTGAGACATGGCTTGAATTATCGAATTCAGCTCGGGCGGCACGGCCCGGGTGAATTCACTACGTAACCGCCCTGAAATTAATTCGGCTAAAATGATCTAGCTGAAGTGATAGCAATTGCCTAGTTGCCAAAAAGTAGCAGTTCCTAAGTCAGGAGCATGGGAAAGTTAGCGGAAGAGGCCGCATGTTGAAAGTCTTTTGTCGTCAATTCTTGAAGAAAGCAAGACCAGATTTCCGACCGGTGTTCTTGCCAAGTAGTGTTGTTGTGTTGCAGGAAGCCTAAGATGATTTGACACCCGAGTCAGTGCATTTCCAAAACGAGACTAGTTGTACATCAACGACAATGAGATTGACGCATGTCTTGAAGGGAACTAAGACAGCCAACCAAAAACTAGATGCACAACACAAACGCAGACTAAGGTAGTTCTATCACAAAAGTGCATTTGCATGGCCTGTCGCTCAAGATTTCGCTTCCCCGGCAGCTAGACCATAGTCATAAACATTTTACTAGTCTCTGCTCTGATGAAAGAAAACTACATGAGTTCAAAGCTATACAAAGCTGACTGCTAGAAAATTGTAACCCTATATGTATCATCGATAATTATACCTAGTATGTTAGAAGATTCAGGACGCCAAGTATAACACTAGTTATGAGATGGCAGGCTAGATTTTAGACAAAAGAACGCCACATTGCGTGACAAGGGTAGGCACTACTTTGACACAGTTTATCTATACTTTTGGTAGTTTGGTGATATTGATGCGTGCGCCAAAGATGTGATATTGGTGTGATATTGGTGTGATGACCAGTTGCTCAGCTGAGCTATTCTCCGCTACGAATATATTGGGTTGTTTACCTGTTCTCGTAGCGCGGCATTGAGCTAATGTAACTAGATTAGGAAACCTTAAGCGACATGATTTTATCAGCAACTGTAGACTAAAAGGCACAACCACCTAACTCTACTCGACCCTGGCATGTCTATACTTCTACTGATCGTGTGGAAGCCCCTGTATGGCTGGAATATTAGACGTCTCCCAGGTATACGGAGCGAGGCGGTTTTGGATGGCCCTGTACTATAACCAGACAAGGTCTGGAGAGATCGTTCCAAAGCACTAGCACATGTGGCAGCCCAGATCTGTACGTAGAATTCAATTAACATCGGAGGAATTGCCAAGATCATCTCCTTTGACCTCCTTGGCGTTTGCTGGTCATGTCCGATGCTGAACTGGTATATGCGCCACAGCGCTTAGTAGCAATCTGGCTCTTGTTCTGGACTTTTCAATTCCGAGTACTTCGGCGTTAAATGGCTGCAGTGCAAGAAAATTCCTTCATAGACTCACGAAGGGGTATATAAGAGGACACCGTCGTGGGCAGAACGCAAGAATCTCACCACATACCGCACTTTACACTTCAAAGCACTTCTAAGACAGGCAACTCCAATATTGTTCCCAAAACCTAAACCATGTCTTCCCTTAAAGACCTTCAGCAAGATGCTATCACGTCTATTGCAAGCGTGAGCGTACTTCTGCGCAACGCTATTGCTGCTTCCCTCCCAGTTGCACCTGAGCAATATCTGACTGTTGCAGTTCCTGGAACTGTTATTGATTTGGTCGATTATGACCGGGGAGGATCGTTCGTGTATGATGTTTCCAAATATGCAACGCCACCGACAGCTATCAGGCAGTCTGAAGCCCGCCTAGTAGATGGGATGATGCCAATTGCGACTATCATGGTAAGACTGGCTCTAGAAATGAACAAGTTGACTTTGACTGACATTCTGTAGATTGGAAATACAGGAAGGAGCGTCGCTCGCTCGTATTCACGCTCACTTGACGCACTGCTGCCCGCGAAGGCCACTTTAGAGAGTGCTGATGGTATTCGAAGCCCCGGAAATGCCAACTACGACAAAGCAATGGAGTTTCTTAAGACTACAGCTCCTGGTACTCACAAAACCGTAGTTGAAGTCTACCGGGACAAGGAGTTAGCATGGGCAAGAGAGCGCTCGAATTGGGATAAGGCAAAGATCGAAGCTGGAAGTAAGTGCTTTTTGCCCTTGGAGAAACTGTGTTAGCCTTGACTGATATCTTCTGTAGAGCTGGCCGAGTTGACATACCCACCTGGTTCTTCCCCCGATTATATCGGAAAACAGAGACAATTCATCAATGACTGGAACCAGGAGACATATTACTTCTTCAAAGCTAGTGTTCAATCTGCTTGGATGGATTGGGTGGTAAATGGCCAGAAGTATAACGTGGACTTCAACTTTGGTATGGTTGATATCGATTCAATCATGGGTCGCATTGAAGCCAGCAAAGAGTCCTTGAGAAACTCAACGATCCCTGATGCCAATGGCTCTGGTGAAGTCTACGGTGTCAGCCTTACGCCTAATCGGTGGGCTACTTTCTGTAAGCGAAAAGCCGAAGGATGGTACGAGCGAAACGGACGCTACACATTGGCCCAGTTGGACAGTGAGATAGCCAGACTTGAAAGTCTTCTTGAGTCCTACAAGTCTGCAGAGACACTGGTGAAGCATGACGACAAAAGTACCCAGCTTTATCCAGCCCAAGGGGTCAAGGAGCCAGAAACTAGCCCCGACAAGACCAAGAAGGAAGTGAGTGACAGACTTGTAGATTTGTATAAGGCACAGGCGGTGTTGTCTGGTGCCGTATACAATCTCGAGCACGCCAAGGATAGCGAAAAAGACAAAATGAGGGAGGCCGTGGATAAAGCGAAGGAACAAGTTGCCGAAGCCCAGAAGAATCTTAAGGCTGCAGAAGACAACGACCAAAGTGTTCGCCAAAGCTGGAATGAGTATCACCGGATGGTTCTGGAGGGTTCAACCTACGATGATTCTCTCAAATGGCTAGGAAGGCGACAAGAAACCATTCAAAAGGAATTGACTAGACTCGAAAGGCTTCGCACCGAAAAGGTTCAGACGAACGAGACCGATATACCTGTGATCTCGGGTGTCACAGCCCCAGCGAAAGAAGGCGACAAAGGTACTCCGAGCGGAACAGCTCTAGCCACCAAAGAATCTGTGCTGGCCGATCCAGTCTTTGATTCTTCACCGACTGCAGGCAGAGGTGCCCAAGGAAACGCGGAAGATGCAGATCCATGGACCAACGTTACATTTTCCTACTCAGCCTCTGACGTGAAGAATCACACAAAGGAGTCTGAGTGGGGTATGAAGGTCGGAGGCTCTGTCGGTTACGGATTGTGGTCAGTCGGCGGATCTTACTCACACGATGAGTCCCACAAGTCGATGCAGAGCGACATGGCGGCCTGTGATGTCAGTATATCCTTCTCTGCTTTGGTTGTCAACATCAACCGTCCATGGTTGTATGGTGAGCTCTTTAGCGATGTCGACCTTCAGGTCGCGGATGGGACTAGGTTGAGCCCTGGTCCGGTCCTACTTCACCAGTTGATTAATGAGCAAAAGGTGGAAGAAATGGATAAGTGGAGCCAATTTCCAGCCTATCCAACGTCTTTCATCGTGGCTGCTGACACCACTATTGAATTCACGGGCGCAACCAAGCACATTGAGGAGCACTTTGACTCACATAGCAATTCGGGCGGCGCATCAGTGGGTTATGGCCCATGGTCGGTATCCAGCAGCTTCCATGAATCAGCGACAGAGCAGAGTATGCAGGTTCATTCTACCGCGACGGGCTGCAAGATTAGCTTTGGGGCTCCGCAGATTATTGGATGGGTGAGCCAAATCCTTCCACCACTCCCTCGGCCGCATAATTTCAATCCCTTGACCCAAGGTGCTGGTGTTCCTGTGCCTACAGGAACTAAGTGAGACTTTATAAGGGGTCTGCTTCGAATGGAGGAGGGTTAGTTGGAGATTTTATTGTATTGAATAGTCGTCAGCTCTATCACTTTGCTATCTACCGAGTATTTATCGCCTAGCTGTTATATTCCCAAGCTTGCCTTGATTTGCTTTTCTTTCCAGGTGACTAGGTAGACAACTATTAAGTTTACCGCAATATGAAAGGTCATGCAGGTGATCAATCTCATTCTTTCGTAGATAGTATGGTCAAGCTGGTTGGACATAAACTTACATGTCGGGCTTGGCTCAGGTGTGATCATTGGATCGAAACACTCCAGTTGGATGGTAATAGATAGAATAACACTAGGGCTACATAAACAAGTTACCCTGGGACCTCAGACATCGTTGTCAGATAATAGTCGTTGTTGATCATCCGTCGACGGGCTCTTGTCATGCAAAATTCGTTCGTATTTTTGCTTTATCAGCAGAGGTGCTGGGCCATTGGCGCTGCTAAATTTGACATTTGGACCAAAGAGCTTGCTTGTATTCTTTTGCTAGGCGTCTAAAGGGCCGCTCACCCTATCAAAAGTCCTAATGTAGGTAGGATTGCCATAGAATTCGGTATCCTCATGCAGATTTCTGCGCCTGCGGTTGATCCAGATGTTTAAGTGCTTAAAGTGATACATCTTAACACCCTGCTCTCCCATGATGGACCATCACGTGTCGTTTGGTTTGTAAGTCGGGCACATCCTGTGCAACCAGATTTTAGTAACGATGGGTTGCCGAGGACTACTTCAACCCTAGACTAAGAATCCAATACCCGAGAGGCCCTTTGTCGGAAATATGAGTATCACTGCTGCATCCACAACATTGCTTTCCTGCGCCGGATCTGGATACCCTTCCTTGACGACCAGCTCCCATAAATATATTGTAATTGATACAGCAGCCCTTGTCCGTCACTATCGCTGTCCCGCTCTCCTAACTAGAACTCAAGTGAAACCTCTAACTGAACTTAAGGAAGACTACTTTAGCAACATACTTCAATAGCAGATAAGTGTTTCAAACAGGTATTCTTTGAGGTCAAGGTGATATGACTGATGTGGTGTGGTATTGGTATAAAAGAGTAGAGACAGCCCCGCCTTATCGGACCTTTTGGCATGTGATTATAATATGACCGATGAAATGGTGACAAGAATTGTTATTCTTATGTCATTTAGATGTTACAAGGCTGTGCTTCGTGATTACGCTTGCCCACTTATTATAAATCTCTATTTAAAAAGTCCCAGAAAGCTACAGCTGCCATTACAATACAACTGAGTAAACAGCCTCCCTTTAGCTACAGTTTCAAAAAGGAAAAGGTATTGAACAGGCAAGGAGTGCTGCCGATACTAGCATAGGCACCTCGAAAGACTCGGTAGTTCATCTGGAACAACTTAGTAGCCTTCTGAACGACAGGTATAGCACCACCGGCAAATTGCTGGACTTGGATGAGTCGATTTGTGCCGCGAGGTGGGCCGTGGACATGAGCACAGGCGACTCTCCTGGACTGGAAAAATCTTTCAACATCTTGAGTTACCTGCTCCAAGATAGGTTCTTGGCAACAGAAGAAGATCAGGACCTTAAAGATGCCTTTAGGTATGCACAAAAAGCTGTTAACTTGGCTGCGGATGGATCATCAGAAACACAAAGGTACCTCAACAGTCAGGCCGCAGTATTTAAGCTAAGGTATTCGATAGATAGAAATACAAGAGACCTACAGCAAGCTATTACGTTAGCAAGAAATGCAGTTGAGGTAACAGCGCCTGATGACTCTGAGTTTGGGAAGTGGCTGAATAATCTCGGCAACTATCTCTGTGAGATACATTTGATCACAGGTTCTATAACGGAGCTCGAAGAAGCAATTCGTCTCAATAAACAGGCAATTGTTACCACGTCCGACGACAAAATGAAGGTTATGTTCTTAAACAATCTATCGACGAAATTGGAAATCAGAGCAGTGGCCACTGAGGACCCTCGCGAATACGAAGAGGCCATCCAGCTTGCAGAACAGGTCCTCGATTTGACACCAGACGGTCATTCTGACCAGGCCAAGTGGTTAAACAACCTTGCGATGCATCTCTCGGAAAAGTTCGACAGGACCTGGGACTTAGCCGATTTGCAACGTGCCGTCGATTCAGCCAGCAAGGCAGTAGATCTAACACCTGACGGAACGATACGGGCCTAGTACCTCGCTACATTAACAGGCGTCTTGAATCGCAAATATCTCTGTGTTTAATTATGTTGTAGAAAGTAAGCTTTTATATTGACCGAAAGCTATATCTCTAGAACCCTAACCTTAATAACCTTTAGCTATCTTAATAAAACCCTTCTAATATATTATATACCCTTATGACTTATTTTTCTAGTCTTTAGGCTTTCTTTTACTTTCTTACTTCCTTCTATAAATCTAATATAGTATATATTAAATCTAGATTGTCTCTTAAGGTAGTAATAGCCTTTTCTTTAATATATTCTTCTTTAGTAAGTTTCTCTAGCTTTTTAGTATTTTTATAGGCTTTAATTAGAATCTATTTTTTCTTTTTAATAAATAAAAAAAGATAATATAGCTAAATTATATTATTATAGTAATAATTTAATTATTAGGTTTAATAATTATAAGCTAATTAAAGCTCTTATAAATATAGAGATAGTCTATCTTTTAATTATTAAAGATAATAAAGTTAATCTCTTATTTAAGGATTTAAAAGTAGATTAATTATTTAGTTTAATAGCTAAAAAGAAAATAGATTTCTAAAGTTATAATTATAATAATATTATATTTTTTTAACTACTATATTATTTTACTATATTATTATATCTTATAGGTGGCTTAATTATTGCTTTAATTTGTAATTAACGAGAGATTAGATTGAGTTAAAGATAACTAATAATCTAGCTTTTTGCCCTAGGTTCCCCCTCCCCTACTAAAACCTTCTATTCCTATTACCCCTTAATCCAATATTAACGCCTTAAACTCGATAAATACTACGATATATTTTAACTCTATAAACTATATCTTATACTAATTATTGCTATTAGTAGATATTATACTATTAATAAAGGCTTATTATAATAATATTAATAACTTATTACTATAAAGCTAGTCTAAAAGATCCTATAATTTATCCCTCTAGAAGTTATTATATTCCTATTTATAAGTAATCTCTAGGATTAATAGCTCTAATAGTAAATAGCTAAAGATAGTAAGATATACTTATTATAATAGTTATAGCTTATTAATTAATAGAAGCTAGTTACTATATATCTTAAAAAGGAAGGTATCTTTAAGGAAATCCTAATTTAAGTCCTTAATGTCCTAATTATTAATCGAATTTAGGAAGATATTCCTAATTAGATATTAGGTTATATATATACTAATAACTATAATTTTAAAGTCATTAGCCACTTAGATTATATATCGATATATTACTATAGTGGTTAGTAGATAATATAGTTATAGTTGACTTTATTGGTAATAATTACTTTTTAATATAAGAGGAATTTAATTTACTAAGAGTAGAGGAGAACTATAAATTTATATATTATAGATTAAAGCTAGCTATTTATCTTAATATTATTTATTAAGAGCTATAGCTACTTATTACTTAGGTAATAAGCTACTTATATAATACTATTATAAACTTTAATAGATTGGTTATTATATTATTTAGTATTATGTATAATGCCTTTAATTGTATTAAGATTTATTGTATTATCCCTATAGGGTAGCCCTTAGATAAGCTCTAAAGGTTATATATTATTGAATATTTTTTTAAATTAAATTACTTAAAGAGGTCTTTTCTTTTTATACTTCTCTAGAGAGGGTATTTTTAGTAATTTAAATTATAAGCTTTAATAGTTATTAAGACCAAAAAGCTTAAAAATAGATATTTATAAGGGTATTAAAATATAATACTTAAATCTATAGAAAAAAGGCATTATTTAAATTTCGGTTTTAACCTTTTTCAAAGAGGCCACATCATTAATATCAATACGAATTACAAATATAAGAAGATGGCGCTATTGACAGATCTAGAACAAGCTATCCATATAGCAGAGAGCGCGCCGAACGTACTTCCTAAGCACCATTCTCATAGGGCCCAGATTATTTCTACACTCGCAGACCTCCTATGCAACAGATACCTTAGGAAGCAAATGATGCATGATCTCGACAGAGCTATCCAGCTGTCCAGAGAGGTAGTCAATATGAGACCCGACAGTGACCCGTCCAAGCCAATATACTTGGAGAGACTTGCCATACAGCTGAACCACAAATCCTCTAGTTCCCGATCAGATCCACAACTCCGTGGTGATCTTGAGGAGTCTATAAAGCTGGAGAGAATGGCGATTGAGATCGCGGCAGGCAACCATTCAACCTGGTCCTTTAAGAATAACTTGTCTGGCATCCTAATGCTGAAATACACATTGGTACAGGACCGTTCAATTCTTGAAGAATGCATTTGTCTGCAACGAGAAGCACTAGATGAGATGCCAAAGAACCACCAGTATCGGGCAGAAATGCTAACAAGTCTCGGGCACCGGCTCAGAGAACTCGCGAAAGATGATTCAGGGCTTGAAGAGGCTTCCGAGTGTTTCTTAGTGGCATTGCAAGATGCTAATGCATCTGCGATAAGCCGCACAAGAGCTGGCTCAGCTCTGCTCAGGAGTTGCCCCGACAAGCAAAAGGCCTACCACGCCGCGCAAGTCATTATGCGCCTGTTGCCCCAATTGATCACGAGATATCATGAGACTGTCGATAAACAACATGCAGCAGGATCTAGGATAGGAATGGCGAGCAATGCAGCCGCAGTGGCTTTGCAGGCAGGAAGGCCACCCTTCGAGGCTTTGGAGCTACTCGAGCTAGGCCGGTGGACGGACACTTTCAAAATACAGCGAGGACATGAAGATAAACCCATCCAGTCTGCAACAGCTTTCTGGGGAGCTATCTCAAAGTTACGTCCGACTGCGTGATGAGCTGGATGATCCCTATTTACCGAGCCCGCCCTTCACAACAGGGTTTGGGAATTCGTTCCAACATCAGGTCTCACAGCTTAACAGGCGTCATGTTGTAGCAACTGAGTTGGATGACCTTATTCATGAGATGCAGAAGCTGCCGGGATTTGAGGATCTTTGGGCTGCCCCAACAGAGGTTGAGACGCGAGCTGCTGCTAAGCATGGTCCGATTGTTGTTGTCAATATCAGTGAGGCTCGCTGTGATGCTCTCCTCATTGAGAGTAATGAGATAAGAGCCTTGGCCCTTCCAAATCTGTATCACAAGCTTGGGCAGTTCGCTCGCGAGGGTGATCTTGGCAGCGTTCAAGTCTTAGAGTGGCTGTGGGAAGACATCACGAAGCCAGTGTTAGATACCCTTGATTTTTCCCAGCCACCATCCGACGGCAAATGGCCTCATATATGGTGGGTTCCAACATCACTATTGACTCTCTTCCCGCTCCATGCGGCAGGATATCATAGGAATTATCATCTGAGACTCTACTTGATAGAGTGGTATCATCTTACACTTCCTCTGTTAGAGCAATCATACGTGGTCGACAGCAAAATACCCAAGCTATCTCTTCCAGCGCTGTTTCACCTCGAGTGCTGCTGGTAAGAATGCAGCATACTCTGGGACTCGGACCTCTCCCCTTTGCCAACACAGAGATAGAGGTCGTGCATGGGATATGTGAAACAATGGGGCTCGATCCCATCTCACAAAAGCCACGCAAAGAGGATGTGGCACGGTATTTATCAGATTGCAAGATATTCCACTTCGCTGGCCATGGCCATACTGATGGGGAAGACCCTTACAATAGCCACCTATGTCTAGAAGACTGGAGAGAAGATCCTTTACGGGTAGCTGACCTACAGAAGATGAATCTCCGCCAACATTCGCCATTCCTCGCCTATCTTTCTGCGTGTGGTACCGGTCAGATGAAAGAATATCGCCTGGTAGACGAAAGTGTCCATCTAATTAGTGCGTATCAGCTGGCAGGTTTCCGTCATGTTATTGGAACTCTGTGGAAAGTCAGTGATAGACATTGTGTGGAAATGGCGAGGGTCACGTATTTGTGTATGAGAGATATGGGAATGACTAATGAGTCTGTAGGCTGGGGTTTGCACCAGGCTTCTAGAGAGCTACGTGATAACTGGGTAAATCAACAGGAACATGTTGAACGCCAAGGAAACCCTGGCATGGGCAGAATGTCTGTATCAGATACTGAACTGTTTTCGGAAGATAAGGGAGTAGGGCATGGAAGGAAGGGTACAGATCCGCGAGACATTGTGGAAGTTACCGATGAAGAATCCAAGGCGGGAGAGCAAGTACAGTGGGCCCCTTATATTCATTTCGGCGTGTAATTGTTTTTAAAGAGGACTGCTTATATGATAGCATTGTATTGAATACACTCATACCATAGACTTAACGAACTCTTCACATCGCCACGAGGAGTTTAGCAGTATGTATTTATTAATCTCCTAGAACTTACTAGTATTAGTATTTCTTACTAGTATCGACTTGTATGATATATTCTCGGCTTATAGCAGTTCTAAGGTATTGTTAATTGATCTAAAATCTTCGCATTATTCTCCACTAGACCACATCAAGATGAGTTAGAGTTATCAGCACAGGACCATGCCCCGGATCCTCCAGCCGCTTTGTAAGCCTGTATAATATCGACAATAGACCCGTAAGTACCAGCCACCATTAGCAGCGTACCTGAAGCAATAACAAATAAAGCCCAGCTACACGCCGAAATCCACTTGGGCGAGATTGTTCGTTTCTCCCAATTGTCATAAAACCACATGAAGCCCATTGCCTGGAAACACATCAGTGTACCCACGAGGGCTCCGATGAGGGACACCAAGCTGTAGAAGATGGGAATTGCACTTGCAATTATGTATGCAATGATCGAGACAACAAAGGTGCAGCCTAGCCAAGTGCTCCAATGGACTAATGAGTTTGAGGCCAGATGTCTTGTGTTTCTTAACAGTCGTACAAACATGTACTTGCTGGGAAGCTATTTTTGGTCAGCGAGTTGGAATTATGGGAAAGGACTTGACGTACATGAGTGACCACAGTGATTGATACGATCAATCCCGTAATTGCAACGCCATAGCTGGCTTTTTTGATGGTGTCACCAGCCGAGCCTAGTGCTGGCGACGAGACATATGATCCACAGAAGAAGTACATCAAACAGCCAATGATGAGATACGTGACTGTCACAATGCTTTGACAAATAATCAGGGCTCTGGTGTATTGCTCCGGCCTGCGCATCTCAGCAACAATAGCAAAGAACCCAGGCGTGCCGCCGTAGGCCGAGATGAGAGAGCAGATTGAGGAAGCTGCTTGAACAAACGAGGGCGTGTTGAAGAGCTTGTAGTCTGAGACCCAGACACCCTCTTTGGGTGCTGCTGCTGGTCTTTCCTGGACACCCGTCGCAATGGTGACCATGATCACTTTGAGGATTAGCTTTGCATACCACAGTATGTCGCAGGACTCACCGGAAATCATAATACTGATCACGCCAACCCACGCCAGCCAGCTCATGCGACCCAAGGTTCTGATACTGGAAAGCACAAAGCCTAGAACTGCAGCGATTGCAACAAAGACAGCTGTACAGGTCCCGTGGTTCGAAACAGCATTGAGACCGATTGAGAGGCCCAGCATGCCCGCACCAGAAACAAACACCCAGTCTGCGAGAGTCAGTGTCTTTTCCACGAAGTACAATTGTGATGGGGTGAGAACTTACAGATCCACATAGCAAACCCAAAGAACTCCCTCCCAACAGCTCCAAACATCATCCCGCCCGCGTCATCAATGGCATAAACATGACGATGTCGCAGCTTGAAGATTCCCACGATCCAATTAGACCATGTCGTGACAATAGCGACCGTCAGCAGACAGATAATACCAGGAATCATGCCCAGCGCATTAAACGTCGCAGGAATCGACAGCACACCAAGCCCGATTTGTGTTTTCATCATCAAGCCCGCTGTTCCAATGAGTCCGATCTTGAAAAATTGTCAATCTGGTGGATCCCCCTTTTTTCGTCATGAACAGATTTGCTTACACTTCTGTAGTCTGGACCCTCGTCTGAGATTTCTCCAAAGACCGCATCGCGATTGGGAGAGTCCTCGTCGTCGTACTTGCTCAACTGCAAGGGAGCCGAGGCCAGCCCGTTCCCGCCCTTTCGGATGGTATGATTACGCATGGTGGTTTTTTCTCGCGGTTACGGACCAGGGTTTGCCAAGCTTGAACGAGGCAGCTGGACGTGGCTCTTTATACGTAAAACTCAAACCAGTCTCCATAGTGAGCCCACCTCGCCCCAGTATTAAGAAACCGGTCCTGGCATCGGAGTCTGGACTGCCGAGAAGCTCTCAGCTAAGCCGAGTGTTTGATAGTCAGATCAGGGTTCCCCGGATGTATACCCGCGGGTCGAAATGTGACAATTTCTGTTCCAAGAGAGTTAATTGTCTTGAGGTTTTGGTGGTGAAAATTGGTGATGGCTTCTGTACCCACTGGAAATGGGCCAATCGCTTTGTGCTGTTTTTAATTGCCACGCTATTTTGACCAATGGGATTGTGTCGCACCCTTGAGTGGATGCTGGAGATGGCCGTTGGGTGGTATGTCTTATTACATAAAAGCAAAGTCCGTGCATTTCGTCCCGATCTTCGGTCCCCTGAGCAAATTAGAGTCATAGGTTTGTAAATGGAAAACAGAGACAGACTTGAACTGTTTAATAAGCAGATTATCTATATTCTTAAAGCAAGCGGAATTCGGGTACACAAGCACTCTTAGCATGCAGGGCTGAGATTTAATGTGTTTCACTGCAGCTATTGCCGTGATAAATTATAATAAACCAAAATACCCAAGTCGAGATCTGACTAGACCCTAGTTGGAACAATGGGACGCTTGCCGTGATTACAATAATACAAAAACTTTTCCTCTATTTCTATAGTTTCTATAATATCTATAAGTTCCTCTCATACTAAGTCTTCTCCATCAGCCATACAACTAGATCTCTTCGGCTCTTTCTTCTTTACCGGCAAGGGCTCATTTAAACTTAGCAGCCCGCCTCGATCATACAATACTAAGTCCTCGATTTCAGTCTCGGCAGCTCTATCAAACACCGAGCCGCCTCGCGTGACTTGTATGGTAGCTAGTGACCGGTGGACAAATATTCCTTCTGTACTACTGCAGCTGGTCGACAGTAGGTTCATAGATCGTGCTCTTGCCATTGCAGCACGTAGGAACGGTTGTGTATGGGGCATACAAGCTACCATAGTCCCTACTCCAACCTCAATGGCTGACCAAACAATGGTTCCTTGGGAATTAGCTACCATCAGACTACCATTAGAACAGACCTATTAAATTATACATAGCCTTCTCTGCCACACTTACCTGTTATGTTTAAGGACGTATTAAAGTCCTTGAGATATAAAATTCGAATACAACTAACAGCGATGAGGCTAGTAAGAAAGATATATTAGATAATAAGCTAAGGGCACAGAGACAATACTCACAAGATTCCAACACTAAAGATAATCATAACTCCAGCCTTCTTTCTCGTCTTGAGACCCAATTGAAATAGATGAGTTAAAGGAAGGATAAACATCCAGACATCTAGAGCGATATTAAAGCCCCCATGTACATAAACGATCAACTGAAGATCGAGTGATACCCCACGGCGAGGATAATCCTTCCAACCTTCCCACAGAAGCCAGATTGGTTGCCTTTGACAGGCTCCACAGATACTGAAGATTACTGTTATAAGAATAATACAACCTATCGTCCCTTTGATAGTAACTCTAAACCTTGGATCTGGGAAGGTCCTCAAGAGGAAATACAATATCGAAAGCTTTATGAGGGATAAGCTCACAAGGTAAGCATATTCGACGATAAGGATATACTGTCTTTATTAGTAATAATTATTATACTTTTTTCTATATCTTACAATGTAGAACTTGGTAATGCTGTTGTCACTCAATGTCCAAATGTTACGACCTAATCCAGCGGAAGTCACTTGAGAAGATATTATATTAGTATTCCCGGCAGTAGAGATAAGTCTAGTAGGGGAAGCAACAACTCACGAAAGCTTGCAAGGATGCATAGAAGAGCGGTAAAGACCTATATAAGTGAGTAAATTAGTCTTATACCAAAAGATCAACTAAGATCTCAAAGCTTACCAACGACACCACAATCAGATGATCATCAATACCCCATCTTGTATATCGAAAAAGCTTGGCTACAAGCCGCACTGCAACTGATACCACGGATAACCCAAGCATAGAGAAGAGAATAGCTCTAATTGCCTGGCCATTATTGAATTCTGGCCTACCGCATTCTGTCTGGGTTATCTTGAGAAAGTCTATTTGTGGAAACAACCAGATTGTTAGTATTGGCTGGTGTCATAAAATATTAAAAGGTCTGATCGTTATACAATCTTTAGGTAGTGCTCTAGATGTAGAGAGTTCTTACCCATTGACTGCCTCACACTGCAATCTTTTCGAACACAAGATAGAACTCTTTTGCTCAACTTCTCATTGCGACACAGTGGTTTGTAATTCGGTAAGGGTGATATTGCTTGGCCTGTCAATCTGGCGATACAGTCAACCTGCTAATTTGTTAGCAAACCAAAAGTTTAAATCTTGTCGGGATACTTACTGAGCATTTTGGGGCATCCTCTAGACTCTGGGACGAGGTAGGGTAGTGAGCCTCAGCTTGCCCCAACAGAAAGAAAGATGTAATGATATACAATTGAATTTTCATAAATAGCTTCATTGCAATAGTTTACTATGCCCAAAGCAGGCTGGTGCACTGAAAGAGAGGAAAGGGAAAACAGATTGGTTATGTGAGCTGACTTGGTGATTTCTTAAGGAATCAAGGATCTGCTAAGTAGCCTGCCTGTGGCGCACAGCACAAATTATGATGTCTCTTCGGCCAGCACAAATACTACCGATAGCAGCTCTGGATTGCGGGAGGCTCACAATTTTCCGTTTTCTAGACCTTCACCGTACAAGCACCAATATTAGGTCCAGGATTCTTCAAAAAGCAGGGGTGACATCACAAAGCCCTGCCGCCACCATCTCAGAATGATCCTATCGCGTTACTAATAAGGCAGGGAGCATTCCAGAGCTCCGCTAGTGATAGCCGCGACGATTCCAGAGCAGCGGATTAGGCTAGACCAGCCTTAAGCTAACACAAAATGCCTGCTTTATTGTTAGATTTCTTAGTGTGTTATACTCTTCAAGCCTTATGAGACTGCGGTTGCATTATTGCTCTGTCTTTTTATTATCTCCCTCGGTAAGTTTTTCCCTCGACTTTTGTCTGCTCAAGCTACAAACTATCATCCTGTTATCTCTTACTCCTCTTATCGTCTTTCTCTAATGGTTGGCAAGACGATAAAGCCCATAACTTCGCTGCCTTGTATAGACTAGGTGTCAAACTTAGTTCAATCGACGATGATGCCTAGCTACTAGCGGAAGCGTCTATGCTGCAGGCTCTTATGGACCGTTCAGGGCATGTGCCAGGCACTAACAAGCAACACTAGCTTCTACACAACAAATTTGCGCATTTGTTTGGTAGACTCACAGACCTTGTCATGATCACAACCGGCTTTCACGCAAAGCAACCAATACATCCGACCAAGCACGTCAAAAATATTAATCTACGCTGGAAACACTATTCTTGCACATAGAATTTACAGGTTATCCCCCCCGCTTAAGAAGATCTTTCTTTCAAATGATTTCTTCCCTCTTGGTATTCAGTTGGTACCTAGTAACTCTTCGTGACGTTCTTTGATTGTTGTTAATATGAGTCTTCGCCATAAGTCTGTTTTCTTACACCAGGAAGGGCGATTAGATGTGGAAGCTGCTAAAGCACTACGGATCACAAAATTGGAAGAGCTCTTTACTGAGAGCAATTACCCCCAATGTGTATTCACAGCGCGTCTCAAGGTTTTATAAAAGAGCGCTTCACTTAGAGTATGTTTAGAATAAGAGGTCGTGGTAAAAAGATAAATGATAATAGGGAAGGTTGTTTATACCGGCCCTCTTGTATCAAGTGGAAATGAATACAGATCATAATGTATAAACAAACTAAAATCTTCAACTTTCGAGAAAGAATCAGTATTAATACATAAAAGAACTTAGCTTTCATATTTAGGTTAAGATTCCTCCAGGCAAGCATAGCGAGGCTATATTCCCCCTTCCCAGTTGCTTTTCCAATCTTCAGCCTACAATCTCCAGCATAAATCACTTCTCCGAGGCTGCCGCATTCTCACTCTGGATCAGACATTGGGTAGCTGTTTCAGTATTTTGGAACCTCCAAGCCTTGATCTTACGCTCAAAGAGTTCGTCAAGTTCGGCTGGGGATCGTCTAAGAGAAAGGTTAGCTTTTTTCACAGCTTAGAAGTATTTGACGTTATTCACCGAGCAGTCTCGGGCACCAAGAGCCATGTGCCAATGACCCATGGAAGGCCAACGCCGGCGTAGAAAAAGCCAGTCTTAAGCTTCCAGTCCCATTTGTTGGCGTTGATCATGTATGGCGTGAGAACAGACATAACAAGGCCACTGATGGAGTTGGCAGAGGCTGCGAAGCCAGACGTATATGGTCGAAGTCGTTGCGAGGAGATTTCTCCAATGTAGCTCCAGCCCGCAGCTCCGTTGGCCGAGATGCCAATGTCTATAGAAAGAAAATTAGTACATTATGGTTCACCATGATAGATCGAGGGGGACATACTCCAGAAACACGCAAACAAGACAAACACATAAGTGCTTGCGCCACTTTAGGCAGCAACTCCGATGATACCAACAATCAGACAAGAGATCCACATCAGAGACGTAGCGCAGCAGCGGCGACCAAACTTATCGACTCCAAAGACGGCTACAATAACCACTATTATCTGGAGAGATACAGTGATGGCCTTGATCTGGAAGGGGTCGGCCAGGCCAGCCTGCTGAAAGAAGTAGGTACCAAAGCTGCCAAAGAGTGCAAGACCCAGGAACTGCTGCGCAACAATGGTCCACATGGCGGTGATGGTGCGGCGGCCATCAATACCCTTGAAGATAGCTAGCCAGCTTTCTTTTCGCTGCTCAGCCGCTAAAGCCTTTTCGTGCTCAACGTTCAGGGCGAGGAGTTCATAGTGGCGATCGACATCAAAGTCTTTGACTCCACGATAGAGAAACCTGATACTCTTCTTGGCCCTCTCTTCCTTCCCGACTGTCACGACTGTCACGCACCAGGAAGGCGATCCCGGAAGCAGAATGTAGATGATAGCCATGACTCCGATATGACCCCATTGGGTATACACAGGTGTAAGCCAGTTGAAAGGGTGATCTCTGTTTAGCTTCTGGAGAGCCACATGGGTACAGAAGGAACCCGTAGTCCACCAGAAGCTGTGAAGCATCAACATGCCACCGCGGACTCTGGTTGGGCTGATCTCTGTGATGCAATCCAGCAGATTAGCCTGGAGGCAACGCACCCCAGTGCCAGCAAGCATCTTGGCACCAAACCAGACCGGCCAGGTTCGGGAGAGAGATTCGGCCAAGACACTGCTCATGAGGATGGTCCAGAGAGTGTACATGGCGATCTTGCGACCAAATCGGGCCACCACAAATGAGATTCCGACAATATGATGAAGTGGATGGCAGTACTCCCTCGGATGGAGTTGGGGCTCTAGGACCCTAAGCCCTTTCAACTCGAGGTAAGTTCAAAAGGCTTCACGCGTTTTATTATACTGATGATTAGACCAGGACTGGCTCGATCCAGCACCCCCTGGCCGGCCATGGAAAGGCTCAATAGACGCCAAAATGGTGTCGAACATATTCTTGCTACAAAGATTAGACGTAATGAGTAAGATATGTGGCGTATTGGGGCAGAAAGATGAACAAAGCAAGTTCAAGGAAGACTACCAGGCCACATGAGCAGAGTTTCAGTAAGAATACGTCACGCCCAGAGGACGCATCAGCTCAGATTCACAAGCTGCATACGCCCTAGCTATCTGTCTCGACCTCCTCGAGCCAGCGCAAAGAGTAAGAGCTGGAGACCGTCTTGTGGAGCTTGTGCGCAAGAACGAGTTCAAAGTGGGCACAGGGTTTGCCGCCACGCCATTTCTGTGCGAAGCCCTTGCATCGACTGGCCACTTCCAAGTTGCATATGCGATGCTGCTCGAGAAGGGCTGCCCTTCATGGTTGTACCCAGTGACTATGGGTGCTACTACGGTCTGGGAGAGGTGGGACAGCATGTTGCCTGATGGTTCTATTAATCCGGGAGAGATGACCTCGTTTAACCATTATGCCTTTGGTGCTATAGAAAAGTTCATGTATGAGCGAGTTGCCGGGCTGCAGAGACTTGAACCTGGATGGAGGAAGCTTCGTATCTCTCCTGTTATTGGCGCTACCTTTTCTCGAGCCTCTGCGTCACATGTGTCTCCCCAGGGCACCATTGACTTTGAGTGGTATACTCAGGTGGTGGACGGAGACCACGAAAAATTCACAATCCGAGCTAGAATTCCTCCAAACACCACTGCAGAGATTGTCCTCCTGGGTTTGGTAAAGGAAGAAGTAAAAGAGATCGGGCCAGGGGAGTGGACATTTAAATCGCGTTTTAAGAGGGATTATGAGTGGCCAGTCTTACCGCTGCCATCCAAGTCTTAATTAAAGCGTGGTGTCTGATGAATAAAAATGTTTACAATTTAATGAGAGTAACACAAAAGAATGATCGAAACATTACATCTAGTGGCTACGCAAGCTTGAACCTCTGGATAGGAACTCGTCTCTTTTTCAACTGCTCTTCAGACATTCGTGGGTCATAAAGCGAATACCTTTCCGGTCCAGGAACTGCCCAACACGGTATCTCATCCTCAGTCATCAGCCGTTCAACCCAGCCGTCAGTGAAATCCAAAGAAACATTGTCCAAACGCGGATCAGTCCTGCGCAATGGCTCTCCCTCCTTACTGAACGCCATAAAAGGCTTTGTGCGGTCGTATCGCCATTTCCATCCATGAAAGTCATCTCCGAGGAGTGCCTCGCGGTGGGCAAACTCCGGGTGGTAGCAGGGTCCAATAACGCTGTAGTAGCCTGGTCTCTCTTGGGGCCGGAGAATCATTGCATTGGATGAGCCAAGTATGGCGGTGACTATGTCACCTTTGCGGCTCTGGCTGGGAACACGAATGAAACTACCCTTGGTGGTCTTTGAGCAACCGGTCGAGTTACTTCCTGTCGGCATCGAAGCTATATATGCTCTGTCGAATTCGGCCAAGTTAGGTGTGAGAATTTCATCTTCCGAAGGACCAGTGACCCATCTGCGTAAAGCCTTGTACCAATCCTCGATAGAAGGCATTCCCGGGGCCTCCTGAACAAAGTGATCTCGAATACCACCAAACGTCAACATATTGATAAAGTTGTTGATAGAGGCTCTGTTATTAAAGAGGTCGACATCAGCCAATGTGTTGAACATGTCGATAACCATTTGAATATACTCAGTGTCCGGCTGGACAAGACCGATTCTTTCCAAAGGGACGGGGTCGCGGCATAACTCATCGCATATAACTCCAGCCACTTCTAGAACCCCTGGCTCATCAAGAATGGCGGTAAGAGTTGAACCTCCGCCAGCATGGTTATCAATAGCCATAATGCCTATTGGCCTCTCCAAGTCTGCCACCCAGGTCGGGGAGGCACTCGCGTTGCATAGAGTGAGGAATGCGAGATTCTTCTCCTTTTTGATATGGCTGAGGCAAACCGATGTGAAGAGTTCTTTTGTCGTCTTTGTGTAATCTGCTTTAATAGATTTCGAGATGTCAAGTTCTATCAAGCCATAAACAGCAAGAACTCTATCTCGGTCATCTGTACATTGGAAACCGTTCAGCAGATTTAATGGGGTTATCCATTCATCCCAAATTGGGCATGCGCATACGAACATTTTGGTTTGGAACATGTCGGCATTGGAGACATAAGTCTGGGAGTCCAATAGTGCGCCAGGCGGTGTATTTCCATAGTAACAGATGAATGTGATGACGTCTTTGAGTTTTACCCATTTCATCTCTTCTCTTCCAATCCTGACGACGCTTGTCTCTTGGTTCGCCAAGATGATCTCTTGACATGTCCACAGACGCTTGATCCAGTCTAGAGACAGGAATTGCTCCACAGCTCGCCATTGATCACTGCTCAGCGGCATATCGCTGTAATTACCAAGGAAACACTGGTCTGGTGTATCAGCAAAGACAAATCGATATCTATGAATGACCTTGTCATAAGATGCCGTCACCACGTGAGTCCCAACCCATCTCAGTGTGTCCATAAGCAAAACACTCCACTCTGTCTCAGGGCCCATCCATACAACCACGCTTCTGGCGTAGTGAAAGATCTCATGCATACGTTGAACTTGAATAGCGCGCTCCTCGAGGTCGTCCTGATTAATGCATATAGAGTCACACCAGAGTATACGCGACCCATGGGGGTCTCGAAGGGATTGTAAAGCAGAAGCTAGGTTCTGCCCAATATGCAAATTGCCTGGTTCAGAAGCTTGGAGCGTATTATCGTCTTTCTCCATTGCGAGACTGATTGAAACTGGATTCAATTGATTGCCCCAGGCGTATGATAGTGCTTCGAAGGACAGTATTACATCTTCGAGTGGTGAGAAGTGTCGGTGCAGAATAATACCAGCAAGGGGATCATCAGGTAAGCCAGGCTGTAACTCAATCAACCGAATCCCTTGCCGCATTAATTCAAGATATTGAAAAGGTGCCATTTGATTGAACTTGTATCTAGTTCAAGATGAAAATGAATTAATTTTAACTGTAATGGATAAGAAATGACTCGATTCTGAATGAAGAGCGGAGGCAACCCATTGAGGCTGTGTACCTACATGGGTAGGTATTGCACAGCCACTATACATTGCAGTCTGTGTATGCCTCGTGGTGAAATCAAGTGCCTAAAACCACACTAATACTTAGTGTGTGTGGCTCAGTGGCTAAAGGTCAGTACTCCGTACTAGTGACAGGGTTCACTTTGCAGTCCGGGATGCCTAAAGGTCTATGCTCAAAAGAACAATACATATACTTGTCAACAAGAACCCAAGAGTTCTTAAAGCTAATATGTAGACTACTCTATCAACAATATTCTCTAGACCTTCCTCCTGAAGCCAAAGAACGTCTCAAACATACGGCGTTTCTGCCCGGGAGTAAACGAATTGGTGCTATAGCCTTGGTTAGTTACGTGAGGGTATAAAACCAGAGTGTGTACTTACCAATTGTCTTGTGTGTAACCCATAAAGTTATGAATGGGATCCAGCCCAGGTTTATCAGGACAGCTATCTGAGCCGACGGGACAGCCAAAGATCTGGGTCAATTGAGAAGGCGTATCATCAACAAAGTCGCCTGGCTCTGAGCAGCCACCAGAAAATGTATGATTAAGGCCAAACCAATGCCCAGCCTCGTGTACTGCAAGATGACCCAAGTTCCACTCCTCAAACGCGCCCTGTTCTGATGTAATCCCCGGCATCGTCAACCCACTGACTTGGCAGGAGTCCTGGGCAAATTTCAAGTCATCACCCTCTGCGATGACAGTTGGCCAGCTACAGTACCCAGTCGCGCCAGGGGAATAGTCACTGAAGAAGTAGAGATTCAAGGCATCGTAGCCGCCTCGGCGTGTGCTCTTGTAGAACTTGTTCTCTTCATCCGTGTATTTCACCCAGCCTTTGTCGGGGCCCTCGTAGACGAGGAATGACTTGCCGATCATGTCGTCGACGACTCGGTCCGTTGAATTCAGCACAAGGTTGATATCGTATTTCGCAAAAGAGCGGCGAAGTACATTCCATTGAGCGTTAACAATAGTATCAGTGATGAGATCCTTGTGTTCTTTGGTGCTAGAGATGTGAAAATGAACATCTACAGTGATACTGCTTGGAAGGTCTTGAGATTGCCTCAATGTACGATAAACTGGTGGCTGCGCTGAATTCTTATCAGATACAAGGCAGGCTCGACCTTGAGGCGCAGTATTCTTAGCACTGCCGAGAATAGGCAAAAGCCCCAGAAGTGTGAAAGGAAAGATCATTGAGGAAATTTGAAGGTTTGAGGTTATGGTCTGTGTACTAAATCCGTTGGAGTAGTGCAGAATACTCCTTATATATATATTTGAGATTTCTAATCGCTATTTGAGTCATTATCTATGACCTTGTCAATAAAGTTCCGTGGCATCGGCACTTATACTCCTTTGAACATTGAAATACAACCTAGAGGTCATGGCGTATTCTTTTACTCGATCGCTAGAGTGGCTTCACATATTAGCTCTGCTGATCTATTCCCTAATGATTCTAAAAGGCTCGTATAGAGTGACAGGGGTATATATACCTTCCTTTATAAGCACTCTGCAGTCTGCACTTGGTGGTGTGCAGGCCTCGTGATAATATTTCTTTTAATAACCAAGATAAGAAGTTAACAAAATAGGTATCTAGTATTGCTTTGTATTGGTAAGTATTCACTTTCTATTGTAAATAATATTGAAAGGGACTTTTATTCCACTGAGTAAAGGTGGTTACTTTTTCCTCTGGTAAAAGATTCCTGGCTGGCTGAAATATCTTAGCTGAATTTCCTACAACTAAAGCATACTTTAATTAATACATATAAAGTGTTCTGATGCCCTAGGAGTATCCTGCCGGGTAGATATAAGAAAGAGTTTTGAGTTTTTACTTCATTTAAGATAAACATTTCATTATCTTAATTACAGTCACTAAGACATTACTTAAGATACTAGCCTTAAAAGTACTATAAGCCAGAAAAAAATAAGATAATAATATAATCAGCAACCTAAAATAATAATAACTATACATGTGTTAAGCTCTTCCTTTGCTTATCCATCATTTCCAGGTGAACCTTGGTTACTGGATTACAGATCTCAGTCAAGACCCTCTCAATCTCGTTTAGTAAAAACTGCCTTGGGTTGCAAGGCGTGTGGTCTGCGCCCTCAGACCTTCCGATATCATGTATGACCAGCCCAGTCATCTTGCGACGCAGTCCAACAATGCTGTCCATCACATCTTCCGCCTTGGGCAAAGGCCACAAGCCCGCTCGACAGAGGCAAAATGTTAACGAGCCTAGAATCATAGATTCACAGCGATGCGGGCCCATCCATTCAGCATGTTGACACCAGCGCGGCTTTTCATCAACAACACACAGGTCTTCTACAAGTCCGTTCATGACGTCGAGGAGAGCCTGAATGGTATTGATGCGGATGGCGGATACTCGTTCTGCAAGTCTTGGTTAGAAACATTCCAGGTAAGGCAGAGCAGAGAGTCTTACCGACAATGTCAGGTACCATTTGAAGATCTGGATCCTCAGATCCGTCGCTCTCCATAAGCATTCTCCCTGTTGTCCTTTCAAAAGAATCCTTGAGGCCAAATTCCCATGTGATCCCAAGACATTTAGCCATGGATTCTTTCGTTCTCTTCATATCATCCTCCAAAGAAGACATCCATCTCCCTATCCAGGGCTCTAAAGTCTGTGTGGCATCATAGTAGTTTGACAATACTGTGAGGTCGTAAAGATCATTTATCGATATTGTTTTTGGGACGTGATCGAATTGTCCATGTGATATGCGTAGAAAGAGGGACATTGCCGTGGCCTTGTCTTCAGGGAGGTTCACAGTCCACTCCCCGTTGTCTGGCTTCTTAGCCTCTATGAAGTTTCCGTAGAGCATTCGATCGAAGACTGGCGACGTTCTCGCCAACGCCCTTGAGCAGGCTGTAAAGGTGACAGGGTCTGATTTGCCAACGCAAAGTGTGATATCGCCACGTGGGTCGATCTTGATATTTTCGAGAGACATTAGAAGGTAAGTTATGATGATATAGCTTTAACAAATGTGTGTTTGAGAAGGGGACTTGATACTTTTGTCACAATGGCCCTTGGATGGTAATTGTAGTCTTGAGGTGGAAAATTTTCGTATGGGTTACCTAAGAATAGAACTCCGCCAAGAGAATTAGAGGCAAAGCTCGTACCGTTCAGCTCAGCCACCAAGCAATTTAGGGTAAGTTATCCATTTGACCAAGCTATAATTAGAATAAGAGACAAGAAATTACATAGCTAGTTTCAATTTGAGCTTTAATGTCAGATTAAGCAAGTCAGCTTAATTTCCAAATTTCGAAGTTCCTGAATGCACGCTAAACATGTGCGGAAGACATTAATTAACCAGTGGTACAATAGACCCGCTTTTCAGAAAAATGGTCCCTCAGGGAATTTGTCTCCACCTGACAATTATTCAGGGGCTGCATCATTCGTAAAGATATGGTATTTCTAACATCAGCCAGGAAAAAGTTTCCTGCTATGGGTCTCGTCGCCTACCTTGACCCACATCTTTGGAATACACCCAAGCTTTCAGCAACTCATAGCTTGCTGCAAGCTACAGCCGACCTTTTACCAGATGATACACAACAAGAATAAAGATATAAAAGATAATAAAGCTGAGGGCAGTTTAATGGCTCTAAAGACCACATTGGCCAATAGGCTCGATCCGAATGTAATCGGGAAACAGTCTTATGTACAACGTAAACGACAGGCATCTAAGACAATTCAGGCCCGCTGGCACTCTTCTTCATTGGGCGTTGGAGAACTTGGACTTCGAGACCGGAGATTACCTTTAATATACAGACCAATCACTCACAGAGCGACATTTCCGGCTCTATCACGCTTAAAGGGACACTACACCAAAAGGACATTGACATTTCGTCCAAAGGCAAGAATACATTCTTCGACTGTTAGGCTGACACAGTAGGAGGATGTTATGCTCTTGATCTTATAGGGTTTGACAGGGAACTTTATAATAATAAGATAGAAATTTTAGATGATGAAGATATAGACCGTGAAGAAGGTTGCTTTCAAATAGTTATCATTAGGCTTCTCTTGGAGCAAGTTGATCAAACTGCCGGGTCTGATCTTCCCTGCGTGTTTAAGAGGATAGGGTCTGTAAAGATCAAGAACACTGGAACCAAAACTTAGATGATACACTACTCCCTCAGAAGGATACCAATGCTGGAGCTACCTGGCATGGGACCAATTGGTCTAAAACCATTCAAGTTGTTACTATGTACAACAATCAATAAAATCAAAGTGAAATACAAAATAAAACCCTATAGATTAATATCCAAAAGCTATTTAAGCTTCTGTCCAATAGTAAAATGAATATTACTCTCAAAATTAAGATACTATTGCTCTTTTTCTTCTCTTTATAGAATTTAAAGAAGTGTTAATAAGAAAGACTATAATTAGAAAAGATAGATTTTAAAAGCCTCTTGTCTATTCTACCCCTTCCCTGTATTCTTAACCCGAGATGCAGTGGTATGCCTCCTTACAAAAGGGACCTAGAAGAGTTAATTCTGAACTTACAAACATACGGAGTAGGATACTTGCAGCAATTTCCAATACAAGTAGGCGCCCCATTCCCGAGGGGAGCACAGCCCGATATACAAGCTGCAAGACAGAGGGAACGAGCCTTATCATCGCAGTATACATCGCTGTTACGGTGTGACCAGATATGGTCATT
This sequence comes from Fusarium sp. PT, assembly GCA_021020635.1. NCBI lineage: Eukaryota > Fungi > Ascomycota > Sordariomycetes > Hypocreales > Nectriaceae > Fusarium > Fusarium sp. PT. The sequence continues at coordinate 245,882 of JAHMRZ010000017.1, forward strand.
CAGGAAACTTGGAACAGTCGCTGCATTACCCCAGTTATTCCACATGGATCCCGTATAGTCACGCTCCCTAGGATCATCATATTAGTACAATAACCATTTTTATCCAAGGAAAAGAGAACTTTATTACCGGAAGAAAGTGATGCATCCTGCACGGCCTCCAACAGAGCTTGCTTGGTCGCCTTTACCATTCAAATTCCCTGTAATATTGTCAATATTCAATGACTATGTGTATTTAAGAATAAGCATAGCATACAGCAAGCGTTGTCGTCGCCACGTGTCTCCCTATTAGAGGCGCCTTTGAAGTTGGCATCGTTATACAAGGTAAAGTCTCGAGCTAATGCCAGAGAATTGAGGAAGGTAATAGTAAGCAAAGTGAATTGTATGGCTGAAGCCGTTGAGTTTTGTTAGAGGGGAAGGTTGGTTGTGTTGAATGATGGGAGATGTTTGAGAATTATTAGAAGTATAAAAAGACATATTGAGAAGTTTCTTATATGCTCTTAAAACTACTTCAAAACTACTCTTCTGGAATAGTTCACTATAAAAAGACAGCTGGCAATTCGTGTTTACTAATTATGCTGTGTTGTAAATTCCAGCTGGCGATTAGGCTGCCTGTTGATGTTAAACTGCTTTAATGGCTAAGTCAAATCCTACGGAATACCTATTTAGGCAGGTTGTGATAGAGTAATTTCATTCTTATGTCTTGTTAAACAACCTTAAATAACTATATTATGTAGGATCGTATACCATCAGACTACATGTTTAATAAACTCATATCTCTACGTCTAGCTAATGTATAGGCCGCAGGGGTATTAGAGGGCTAGACTGGTCTACCAGCTACATACTGTAGGTATTGGTGTCAGAGTAGTGAGTACTGTAACTAATCTCTTGCTAGGTAGATAACAAATCCAGATGGATTTTCTTATTCCGCTATATTAAGACACAACTGCAAGTGCGGGAATTATGCTCACATACCTTGTGGCCTATAGTAGTGGCCTACACTAAGATTAAACACCAGACTTTCCGGTGACTTTACGGTGACTTTACGGTGGGGCTGAATCCTTTGTACGGCGAAGCTTCTAGTTATTAGAAAAACAGCCTACATGCACTCATGTGGTCCAGCCTAGACCAGCCTCAAGTAATTCCACCTTCTAGACACCAAGGTAGCTAACCCAAGGCCAATACTTTTTTTACGGCGGAAGGGCGATTTTAAAGTAGATTGTTTAACCTATAAAATCAACCTAGGAAGAAGAGGAATCATTCTGATTTGCTTATCTGAGAAATTGCTATGCCAATCGAATGTGGTTCCAATACAGTGTGGTTGTAAGTATTGCCTGAAGTTTCTTAAGCTATAATATTATGACAAAGCCTTTAGCCTCGGCTGGGATTATTAAGTTCAGCTTACACCGAGTGTCACATGTTATCTTCCACTTGTGGTAAGCATATCAAATGCGCGCAAGTCATCTGCGGGGATTCCTGTACATCTCCCCTCATTCTTTAGCCAATTGCTCAAAAACTCAGTCTTGATAATTATTCCAGAGTGTTGTAAATCAAATAGTTACTGAAAAGGCTGTACAAATGTCTTCAACATCCATTGAGTTGCGACAAACTCAAGTTCCTATTGATGAGGCTCAATTGCCGCGAGAAAATGCCTCTAACCATGACGTCCCCGATTCCAACAACCGGTCTTCTCTGCCTCCTGTCGATAGTGGCAAAGACGCATATCTATTTCTAGGAGCAGCTTTCCTGATCGATTGTTTTGTTTGGGGTCAGTATAGTCCTGTGATCTCGCCTTGTTTTACAGTTCTTGTTTGGCTGATGGTCTCGGCACCGTTGTAGGATTTCCTTTTTCCTTTGGTATCTTCCAAGATTATTATCTCACGCATGAGCCTTTTGAAGGCTCGGGGCAAATTGCCACAATCGGCACTACTGCTATGGTAAGTAAGCTGAGAATCGCCCTCAAAAATAGCAGGAAGCACCACATCTGCTGTGAACACTTATGTTGATATTTCTAGGGCATTATGTACTTTGGGAATCCATTTGTTATGGCGCTCTGGAGATATTTCCCCAAAGAATGTCGATATGCCCCGTTTGCTGGCGTCCTAGCAATGTGTGGATCACTAGCCGCAAGCTCGTTCTCTCAACAAGTGACGCATTTGGTTGTCACTCAGGGAGTTATCTATGCTATCGGCGGTCTTCTTTGTTTCTGTCCTTGTGTTCTCCACGTTGAAGATTGGTTTGTGGAACGCAGGGGTCTGGCCCTCGGCACAATGTGGGCAGGGACTGGCGTCGGAGGTTGCACTATTCCTCTACTGCTGGAGTTCCTTCTGGGCAGGTATGGCTTCCGAACTACACTCCGCCTATGGAGCGGGCTATTATTCGTCGTTACTATGCCTTTACTCTACTTTGTCAAGCCCCGAGTCAAGCCGACTCGATTCAACAGACGGAGCGTCAGGAAAATTAACCTGGGGTTTGTCCTCAAGGGAAAGTTCCTTCTTTATCAGCTACCGAGCATGATTCAAGCGTTGGGATTCTTTATTCCGACCATCTGGCTGCCATCATATGCTCGTACCGTCTTCCACGCATCTTCAAAGGCAGCCGCACTTACCATTGTTACTATTAACCTCGCCTCGGCTGCTGGAAACATTGCGATGGGGTTCTTGATTGATCGCTTACATGTAACGACCTGCATCTTGATTTCTTCTCTTGGGACTGTTATCGGAACATTTCTCTTGTGGGGATTGGCCCACAATCTCGCAGTTCTGTATGTGTTTTGCATAATGTACGGGTTATTTGCAGGATCATTTTCAGCGACATGGGCTGGTGTTATGTCTGAGATGACCTCCCGTCCGACCCCATCAGATCAGACAGGCTTAACGCACCGCGGTACAGCCTTTGACCCAATTATGATTTTCGGTGTGCTTGAGGCAGGCCGGGGTATTGGCAATCTTGTTTCAGGGCCTCTGAGTGAAGTCCTAATTCGAAACTCATTGTGGAAAGATCAAGCATTGGCAGGTTACGGAAGTGGATATGGATCTCTCATTGTCTTTACAGGGTTAACAGGCTTTGTTGGCGGAGGAGGCTTCGTCTGTCGTAGACTAGGTTGGCTGTAGTGTGTCCTACTTTGATAAACGTCTATACAGTAAATAAGCTTGTTATTCCTTCTGTCGTATTAGTTTATAAAATTAGATAGCATCCATTAATCCCGAATTGCTACTTCCACCTAAGATGGGGAGTCTTTGGTAGACAGCAGATCTCTATTTATTAATCAACCACTGATAAACATAGACGGCCTCTGGCTAGATTCACGGGCACTACTCAATCTTACAAGTCAGTAGGGTAGCGTAATAAAAAAATATTCATGAACACTCGAGCCATGCGTTTATATTTGGTTATGTAACAAGTTGAGCTATATATCCAGGTTTTCCTCCAAGTCACATTGGCGAATGTAGATGAGAATGAGGCTCGCTTTTGCCATCGTACAAGTGAGGCTGACTCGGCACTGGAAACGAGACGCATAGGTACAAAGGGCCGATTTGAATTCTAAGCGGATACTAAACCGGTCGGGCGCCACAATATTACGCTGTGATGATGGTGGTCGGCTGGAGGTAAGACACTGTTGACCAGGACAGCAGCAGAGAAGGAACGCTACTCTTAGTGAGCTGAGTTTATTGCGGTGGTTGAAGGGCGAAGATGGTAAATAGTTGGTGGTATGTCCCTTTAACCTTACTTTTGCTTCTTCTGATGGCAAAGATGGAGTAGTTATCGAACAGGGCTGGCCAACATACACTGATCGGATATAATACACGTAACTGCCTTTCCCCTCACGCTTACTTGTTGATTAAAACAGGTGTAGTGGCTGCAAACTCGTTGTATTAAGAGGACCTACGTCGTAGTTGAAGAGGCTATCTTTTTTGTTTGTTGTACACAGTTAGGGAATATCCATTTAAAAGAAATAGAAATATCATACATAAAGGATAATTGTTTTATGGTATGTATTTAATATTGAGGTTATTGCGCTATACTATAACTAGAGAAAAGAATAGCTTATTTTTATCCTACTACCTAAATGTTATTTTTAGATATATATTTATAAAAGGTAATTAATACAATCGATAGGTCTGGGTTAAGACATAGTAATTACAGGCTGTAGCGATCTTTCCTGTTAAATCGCTAAATATTTTACTGGATATAGAGAGAGATAATTCGGCAGTATTTCAGCTGATAACAATCTAATAAAGTAGACTCCTCTATATTTACAAATTACATATGTATTATGCTTAGTCTTAACTAATGACTTCTTTAGTCTTGCTTTTAATGGCTTTATTACTTACAAGATAATATTTTAAACTAACTTATTATATTGTTATTATACTAAGTTGCTGTATTATACTTTAAAGTCTTAGCTTTATTCTCTTCAATAATAATCTGTTCTAATAATCTTATTTAATACTCACTGCTAAATTTATCAAATAAAGGTAGATTAATTAGTGGCAAAAGGATATTCAGATAATTATCTTCTTTTAAATCTAAGTTGCCAGAGAGAATACCAAATTCATTAGAGCAAATCAAGAGATTATATATATATATCTATGAAGGCTTTAGTAGTTGCCTAATGATTGGTAATATAATATATTACCTTCTAAGATATACTGCTCATTCTTCTATTACTTAAGGTAGATATAAGTGTAGCCAGTCAATCTTTAGGAGGTTAATACGAGATAGAAACAACAAGAATATAATTCCTAATTTTCAATTCTATAAGAGTATTCTTTAAATTTCATTTTCCAATATACCTAATTTGCCTTAATAATTCTAATCTGTACTAGAGTATTATATCTAGTAAGAAGCCTTTTCTCATATTTGTATATGTACACTTTCGTATTTATGTTTATATGGAATAGATATCTCATTTGTGCATGTGGAACCAGCCTTAAGCTTACTCACGTGGGTCTCACCACTCTTTCCCCCGCACAGGCTGATGATAATTTATGCCTCAGCTTTGACTGGCATTATCTCAACTAAAAATAAACATTTCTTAAAAGTTTCATCATTCTATCTTTGTCGCATGATCCACGATTTGACATTATATCGCTTTGAGCTTCTACTCTAAGTGGTAGCCCATTATGAGCGATCCGCTGAGTATAGCATCAGCGCTGATTGCTATTGTCACTGCTACCTTGCAATCTAGCAAAGTACTTTACGAGACTATCAAAAGTTTCCGAAATCACCAAACGGCAGTTTCGGATCTTATCCGTGAACTTAAAGGTCTTGAATTAGTGCTCAGGCCACTTGAGGATCATGTGCGTGCAGATGAGGCCGCCTTTTTTCCTCTTAAGTTTCCCCTCATCCAGTGCCGAGAGGCATGCGTTCATTTTCAAACGCTGGTCAAAAGGAGCAGTACACGCACTCAGGGCGCTTCAAGAACGAGCTTTAGAGATTGGGCTAGATTGACATTCATGAATGGCGATGTCGTCTCTTTTAAAGAGCTTCTAGCTGGTTATAAGTCGACTATAACCATAGCCTTGGCGGACGCCAACCTGTTGGTTGCCTGACCCAATATATGATTTGTCACTAACTCACTTATAGGCGTTCTTCCAAGGTAACCCTTGAAGTATTAAATGATTACAAAAACTTGATTTGCGACACGAAGCTGGATTTAGAGAAACATCTCAAAGATATCGACTCCAAGTTGCATGAAATAGCGTCCCAGAGTAAAGCGACCGACATCAGCAAAGACAAAACTAATATTCAGCGAGTTGAGAACGAGAAAGAAAGCACTGAAAGATGCCTCGAATACTGCAAGCACCTCCTGGAACAAATTGACGGGATGCATTTTCAGCCCGTTTTTAATGGTTCAACGTCGAATACTAATACGACAACTATTACAACTCAAAACATAACACTGGCTGATTCTCTCACTATTTCCACTCTCAAGATGTGTAGCCATAACCTTTCGGACACAATAAACCAGCTGGAAGCCCATCGTAACAACACGAAGAGTCTTTGTTTGACGTCTGCAGGACAAAGTCACAGCAGCGGGGATGACCCTGGTGGAGATTACCAGACGCTTCAGAACGAGTTGGAAAGCACAAGACAGTGCTTGAGTGTCTGTGACCGGGCATCGGAATGGGCATCATCAGGGAGGGTGCACATTGTTGAAGACATTACTGTAGGGAATGATGGCAAGCAGATATGCGTGTCCACCCTGGGAGATCTTTTCAAGATCAACGGGGCTAAGGCCGGCAACAGATCGATGCAATTTTTTGGGTCTGTTTCAGAGGGTAGTCTCAACGATATTCTCAGATCTCAGAACCAGTGGCAGGAGGTGCATGATGATAGCACAAAAGCCCAGGTGTGCATTAGCGCAGGGCATACAACATCAACCTCATAGCTTTATTCCTCCCTCTGGCTGTTTATAGTTCTAACATTGTTGCTACTACTGCCGACCTTAGGCAGAGACTTTCCTGCACCATGTGTGGTTTCAAACCGAGATGCTTCAGTCGACACGGGTATCTGCCGGTTTGCATGGACTTGTCGTTGGTTCAGGATCTTGGTCAATTCCTGCACCGAACTGTCTTCCCACGAGCCAATGACTTGATAGGCGCCAACTCCAGCTCCGACACTTTTGGCATCATACAGATGGTCTTTTGTTGAAACCAGGAGCTGCACGCCATTATCTCCGACCTGAATTCCTTCCAAGTGATGCGTTGGCCGACGGACAGGGTCGTTACCGTCTTGTAGTGTGTTGGGCTCCATGGTTACTCTTGTTTCGCGGCGTTAGAGCGTAAAGTAATGTCGAGCTTCAATGAAGCTCAAGTGTATATAATTATGATTGATGAGTGAGTATCAGTTACCCCGCTCTAAGAAATTTAAGAGTGTTGTCAGAGACGTGTGAGATTTTGTGGAGCCCCCGTGCCACAGTCCTATCGGACATCGGCTTGTTCCCGCTCTTGGAGATTGACATTATTGGCTGCCAAGCTCTAGAGTGACTTTTCGGCACGTTGTCGATTTTGAATTGGACCAACCTACTACTCCTTGCCATATTAAAAGGGCTGTCCCGTCGTGGAAGATCATTCAGACTTTTTTCCAAGAGCTAATACTTTCGACTCTATCCGGGTTTGTCACAATAATACTCTTAAGTTTCTTTCACTTAACCACCCTACTTCCTCACGATGATACTGTTGTTTGTTACGAAAAATAACATTATTTAGTGTTCGCCTTGCTCGAGGAGTGCTTTTAGATGCGACAATTTAACAAATAATATTTTAGAGACTTTTAAACCTTATCATTATGTCGATCTTAACAATACGCAACCAAAACCAACTTTATTCCCAGATCTACTGAACTTTTGGCTTCTTGCCATCCTGCTTCTTTCGATTTAATAATCTCATTCGCCTTGACACATAGTCACTCCACATGCCCATACTCTTCTATTAAGCTCAACAGTCACCATTACGGAAGAGCCAACCAGGTTTCAAACAACATCATCAAATCCCAAGTCCCCATCTCCAAGTAACTGTAACTATTGTGGAGAACCATTTGCCTATGCCGATACTCTATGGTATGTATATCCGTCTATTTGTTATGGCCTTAGCCTAATTAATATTAGCTCTCACTTGGTCTCAAGTTATGACATTTTGAAACCATTTCATTATGGCCGGAAGACCTATAGGCCGGACAGCAAGCTTAAGTCCCTTTGTGGGCACTTAGCGCATTTTCATCTTAATGCAGTGTATGTTTGCTGCTGCGGATATGCTAATCGAAGAGGCAAGCAATGCGGACACTTGGGGAAGAAGACATACGAAGGTCACAGCTACCTCTGTGTCTGCGAATAACCCAACCACGACAAGCCTGTCCACACACTCCACCTTGATACATGCGGCAAAAGAAAAGAGAGGACACAGAAGAAATAAAGCAAAAGTGATTAAAAGGTCTAGATGTCCCGTCGAGAGAGGAAGAAGAGCTCCGGTGAGGAGGATGTGGTCTTTCGAGGTTGAGACGATCTGTATGACATAAATATAACCGACGGATCTTTGCACACTCTGTCTGATAATCCAATTCCCTTGGGTTTTTTTGCTCGGAATACATTGCTATTGATAGCCTGTATTCGTTAGTAGATATAAGGAAGCTTATTAATCTAGGCCTACAGATGAAAAGGACAGGTTGATAATTAATAAGGACTTCGCACTGTTTTCTTCGGGGAAGTTAATAATTATATATATATTAACCCAATTTTCGGACACAGCACTATTGCCACCAGAGGCATTATCTTAATGAAAGTTAGCCATGGTAATGTTTGCATGTTTGCATAGTACACGTAGAAGCAAAAACCGGCACACATATATATGTATATATACTCCACTGTACAGCTATCAGCCTAGTATACTAGTCCAGTCCGGGTTTACTGTATCTGTTCCATCGAAATATACAAGATAATACAGTATTGTAGTAATAAGGTTGAAAATGGTGAGAGAAACAGTAATGCCAGCTATCGAATTCACGGTTAGTGCACGTAGAAGCCAGCCATCAATAATAATGCCAAGTCTTCCCAGCCAAGTCGTGGAGAGCCCTCTTGTCGCCCAAGGCTTGAATTCCCTCTTACTATCCTTATCATCCTTTTGTCTCTCTGGTGCGTGAGCTTGTCTGATCTCTTCAGGTTGATCGAAGTTGTAATGACCCATATCAGCGATATCTTCTGACTCTGGCTCAGGATCCTCAATCAACGCGACAGAACAACGATCGGTTGTCAACACATTGTCTGCCTCATGAGCGGGATCACTAGGGACTAGCCTGACAAGAGCGTCCATCAACTTGGCCAAAGCTATACTGATGAGAGCTGTGCAGGTCATCAGATTGAAGGTATAGCTTATATGATTCGACCACGAAGGTGGTGGTTTACTTATTGCATCTGAATCTTTTGGCATGGTAGGTTTCTTTGCTGTCCCCAAAGCAACAAGTAATAAGTAGAGTCCGAGCATGGGAACCATGTACGGGGATGCTGAAGTATCGAAGCGCCGCCGGATAACCAGATAAGATAGCCATATAAAGGGTTGTATCAATAATAATGCGATACAGATAATTGCGATCCAGGCAGAAATGTCCTCTGAAGCAGTTGATAGCGTGAAAGTGGCTGAAAGACTAATATTATACCATATCCAAATTTCGAATGGTAATTGGAGAAATAGTGCGCCCATAGCCGGTATAGTTACCGAGAGTTTCTCATCTCGGGCATTTGTGTAGTTTGCGTTAATCTCTAAGCCGCAGAGGTCGACCACAAGCCTGATCATCGCGGCAATAAAGAAGATAAAAGCGCAGGCTTGCGTTCCTGGAACGCCCTTCAGACTAGCGACTTTAATGGTCTGAGGTAGTACAGTGACAGCACACAACGCTAATTTGACTATGAGGGTACTCGCTCTGGGTAAGATTCTCCGACGAGTAATTTGCGTTTGTTCCGATGTAGACAATGCCCGATGGATGGCATTCCCTATCCCAACAAGGTCTGCGATAGCATCCAAGAAGCAAACTGCTGGAAGGGAGCGTAAGAGATCAATGCTGCCATCAAACACATCACGGTTTTTCCTTTTGCTTCTTCCCGATGGTTGAACTATAGCTGCAGTAGCTAGCGTGATAAGAATCCAGAATGCAGCCTGGCCACTAACCTCCTCAGAGGCGTCTGCAGGCGATAGATCGTTCGACATAGTAATGAAATGTAATATTTAGGTTCTAAAACACCAAATGGTGATTTCTTTTTTCTCGAGAGGCTTTTAAATATTTTTTCCAATCTTGATCATTCTGATAATGTGGCTGTGTCAGCCCAGCCTTGGAGTTTGCCTAGCCCTGCTACCCCGCCTGTAAGAAAGCTCGGGAAAAAGTATTTGCTTTTCCCTTCCGGAACTCTTCTTCTTCCAAAAACCTTACTAAGTTACTAGAGAAGACATAAGTTCTATTTTAGATCTACCTCTAAGGTAGAGGTTATTTAAACAGAGCAAAAGTCTAGAGACTCTAGAAGCAGTTTTGGGGCGTAGCCTAATTATAACGGAGATCCCTCAGTCTTCTCGGAGGCTTCCCCGCAGTCCCTTTGCTGATCTTCGCGCCGGCTAAATATCTCTCCACCAATCGGTATATAACAATCTGTTAATCTCATACCTTTAATGTTAAAGCCTGCCCGGAAGATTACTTTCCACCAAGCCTTATTTAGGTCCTCAATCAATCTGATAAGAAATACTCTTAGATATGGTTAGGCGACCTTGATTAGGGAATTCGGAACCTATTCCAACCTGCATTATGTGAAATCATACTAGGATGTATAGGCACGCTGCATGATGAGGTACAGGACTAATAAGAAGCTTCTCTGCCCTCAGAGACTGAGAGGAAGAGTACAAGTAAGCTTAAAATAAGCTTGATTACCTTCTGACTATCTCATACCCTACTTTGACACCACTATCGCCTTGCCAGATCCGTGTGCCGATCATGAGAGTGTTAATATTCCTCACTGCCACAATGTTGGCTGGCAACACTGTCGCGGCTCCCTCAAGCACCAAAGTCTCTTATTCACAGCTCATGACAGACTCCATGATTAGACTCAATGCCAAACCCTCGTATGGCTATGATCAAGCGACACTATACACGTCCTTCGAGGATATGTATGAGTACACCAAAAATAAGACCTATTATGACTTCTTTCGTAGTCAAATGGATGCAGTAGTACTCAAGGATGGGAAAATAGCCGGCTTTAACTACACCCATTACTCATTGGATCACTATCGCTTCGGCAATAATCTGCTCTGGTGGTACCAAAAGACCGGGGAGAAAAAGTTCAAGATTGCCGCCGACGACATCAAGAAGACCTTGGATAATCATCCGCGCACACCCACTGGTGGTTTTTGGCACCGAGATGTTGTTTATCCTAACCAAATGTGGCTTGATGGTATCTACATGGCCGACAACTTTTACGCCAAGTATGTGCGTCTCTTCCAGCCAAACAATGCCACAGCCTGGGATGATATCATCCTCCAGTACGACAAGATTGACAAGGTGACGCGTCGCTCCAACAACCTCCTTGTCCACGGCTTTGATGAAAGCAAACGCGCTGTTTGGGCCGACCCAAAGACTGGCGCTGCACCACTTGTCTGGGCTCGTGCTGTTGGTTGGTATTTCATGTCGCTCCTCGAGGCAATCGAGACTTTCCCCGAGGACCACCCAGGCCGTGCAAGACTTATTGGTTATTTCACCAGTCTGGCAGAAGGTCTGAAAGGGGCACAAGACGAGGTTAGTGGTGGCTGGTATAATATCATGGACGAGAAGTATGAGGGCGTCAAGGGCAATTACATCGAGGCGAGCGCTAGCGCAATGTTCACGTTTGGCTGGCTGCGTGGCCTTAACCGAGGTTTTCTTTCGGCCGAAGACTACTCTGGTGTCGCGGTCAAGGCATTTGAGGGCCTGGTTAACAAGTTTGTCACCAAAAATGCTGACGGCACCATCAACTTTGAGGGAACAGTCGAGGTTGGAAGCCTCGGGAGTAATGCGACATTCCAGGTAAGACAGAGACTACTACATCCCATTATCTATACAGACAGATACTAACCTCTTTTGTGTATAGTATTATGCTAGTATCAAAACCAGGCAGAACGATCTTCGGGGCGCAGGTGCTTTTATGTTGGCGGCCCTGGAATATGAGAAGGGATTATTCTCCACAAAGGCTTGAGTACGGAAGTGATTCTAGGAGTGTCAGAAGTTATAGACAGGTACCTTCTGAATTGGGTCAGAAATGGTTAATAGAAGTAAATAAATAAGGACTATTACTTATGCAAGCCTGATATACCAACTTTCCATATGTATCTTAGGGTATTCTGCCTAACTGAGCAGGCGTTACTGACCTCACTTAGCTCTAGTCAAAGCGGTACTTAGATATAACACTCGTGTCTAAACTAGAGGTAGCTGGCTTATGTGATTACACTTAATAGAATAGCTATAAAATAGAATTCAAATTCCAGACTAACTTATCCGCGACTTAGGCACTTATACGTAAATATATTAGCTGATTATATTTTTATATCTACATCCTAACTATTATCTTACACGTGGAATAAGTATCTTATAGATAAGCAGTAATAAATAAACCACTCTGAATTTATCGTTCTGAGATTGAACAACATGCCTTGGAACCTAGGCTCGTGACTAGTTGTAGCTCTGCAAACATTAAAGAACCCGCTATCGAAGTAGCTGGTGGTGGTCTTTCTGGGTCAGCCAGCGACTATAGTAGACTCCTTGGAGCACTTATTTCCCAAGAATCAAGAATCCCTTCAAAAAGAAAACATTTAATAAGCTATTCGAGCCCTAATTACAGGGGACAAGCGCTGCTATCCTGCAACAGATATGTGAGATAAAAGTGTGGGGTGAAATGATCTTCAACAAAATCTAGGTGGCAGTAGTTGCACCCTTCCGTGGAGATAATAGTACAGTTGTAATAGATCCTAAAATTACACAACACACACATACTATCCATGAGGTGAGTGTTCAATTGTTGGCATGTCGCAATAGTCTAGGCTTTCTAAATTCTTTCCGATTTGCTGTTGGATTATCTCTCGACTAGTCGCCAGCATCTGCACGTTCTCACACAGGCCTTCCTTTGGCGACTCACACTGTTTCATCAAGCGAAGTGCAGTGAGCCGGGCTTTAATATCGGGGCACTTCATTATTAGAAAGAAGAGCATTGGAGTATAGGCCAGTTCAAAGGTGGACTGCGGCGTTTGTTGAGAGTTTTGACTCAATCGGATGACACATTGCAGTATTCGCCGAAAGCTATCCATGTTCTCATCAGCACAATCGTCAGCGGAAAATCCGAGACGACAGAGATCGATACGTATAAATAGTGACATTCTCTGAGCTTTATAGAGAGAAGACCCGGTGTCGACTTGGAGCTTTTCGAAGAGTGTTTGCCAGATTTGCAAGTGAGAGAAGATGAGACTTCTTTCCTCCTTTGTATCCAAAGGAACTCCACGGTGTTCCAAATAACAGAGTCGTACAGCGCGATTGAAAATGTCGTCCATGGTGTATTGTGCATCCTCCATGCTGTAGAACCTTGACGGTATCATGTAAGTCAAAGTAGGCATCCTGTCGTTCTCCACATCATCAGGGCCAAAAAGCATGGGTACAGCGGTGAGACGCCTGAATATGGGCAAAAGGTACCGTCGAGCCCAAGGGTTGCCACACTTGTCCATGATGGCAAGGCCATGTTGACAATGTCGGATGGCAATCTTGTTGTTTGCCCGTAGATACTCAACAGCAATAAATAAGATGCATACAATTAACACTAGAGGTTCGTGATGTATCAATTTAAGGCGATTGATAGCGGTTGTATAGTGCTGCAGAGCAAACGTCTTTGGATAGGGCGGCATCATTTGAGTCTCGGCAAACTCATACATTGAGCTGATTGACAAAAGTGTGTGTTTAACAACTGGCTCGGACTCGCTAAGCTGCATTACCAGATGCGTCCAGAAGTAGCCATCCCTGGCACTAGCTAGGCGAGGTGATATGACGCGGTGGAAATATTGAAGCGCTCTTTGCTCATCCACTGGTAGTCCTGGGGCTCAGAGATAATGTTGCAGACCTACTTGCATGTGAGACAAGCTGTCTTGACCCTTTCGATGCCGTGGCGCATAATACCTCGTCGTTTACTCAATACTCAATGGCGAATTTCCCTTATCTGCCCTGCCTTTAGAGGAATAAATAAGCTCCAGTCTTTAATTTTGTGGCTTGTTGAAGACGGGCCCAGAGACCGGCTAATATACGGCAATGGTCACTGACAGATTTCTCAAGATTTTCAACCTGCGGGGAATGCAACCTTGGTCATAAAGGTGCTCGTAATTTTATTGTCAATGCATGTCGATCGCGGCGCTTTATTTATTTCTGGACTAGTTGTTTCGAATTCCGAGCCTACCAATTGGAGACTCTGTCGTCCCTGGATGAGCCCACTAATGGCCCGCACTTACTAACTAGAAGAAGATAGCTACTGTCTCCTGTGATAATCCTTTCTTAGCACCGGTTGTTAGGCCGCTGCTAGGGCTTTAAACTCTAATGATTAGCAGAATTAATACTACGGTAGGGGGCAGAAGTAGGGGCCCTTTAATTGATCAAGGTGGCCTGTGCATATGTAAATACACAGTCAAATTAGTGTGAAGAATACGGTGCTATAAAAATTCCTTCAATTTGATTAGTACGTCAAGCTGTAAAGACCTACTATTACTACTATACTATATATTCTATTGGCTGTAATATTTTTACTCAGTAGAGGGCCGCACAGTGAAGCTACATAAAAATGGGTCAGGTCTCGTGACTTAATGGCCCCTACTTCTGCCTCCTACCGTAGTAGACTACAAACTTGCAAGGAGCTCGCTTCCTATAAACTCAATATCGTCCCTAGCAGGTATAAAGAAGACAATTTAGGTTTTGCACTCTATTGGTAATTTACAACAAGAACTTTTAGTATAGATATTAGAGTGGCCAACAGATACAGACTGTTTCTGCACTCTATAACATGCTTATGACAAGTATAGTCATTAGGAATCATCTGTTGAGGGTTCTGGGGTTACAGTCTTAGCAGCTTATGATTCGAGGCTCTGGCTGAGACAGGGGAGGGATAGTCTCAAATTTAATAATGTTGTATTACGATGAGGTAATAGGTCTGGAAAACATTTCCCGAGATGGAGAGGGACTCATCTGATGCTTATCATACGATGCTTTCGGCAGGTACATAGCTCTAAAGATTTGTGATATCTGCGTTTAAGGGTTGCCTCCAACGGCTAAAGACTTTTTAGGAACGAAGACCCTGTTACTAGATGCAGATTTGCATTACGAGCTCAATAAGTAAGTGCTTAATCAATACAATAGCCTCCAATATCACCAGATTCTTTTAGTTCCGGCTTCTAGTTGAAAAGTATCTCACTCAGTAGCTACAGCCAGCAGCTTATATGTGCCCTTGCATAGCGGGATAGCGTGATGCCTTCTTCTCAGCCTTACCCCGTTGGACCTACTGGTAGCTTACCATAAGCTACTACTCACATCACAATTAGGTATAGTGAGTCCCTAGGTCTATTTCAAGGTCTTATCCCTGTCCTAGACTTACCCGCTCCACTACCTACAAGTCAGCAGGTGGCTCTATGAACAGAACTCTTTGATCCTATTAGACTCGGCCTTTGCCAAGATTTCCGTAATGCAATGCACTGGGGCACTGTATGCGTGGTATACTATGGCTAAGCTGCTGACTGCATGCGTGATAATCTTACAGTATCCCAGTCAAGCGTAGGGTTTAGCTCATCGGCTTTTAATGCCGGGAGTAAATTGCTACTTGTAGAATATGGAGCAGAAGATACTGGTGGATAATTATATAAACTGGGACATTGGTTAGCTATGACAGCCTAACCAGCAATCTAAAATCTTACTTCAACTATGTCCTGCTATACTCCTTCAGGCAGCTGCTCTTTATCAGCCCATATTCCTAGGTCAACAGTGAGGGTCTCACCTAAGACGCACAGCCTCTCATCCCACAAACAATCTAGCCTGTTAAAGTCCCTATGTATAGGTTGTTAGGAGTAAAGTATATAAGTTGTATCTCCCGCTGTTAGATAGTCCATTTGACATAGTAGCCCAAAAGCAAACTGCTAGATCCTGAGCAAAAGACACTGTTCTTCGCAGATATGCCATCGTCCATTTCATCGCGAAAAGGGCACCGTGCTATAGCCAAATTCTCTCTATGGCTTCTTGGGGCAGCACTTTTATCGCCTTCTCATGCTCTTACGCTGAGGAAGCGTGCCGGACCCCCTACGAAGCTGCCAGAATGGGCCACGGACAACGATCGTCTTCACCAACCAGCTCTTGGTAAGATAGCTTCTTACAATCGTGTTGATAGCTACGTGTTTTCTGACTGCTAATCTCTTTTAAAGACTTTGATGGTAATGGTTGCTACAATGTACCTGCTATCGGCTGCGACAAGAAGCTTGTTGAGGGTTTACCTCGAAGTGATGACTATGGACTCTGCCGTACCGATCTTGGCAACTCCAACGTCTAGTAAGTTAGCTCCATGATTATCGTTCACTCGGCTATTTGATGCTGACTAGATTGGCCATAGCTCAAGACAGCGATGCAATAGCGGCTGGTGTGCCTACATGTATGACTACTACTTTGAGATGGACTTCGCCAGCCCCGGTTTTGGGCACACCCACGACTGGGAGCATATTATTGTTTGGGTTCCAACTGATAAGACAAAGCAAAAATTCGTATGTGCCTCAGCACATGGCGGTTACGACTGCAAGTTTGCGAACGAGGTGCGATGGCACAATAGCGACCATCCGAAGGTATGATAATAACTCTGAGCCATAGTGGTTATCGCCTAACGGTTATTTATAGATTATTTACCATAAAGACTCGATTTCGACACATGCCTTCCGATTCGCGAATGAGGCCGATGATAAGGTCGAGAATGACAAAGGAGCATGGCAGCTTGCTGACTTGGTCAGTTGGAACGGATTTCCTACCCCGGAACATCGCGATATTCTCCAGAATCATAATTTCGGAGATGCAAGTTTCGGGATTGGCCATCAGTTTGCGTCAAATCTGGGGAAAGTAGTCGACAAACAATGTAAGGAGCTTGGTGGTGTTACAGAAATCTGTTACGACCCTGTTGTCGACATTGAGTTTGACGTAAACGTCGACGAGGGCTCGCCTGGCAACCTACCCCCCAATACCGGATGCAATCCTCCGTCAGACCCTGAGCCTGAGCCCGAGCCCGAGCCAGAGCCTGAACCTAAGCGACCAGACCTGCGTGTGCTGCCTTTAGGAGACTCGATTACCAACGGCTTCGGCAGCACCAGCGATGCCGGCTACCGCGGCGCCTTCTACAGCCTCGCCACCGAGAAGGCTGATAACGTCGTTGACATGATCGGTTCTGTTCGCTCCGGTGACGCTGAGGACGCCGACCATGAGGGCCACAACGGCGCCAAAATCGCCGAGATCTCAAACTACGCAGAGCCCGTTCTCCCACAGCGGCCCAATATTGTTCTGTTGCATGCGGGCACCAACGACATGGGCAGCGATGCTAGTGCAGTAGGAGCTGTCAACCGCCTAATGAGTCTAGTGGACATGATCATCACCAAATGTCCCGATGCGACGGTTCTCGTGGCCCGTATCACACCATCTACCAACTCAGGCACGCAAGCTCGCATCAACGCCTTCAATGACGGCATTGAGGATGCTCTTAAATCCCGCGCGGACGACGGCAAGAAAGTGCTAGTCATGTACATGGATGAAGCTGTTAGCACTGCAGATCTAGGGGACGGCCTGCACCCCAATGATCTAGGCTATATTAAGATGGCCGCTGTCTGGTGGGACGGCGTGCAGCAGGCATTCAAGAAGAACTGGATTGAGGAACCCGTTGCCGGCCAGCCACCCAACAACGGCGGCGGCGGTGTTGTGTGCGGAAAGGTGCCCACCTGGATCCCTCAGTGCACAGTCGCGTCCGGCGGCGGGCAAGGAAGTGCAGCACTCGATAACAACGCCACTGGTGTGTTAATGGCAGATATCGACGGCGACGGGCGAGACGACTACCTCCACGTCAGTGAGGACGGCGAGGTTTACATGTACTGGAACGTTGGCAAAGCTCCCGACTCGGGTCCAAATGCTGGCAAGGTTCAGTGGAAACCTATTGGTATCATTGCCAGTGGTGGCGGGGCAAAAGGGCACCAGGTTCGCTTTGCTGATATTGATGGTGATGGTCGTTCCGAGTTTATCTGGGTCAAGGATTCTGGATCTGCGACGGTTTGGTGGAATAAGGGCTTCTCCTCTGATGGCGAGGTCAAAGTTATCTGGGGTCCAGGCGCGGGCGAAGAGATCGCCACGGGCATTGGAGACGGCCAAGGTAAGTCACTTTTGTTTCTTTTTCCTTCTGAACGCAGTACATGCTTGGTATTGGAAGTGTAAAACTGACATTTCCTCTTCTTTACAGGTGTGCGCTTTGCTGATATGAACGGCGATGGCAAAGCGGACTTCATCCACCTCGCAGACAATGGCGCGGCTACCTTATATATCAATCAAGAACGTAAGGGAACAGGCGGCTGGGGATGGTGGAATTGGGGCCAGATCGCCAGTGGAGTGGGCACCAGCCGAGAGGATATTCGGTTTGCCGACTTGAACGGTGACGGTCGTGCTGACTACATTGCCGTTGATAGTGCTACAGGCGGGCTGAATGCTTGGTATAACCGCGGCCCGCAGAGCCAGAACTGGGCTACTGTCGCCCCCTTGGTCTGGTGGAACCCGGGTTCGGTCGCTTCTGGAGTCAAGCATTTACCAAATTGGTCAACATCGGATATGGTGACATTTGGGGACTTGAATGGTGATAGTAGGGCCGAGTATTTATATATTGGAGCCAAAGACTCCAGTGTGTATGCATTCCTTAATGGATGCTGAGGAATAGCATTTTAGATAGTTTTTTACCTTTCTTGTCAGTACTTTAGTAATTTATTTGAGTTTTTATCTAACTTAGAAATAAAGTACAAATATTAATAACCAGAGATATATACTAAATGATCTATCAGACCGCCAGGTCAGCCTATATTTTACCAATGACCACCCTATTACCATTTGTGTCTTAAGCCCCCTATTAGGTAACCATTATGCTCTTCAACCTGCTGTTGGTAATACCCTTAAAAGTAATAAAAGTCCTGTGCAAATGACTGAAGGCTACGGCAGAGTCGGAAAGACAAGACAGCTTTAAACCTGTTATTTTACAGAATCTTCAAACTCCAGAGGTATTGAAAATGGTAGCGCTAATTCCAGCAGTACGGTTAATTAACATACGGCTTCTATTATATGTAAAATGCCTCGTTGTATGCAATTAATGCTAGTTACTAAACCAACTGTGTTGTATTATTTGGCGGTTTTATTCAATTCAGTAGTTTTATATTGTTTAATTACTTAAATTCTACGTAGCTTTCTACCATTAGGTAAATTTATTTTTCTTAGCTCTACTGTTTACTTAGTCAAAATATAAATAACATTAAAGTATGCTAGGGTTATAAGGAGTATAGAGTGGTGGTAACTTGGTCAAGTACATTAGGTACTGGTCTCCAAGACTGTTTTTGAGCCGAGGCTACCCTGCACATAGAAGAAGTGGTATGAATATCCACAAGTTCGTTTTAGCTATACTAAAAGCTCGCCAAACTGGTTTTACTAGTTATAAACTAGTTGAACTGTATATCACTATGGATAGTAAACTTAAGTCTTGGTGAGAATTTACCTTATAATTATCTTTATTACTGGAGCGCTCCAGGCTTCCCGCAGGATGATACGGCTTAACCAGGATTCTATCGGTGAATACGGTGGCATTGCCCATTCAAGTAAGGGTCCGGTCTCTTCCGGGCTGCACGCTAAAACTATGCCCTGTGCATTCATCCTTCGTCTCTCTAGTGACATCATCAATACTACTTCTTTTTCCTTAAATATTCCTACTCTACCTGGCTTGTATTTTTCCTACTTCTTGTATTCTATTTCTGCCTATTAGTCTCGCTATTAATTACCTCTTTAGTTAAAGATTTCTTTGCCTCAACTAAAGGGTTTATCTATCATTTAAATATAAAAATCTAAAACACTTATATATTGCTAAACTATTTCTTCTTTATAGTATCTCCTGAGATCCAGCTTACGTTCTACCACGTCTATACTGATCGGTAGTGGTATAATAACACCATGTACCATACTTATTACACAAGCTCAAGTAGTACTTATACTACAAAGTACTGTGTGTGGTACCTCAATCCTTCTACGCAGGGTTCATGACTTGAAAGCTCTACCTACTCCCTGTTGGTAGGAATTATTCCCTACCAGCTTGGATTCAATACCTTGTTGACATACCCACATAAAGGATTCAAAGGATGGCATAGATTTAATACCAACTTGAGTATGATTATAAGAAAGAAAGCTTCCTCGAACTTCTACCGTACTTATTTATTCTCCTTCCCAGAGCAACTTTATTACAGACTACATCAAGACTACAAATATGAGGTTTTCCACGGCCCTCTTTGCTTTCGCATCAACTGCCTTCACCTCAACTGCTGTAGCAGAAGAGTCTTTCCAGCAGTGGTGGCACAGAACTGCAGAAGCCGTTGGTGAGCTTATACTTATTTCTTGTTCCCTTACTTAATAATTTACTAAACATTACGTAGCTGTCTTTCCCAACGCGACTGGATGGGAAGTAGCTGTCGACGAGCTCATGACACCCGACACCAAGATTACCTTCAACGCTAAGGAGCTTGACTTGGAGGGTCTCAAGAAATACTGGAGCACTATCCCCCCAATCGTCGAGAGTAACTATGAATACTTGGTACTTACCATGAATGATGCTGTGGCTCTGCCTGCTGAAGAGGGACGGGGTGGCAGTGCGTACATGACTGGCACGGAAGTAGGTCTGCGCAAGGGTGCGGAGAAGACCGTAACTGCAAGACAGGCGCTCTACGCTGTCTTTGGAGATAATAGGAAGGCTATTGAGTGGCATGAGGTTGTGAACGAGTTGAAGTGATCAATACAGCCTAATCATAAGATTTTAAGACCTTGGTAAAACTCATGGTGTACCCTTAGGGTTAATTATCAGGCCGTTAAACTATTATTATCACTACATAAGTAAACACATAGGAGTATATATATAACCCTTGGTTAGTTACTTATTTGGTTTTAAATAACACTGGTGCCTAAAGCGGGGGTGGCTGGCTTGTGTAACCACACTTGATAGAACAGCTGTGAAAGTACAATTACAATTCAGCCCAACTTGGCTGCTAGGCATTCATGCATACGTACATCAGCTGATTTTCCCTTTTTTTTTTATAGCTCTCAAGTAGTATCATACATCACACATCAACAAGTCTAGTTGATTCTAATTTTTTAGATCTCAGGAAACAGTATTCTGAATACCTATCTTTTCAACATGAAAGGAGCCACTCTCCCTTTGAACGTCAGGTAAATTTTCTGCCTTGTTTTCTCTCCTATTTTCTTTTTTAATGACTTTGTATACAGTGACGAATTATGGTCCAAGGCAATCACTGACCTCGGGGATAACTTACCACCCGAGATCTTTACCCAGCCAGAGAACAAGACGCTACAGGAACTATTAGCCAATACAGACTCAGCAAGAGAACGTCTAGAAAACAAATCGTGGTCTTTCCAGCGAAAGAACGGCGAGGTTGTCTATGTACGCGATCTTCTAGCCAAGGCGAGCAAATGGATCAACCACTTCAAGAGCGTTGGCGACATTGCCGTATCATTTGACCCTGTCCATGCAGCCCTACCTTGGGCAGGTGTTCGATTTCTATTGACGGTGAGTAATTACCTCCCTTCCATGAATGTAGTAATACTAATATCCTGTTAGGTCGCAACTGGCGACCTGGATACCTATAAAAGTCTGCTAGATCGAACCGTTGACATCATGGAGATAATCTGTCGAAATGCCGTTGTCGAAAGCTTCCTTGGTGGCTCTCAGTCTAGAGCTGAACAGAGACTGCGTGACGAATTGATCAAGCTATACACCGCTATCCTGTCTTATCTCGTCAAAGCAAACTCTTACTACAAGCAGGGCAGATTGAGTAAGCAGAAATTGTAGCTTCCTGTTCAATTACTGACATAATCAGAGAGCTTTTTCAAGAACGGACTGCTTGCATCATCTGACTTTGAGTCTGCATTCGCGGATATCGAGAAAGCCCAAGCCAACACTGATCGTTCTCTTGTTATTTTTGGCCTCCAAGGTAAGTAAGAAGTGACTTCCGTGAATCATTACACTAACCCCCTAAAGAACAACTCAACACCAGTTCTAAGCTCAAACAGATGATGCAGAGTTTTAATACTCCTATAAATCGATGGGACCAAGCACTCCAGGACATCATCGATCATCTAGAGGGTGAGAGTTCTCTTCTTATATATTGTGACTTTGACTAAATCGTCCAGGCGAGCAACGAAGAAAGTTACTACGTTGGATTTCAGACGTCAAGTACGAGCAGCATCACGAACAAGCGAAAAGCGAGGTTTTGAAAGGCACTGGTCAGTGGCTTCTAAATGATGCGCTCTTTGTATGCTGGAAAAACGAATGCGCTTCTTCTATCTTATGGCTCTATGGAATTCCAGGTTCCGGGAAGAGCAAGTTGGCGTAAGTAAGCGACAGTAGCATAAGTGACGATCTAACTATTTGAAACAGGTCCATTGTGATTGATGATGCCATAGAGGCGTATCAAAAGAAGCAGGCATCTTACCCGGCCTACTTTTACTGCTCTCGTAACCCAGCTGAGCCTGAACGCTCTGATCCTGCACGAGTGTTAGCTAGCATCGCAAGACAACTGTCTACTCCCCAAAGAAGGGGAGCAATTCTTGAGCCCGCGATCAAGGAGTACCAGAAAGAAAAGGAGTCAGATTTCATGTCTGGACCCCTCCGGCTTGAGAGGAGCAAAGCATTGGTCTTGCAATTGCTTGAGCAATATAGCAGCGCGACTATTGTGATGGACGCCCTGGATGAATGCAATCCCGACACTCGAGAGACTCTGCTAGAGACGTTGGAAGACCTTCTGAAGGAGTCTCCATGTCTGCTGAAAATCTTTGTTACAAGTCGTACGGACCGGGATATAACATACAAACTGAACAACTACCCGAATGTCTGTCTCTCCTCTGATCGCAATACCCCGGATATAGACCTCTTCATAGAGTCTGAGACAGATCGCCTTATCGAGAAAGGCCAGCTATTGCGAGACAGTAATAGAAAGAACGAATTGCGCGATCTCATTATCAACACATTGACGTATAGAGCGCAGGGGATGTGAGTTATATATAAAAGTGCTCCGCCGTTACTAATAGACGCAGGTTCCGTTTGGCCAGCTTGCAGCTGAACGATCTGCGAGAACAGGGAAGCGACCGTGCCATTGAGGAGAGATTACCTCAGCTACCCCGAACGTTGAAAGGAACCTACCATGATATCCTCACCAAAATCGAGAACATGAACACAATTGCAGATAGGCAGTACGCAAGGAATGCTCTCAGCTGGCTTCTTTGTGCTCGGAGGCAACTAGAGTCCGAAGAATTTCTGATGCTTATCTCTGTAACAGAGAATGGATCTCTACATCCTATCTCAAAGGGGCAACTTCTACAGATATGTCCGAACTTTGTCATGTTTGACTCTGCAACCGATACTTTCAGGTTATCCCATCTTACGGTTCGAGAGTTCCTTGAAGATCAGGAGCTGTACAGATCCGCCTCTGCGAATGCTCTTGTGGCCGAGACCTGTCTTTCTAAACTTATTGAACCAGCACCGCAGACTTCGACTGAGATGCCTTCATATTACCCACATCTGTTCTGGTCTGCCCATATTCGTGCAGCTAGTCAAAGGCGATGCCGGCGACAAGAAGAAATGCTAGGCCAGTTTTTGAGTAGTGAGGAGACTGGTTCATGCTTTTATCGCTGGCATAGAATTGCAGAGAAGATTCTAGAGCTTCGTGACTTAAGTCTATACGAGGACTGGGATACCCGACTGAGACTCAAAGCTGCCATGTCCTACATTCCACGACTTCTACTTGCAGTTTGCGCCTTTGACCTCTGTGGTGTTTTAAACATTGAGCAGTGGAAAGACCTGACGCAACAACAATACAAAAACAAAGAGGGCGAAACACACCAGGCCGTCGCACTTCGCTATGGCAGTGGTGAGATTCTAGAATGGCAGTCTAGGAACGATGATTTATTTCATGTAACAGAGGGTTTTATTGAAATTGCTGCCAGCAACAGCATACATGGAAAGGCGGTTGTGGCATTTCTCCTTGCCAATCTCACGACAACTGATATCGAGATCACAGAAAGAATGGTCAAGGCTGTGGTCCGGAATCGAGAAAGCGGAGAAGGCATAATGGCGGTTCTCCTTGAAAGCAACGCGATTAAAAGTACCATCACTACAAGGATTGTTAACACCATTGCGAAATACTTTGGCCCATCTATTTTCCAGCGACTCTGTGACAAGGCTGCGGACGAGATGTCCATCGGAGAAGGAACATTCCTGGCAGCAGCCAAGAATTACAAGTACAGCGAAGATATTACAGCTATGCTCCTTGACCGAACCAAGGGCGAGACTGTCATCCCGGAAACAACTGTCACCGTCCTGGCTACTGCATCCACCTATGGCGAAAATGTTTTAAGGCTACTCTCTAATCACCCGAGAGTTAGACTCTCCGTGACAGAAGCGGTACTTGAAGCGGCAGCTGGAGACAAGCGAACTGAGGTGGAAGCATGGGCATTCATCTTGAACAAGCGAGGCACAGAAATACCAATCACGGAGAATATCGTCCGACTTGCGGCTGAAAACCACAGAAAGGGGAATGAGCTGGTATCGAGGCTTGCTACCGAGTGGGCCACTTTCTTGCCGACCACGCCAACGATCGTCAACGCAATAGTAAGGCATCTCGACAGACCCACAGTTGAGTTGTACCTTGATAAGACAGATACTAGGATTTCCATCACAGGAGCCTTGGTTGAACAAACAGCGATGAATTACCGTTACGGTAATGAAGTACTACCATTGCTTCTGGAAAGAGGAACAACAGAGCTCGAAGATTCAGAAGAGGTCATTCGGTCACTTATGAGTCACTTTGATACAGCCACTCTTCTGCAGTTCTTGAATACAACAGGGTTCGAGCTCCAAATCAATGAACAGAATGTTGAAGCGGCAGCTCATAACGAGAAACATGGAGACAAAATGATGGCCTTGCTTCTCGAAAAACAAGACGGCGAGATCCCTATCACTCAGCAGGCTATTAAATTTGTCTTTGACAATTATAGAAGCGGTCAACAGTTAAGAGAACTCCTTGTTGAAAAGAGTGCTAATACAATCCCAATGACGGAACCAATCATCGAAATGTTTGCGAGACATACAAATGGATCAATGTTCGGGAAACTCATTGACCAATGGGCTGGCGACATTCCAATCACGGGAGGCGTGGTTAGAGCAGCAGCCGCTGGTTTACCAAATCTTACAAGGAATTCTGAGGAGGAATTTGGCACACTCTTCAAGAAAGGTTACCTCGCAGAGGATGTATTCAAAGATGTGATAGAATCAATCCTAATGAGAACGGAGAGATCTATCCTGCAGCTATTTATCGATCAAACAGGAGTGGAAATCCAAGTCACAGAAGAAATTGTACAAGCGGCGTCGGAAAATTGGTGGAAAGGCAATGACATGGTGGCGTTGTTACTTGAGAGACGTGGCAGAGGAGTCTCTATCACTGGAAAAGTGATAATTGCTATTGCAAAGGATTTCGATGCTTCTAATCTACAGCAAACTTTTGATGCAGGTTTTGCCGACGTGCGGATTTCACAGGAGCTTCTCCAAGCAGCAGCCGGTAATCATTGGTATGGGGAGGGAGTAATGTCCTTCCTTCTTGAGAGGCAAAGTGAGGATATCCCAATCACTGAAGCGATCGTGGAGGCTGCTGCGAAAAATTTGGGAAATGGGAAGGCCATACTGTTAATGCTCCTTGAAAGAAGAGACGGATTCATCCCTGTCACAGAGGAAGCACTGACTCATATTCTCTACCATTCTAGGGATAGCAAAGAAATGCTAGAGCTGGTTCTGGAAAGATGTAAGCCGAAAATCTTGATAACAGAAAAGATTATAGAAACAGCAGCCGGGTGTTCAAGCAGGAGGCTACTCAAGATGCTGTTGGGCAAAAAAGGAACAGATATCAGGATCACTGAAGGTATGGTTGATGCTGCGGCCAGACACACATGGGGCAATGGCAACCTGGCACTGCTTCTCGACAAAGGCGGACCAAAGATACCCATCACAGAAAACACATTCCAGGCGATAGTTGAGGGCAGAGATGGCAGGGGGATATTAGTATTGTTTCTGCAGCGAGGAATATTGGACATCCCAGTTACAGAAGAGATCCTTGAGAAAGCACGGATTCATAAAAGATATGGGGGCGAACTGGTCCAGCTTCTTTCACAGTTTATACATACTGATGCTGATGCTCTCGGTTCAATAGGGGAAAGAAATGGTCAGGAGCAAGAAGGAAAACGTCATTTTCAACCAAGCTTACTGACTCAAATAAGAGAGTACTGCCGTTGGTTTTAATGTCTTGCTTTGCTTGTGTTTTTCCTTTGTATACTTATCATAGGAGTTTATAGCTCAATATTAGTTAGGTGTGTTTTGTTACTCTATAGAAATTTAATCTATCTCAGCGAGATATTAGTGAAGTTAACTTTAATTAACTCTAATTAAATTATTAATAGTCCCATTTTAGTTATAGCACGCAACAATAAAGTCATAAAAGTATAGAGTAATAGTAATCATTTATTATCTATCTTCAGAATACAAGTTACATCAAGAATAAGCGGCTAGTACACCCTCGAGTTCCTTATTGGTCACCGGCACAACACTCCCATGACGGGGACTGGTAGGCAAACTATAGTTCTCAGAAACCTTCCAGTCCGGGTTTGCGATATCAGTCGTCTCAAGCGGGATATATCCACGTCCAGCAAATTCATCCACAAACAGATAGAACTTTTGACCATGAATATCACCAGCATTTGACTTGAAGATGCTGGGACCCTCCACCACGTCGAGCCCAGCCTTTGTACCGATACAGCTTGTAACGTGAGTCCATCCATCTTGGCCATCTCGTAGACGAGGCGAGCTCTCTTGGATGATGTCAATGCATTCCTTGCCTGACACTCCGCCAAAGTCCTTTGTGAAGCGGTGGTAGGTATCGCCGTCCTTGATCACAGTTGTATCAATTCGGTCGTTGGAACCCTGCCAAACCACAGGTTCGCTAAAGGTCTTGAAGTCGCTGGTCGTGGAATACAGAATCTTGGCGTATGTCTCAATCTCATGGTTCGGGTCGTCCTCGGAATACATACGAGAAGCCCAGTACATGACATATTTGCCAATGGACTCATCGTAGTACGCCTCAGGCGCCCAGGTCATACCAGCAGTAGGAAGGGAGACAAGGGTATGTCGCTGCTCAGACCAGTTGACCAGATCGGTGCTCTCCCAGATCTCGAGATACAGACTGCCGACTCGCAGGGCTTTCTACCAGCCAATGTCGTTGATCTTGAGATCTGTGGCAATGAGGAAGAACTTGTCTCCCTCGTGAGATCGCATCAAAAAGGGATCACGGAGTCCTGTTGTGCCCTTGGTTGACTTGAGGATTGGCTTGCCGTCGTTCAGCTCCTTCCAAGAAAGAGCATTGTTGCCGTTGCTGGCAGCTAGGAATATGCTTTCTCCGTCGTTGTCGTCTCCGACAAAGTAAGCAAAGACATAACCAGCTGCTGCATCAGTGGAGTTGTTGCTCACCCCAAAGGAGGGAGTTGGCTTAGCTAAAGTGCCAGTGGCCAGGGTAAGAATAAACGTGGAAAAGACTGAAAGAAGCTTCATTGTTCCTATCTGCAGAGAAGTGTGAGGAAATAATCTATAGTTTCGTACATCAGTTACTTATCCAGTATATATAATAATATGTCTGCTCATAAAAGGATATCCCCCATACTATGACGGAATTATCTTCCCCGACTTTTCAGTAGCGCCTGTATGCCAAGCCTGGATTAGTGGAGAGTTTGATATGCGGCCCAATCGGAAGATCTTTTGTTCGAGATTTCCCAGAAACTTCATCCGCCCCACGGGGAGACACCCCCAATATGGAAGGCTGCGTGGTAATCTTCGGAGACCGCTGCTCAGTTTTGTAAGATCTAATTGATGCGCATCAATCAACCCAATGTTAAACGTGGTTGATATGGGTCATTGAGAACCTTAACTGGTCGTGACAGCTGATCTGGATATATGCGGTCTGGTACCCTGGAGTCCTTACCGAAAATGAGTCTAGTTAATGGATTTAAAGTTCCACCGTCGCATTACTCTAATTCGATCATGGTACCTGGCTTCACATTTGATCCATGCCTCAAAAGTGCCTCTCCAAGCATAATTCCATAAAACTCAGCAGGCCCAACGACTGTATATCGCCTTGATTTTCCAATGACAGGCCGAAGAATCATAGGCATCCAACATCCAAAGAGAATCCACAACTCATCTCCTTGTCTGACCTCGTTGCCTTCTCCTGTCGTTCCGATCCTTCCCCCCAAAGTTCCCATAAAGGTTTTCCCGCTAACGTGCATAGACAAGGCATCATACATCTTTCGATTATCAGAGGTTGCATCGAATGTCAGAGCAGATGTTATTGTAGGTTCCTCTTCTAAAATTCGCAGTTGCGACTCTTGAATAAGAGCTCGAATTAGCGTAACTCTCTGTTCATGTGAGGGTCTCTCATGACCCCACATCGTCATATAACTCTGAGGATGCATCCAAGGGAAGAAGAGCGAGTTCACTTCGTTTCTCTCGTATAACGGCTCCGCCGGATCAATCGGCCAAATCTTCCGGCACAAGTCTTCTAACTGTGATAACCATTCTGATACGAGAGGTCTTGGAAGCATAGAGATGTTTGTAACACAAGAGACAGAATCCAAGTAATGTCCTTCAACAGAAAGAATTAGCGTATCTGAGCAAATGCGAGCATTAACCGCCATGGTAGAACCACATGCCTCACTAGCAGCGATAGCGGGCATAAGCATCATATGTTGGGTTGGCATCCAGGTCGGCACCTCGACTTTGGGCCCAGCCATAGGAGGCCGCCTGACAAGCCGGAAGAAACACAAAAAGAGTAAACTATGCGTCCCTCTGATATAAAAGTCAAAGACTTGAGAATAAACAGTAGCCACGGGCAGGCTGTAGTTGACATCAAAGGCTTCTTGATACTCTTCTCTCAAAGCAATGCCTAGAATACCGTAGAGTCTGTCTCTGGGCTCACTCATTTCGAGCTTTGTCGCGTCTAGAAACCACTCCAGAAGCTCACTCCAGCGGCTCCGCGGCTTCTCTCCCCGGGCGATACATTCAGCTCTTTTCGAGTGATGTTCCCTCGTGTGGTGGCACTTGGCAGCCAGGACATCAAGGATTGTCCCCTCCTCCAGGTCGACATTTATCATGATTTGAAGTTCCATGGCGATTTTGTGCTTTTCTTCTCCATACTTTGTGTAATCTTCTCCTAGCCTTGATGCAAAATCTAAAAGCTGGAGTCCGTCAACCAGGTTTCTTTGGCAGTAGACCTTGATAGTAGGTGCCATTATTAGTTCCTGTTGTATCCATAGCCTTCGCCAGTATTGATTCCGAAAGACTTTTGCTACAGGGTACCAGTACTCAGCGCTGTAATCCTGGATCTGAATGCCATTGTTGAGTGCTTGTAGACTTGTGAAGCTGGGATCCGCAGGGTTTATCTCGTGGTCGATCCAGGCGCAGACACCGGTTGATCTGGAATAAATCGCCGCCATAAGATGTATTTGATGGCCCCTTTCCTCGTCGTCACTCTGGTTCATGCAAATAGCATCATTCCATATAATGCGGGGTTCGGTTGGGTACCGCAAGTCGTCAAGTGCTTTTCTGAGGTTATACCCAACGGGAAATTTAATACCATCAATGGTGATATCGTATTTAACATCGGAAGATCCCCACATATAGCTGAGAGCCTCATATTGAGGTTTGTCATTCAGACTGACGGTATTGAGATTTCCAAAGACAGGGCTGCCTGATTCTCCGGGTAGTATTGTTAAGAGCCTAATTTCACGCCCAGCTGGATTGAGGGGGCAATAACCATATAATGCAGCATTGACCGCTGGCTCTGGTGAAGGGGATTTCCGTGATGATTCCATTGATGGTGTTGGTTCCAACGAATTTGTGTCTATGTAAATTCTAGGCTGAGAAGTCCAGCAAATAACCACTCTAAATGGAGAGGGCGCAGTGGAAAAGTCCTGGCTTAGTGAGTAAGGAGTGTGGCGAAGTAAAAGCGCTAGCCAGTGGCGTAGGGCTTTTCTAATCCGTTGAGAAAGGCACTTTACTATCCTCGTCGTGGCAGTGCTTATGAAGTGTATTTATTAGCCTCTTCTCGATCATTTCCCCTTGGACCTCAAAGACGTAAACAGCTGCTCTGTACGCTCTTCTGGCGTTTCGAGACATATTAGAACCAGCCACTGGAAATTCATAGTGGAACTTGGATGCACGGATTATCTACTTTTCCGAAGAGCCTAGTTAACTGTCTTTATAAAGATTACAAACCCTGTATTTAATCTACCAAACAATTACCCTCATGCGCCCCAAGTTCATAGCTTGAGCATAAGGCGATTCCGTGTCACCAGTTGCATGCACAGCTACCCGGACAGCAGGATAATAAACGCCAGGCTTGCGATAAGCATGAGAGACTTTGACATCCATGGAACTCTGAGCCTTGCCAAAAGTCCGCTTCACAAAGGTTCCAGTACCCTCAAAGTCCCACTCAATTGAGGTTACCACGCCTGCGTTTACTGGTACCTCCACATGAGCGCTAAAGTAAACTGGATGTGCATGTTCTGTTGTGTAACGCGTCTTGTTCTCGCTAGTCAGTCTAACAACAGCCTGGATACCTTGGCGTTGCTCTGCTGATTCAGGCAGAAGAATCTGGCCAGCTTTGATCGTGTATGCCGTCTGCGGCGCAGGCTCTATACCATTCTCAACCCATGCGCTCAGATCTCTCAGATGGCGCTCGTAGAGACCGTTGGGCTCGACCAGTCGGTTGGATAGTTCTTTTGGTATTCCATCT
The DNA here is from genome assembly GCA_021020635.1 of Fusarium sp. PT. Lineage (NCBI taxonomy): Eukaryota > Fungi > Ascomycota > Sordariomycetes > Hypocreales > Nectriaceae > Fusarium > Fusarium sp. PT. Next base: position 276,559 of record JAHMRZ010000017.1, read on the forward strand.
ATTCGATGATCTAAGTTCTCGGCGAAGTGAAGTCGGAAATTATCCGAAAAGCGACTCCCCAACGCTTTCTTAACTTGGTTTCTATACCAGTCGGCATGCCATGGGAATGCATCATAGTCCAGAAGGGTATCCATAACAATTACTTTGGCGGTAATGTTGCCTGAATGAGTGCCACCTCCACTAGCTGATTGGCTGAGTTTCTGCGCAATGACTGCCTCGCGCTGGGGGTAAATAGGGTCCCCATCTTGTTTTCGGAGGAAGTCCCAGGCTTGAAATCCTTCTCGAGTTGGGACTTGATGTCTGTGATATGCAGAGACTGCCAGAGTGTCTAGGTTATCGATCTGAAGTTCAACGCCTTCTGAAAGTAGCGCGAGGGCTGTGGTGTTGTTATCGGGATAGATGGTGACTTTGTTAGACGACTTGGACATGGTTGCTGTGAACTGTCCTATGACACCCTGACCATCGTTGGATTTGATCTTGAAGATGAGACCATGAGTTGGCGGGTCTTCATGAATGTTGTCGAGGGTGAGGTGATATGGTACTTTGTTTGGCCCGATCATTATATCTTCAATCTATGCATTGAGCTGGTAAATTGAGCTGCGCCAGAAGTCACCAAGCTCAGACTTCTCTGTGCCGAGGTACCCATCTTTGATCCAGAAATCACTGAAGTAGGTAGGATCTTGAGAACGAACAACAGGCACAACCATTCTACGTAGGGTGTCCCAAAGGTGCGTCCTGTTTCGCAGGAGGCCGTTGCTATCCTCCCAAGCACCTAGTGGCACTCCAAGCTGCGTGACTTCTTGCAACACATCTCTTCTCATTGGATCCAGTACCGAGTATGGATCACCAATACCACCAGGAGAAACTGCATCGGCAATCTTGCTGGCCACAGAGTCCAGTGCGACTCCGGCAAAAGCGCGAATGCAGAAGTTGTTGGGATGCGATATTGGAACTGCCTGAATCAAGGGAACAGCACCCTGCCAGACATCAAATGTGTTCTCGATAGCTCCAACTGTGACAAAAGACCCACCGCTACCACCATAGACATAACCATAGATCTTATCTTGTGTCTTGTAGAAGTCTGCAGCAATAGACCTTGAAAGCTTGGCCACTGCTGCATCCGCACGGTAACCACCTCCACCAGCCACGCGGTTGGTGTAGGCGCCGCTGTCTGCCCCGAAGCCAATAGCCTGATCTGTAGCGGTGGAGTTTTGAGTGGGATGGACCAATTGGAAGAAGCGACCTTGAAAGTTCGAATAGGGAAGATAGATGTTAAAGTCGATGTTAGTTCCGTTGAAGTGGCCAGAGACCTTTCGATGAGGCACTAGGCTAGAAACATCGATTTGCTCGTCAATGATAACTGTATTGTATGCAGGATCAATGCAATCAGAGGTAATCTGCGATGGTATGCCTTGGGTGACACACTCAGGGCCTTTTTCTGAGATCAGAGAGGTTTTTTCCTCTGTAGAAGCTAAGAATACCACTGTGTAAATCCAGCCACTTTGATCATAAGTTAGTGAAATATCACTAGGGTGTGATATAAGAGTCCCTCACAAAGCTATCTCAATCATGGAAAACCACATGGCTATTCACCACCTGGGCGGTTTGTAATCAGTGCTGGCGAATAAGATGGGCAAGAAGCCAGAAGAGTATCAATGTGAAAATACTGGATACTTATGTGTAGTAGTAGTAGTGATAGATATAACTGTCAAAAGAGCGGGACAACTCGTTCACTTTATACTCTCAGAGTATCACTTAAGGAAATCCCTGCTATGGAATGTTTTTAATATTACACTCACGCCATAAGCCAAGAACAGCCTTTTAGCTGTCGCTTGTGCTTATTTAGAGGGTGCTCCACCTGTTTAAATCCCGGTGCATCCGTAACTTATACGGGAACTTTGCGAAAAAGACGTGATTGGTCTGGAGGTATTTAGTTCTCTTCTGCGGGGGCCTTGGCTTATCTTGCCACCCCTAAGTCATATGCTGCGACCCTTGGATGGTGAAGACTAATCAAATCGAAGAAAGATTCCACCAAGCTAGACTAATAGTAGCCAGGAAATTAATGTTTCCTCTTAGCTGACTCAATACGCTATGCAGGGACCATGTGGCGAGAATTTGCAGTAAACTTGGGCTATCCCCATCTCGAATTATCTTGCTACAATGATCCAAAGCGCGTTTACTAAAACCTTTAAAGACCTCATCTATTATTTCAAGGCTGTTCCTGCATGGAGGCCGCCTAGTTGTTGTTAGTATCTAGTGCTTGTGTTCATTGTAGAGTAATAAAGCATACCTGTAACCAACATATCTGTGCCCGTTGTGAAGGAAGAGGCATCACTTAGTAGGTAGCACACCATAGGTGTCAAGTCTTCTGGTACCCCTAGTCGTTGGACAGATGCTCCGTTCTCATACCAGTCAAGAATGGCTCGCTTTTCTCCTTGCAAGCGGGCCAAAAGAGGAGTTTGAATTGCGCCTGTACAGTAGTCAGTAAAACAAACTCATCAATATTAGTTCTGGCTAACTCACCTGGCGAAATACAGTTAACTCTGATTCCATACTGGCCAAGCTCTCCAGCCAGGGGACCCATAAGGCCTTTAATGGCAGCTTTGCTAGCGTTGTATGCTGACTTTGGTTGCACTGGAACGTACATGCCCTGGCCGTTGATGCTGGCGATGGCAACTATACTTCCAGGGGTCTTGGTGTCGACAAGATGTTGGGCAAGAAGCTTGATCACCCAGTATGTTCCCATAATATTAACATTGAGTGTCCGCTGGGTGACCTCCCAGTCTGCCTGAAGCAGAGGCGTATCCATAACAATGCCAGCTGCTGTAAGCGCACCATGTAGTTTGCCGTCCATAGACTCAACGCATTGTGCGAAAGCTTTCTCCAAAGATTCTTGATTCGTCACATCACCACGAATGTATGATGTCTTGACACCATAACGCTTGCTTAGAGTCTTGAACTCTTCCACCGGCTCAGGAGCTGTGTCGATGACGGCGATGCTGCCACCAAGTTGAGCTATCGCTTTTGCACAGGCGAAGCCAATGCCTCCGCCACCTCCAGTGATGAGGTAGTTCCTATTACTGAGGTCAAAGCGGTCTGTGACTTTGACGTCACCAAGTTCACGTGGGTTAAAGGTCGTCATGGTATCTCGGATTGAAAGAGGAATAAAAGAGCAAGAAGGTAAAGATTAGTTTTTTAGGTTAATTATAGATGGACAGTGATTTATAGATGTATATACTCTTGATTTATAACCTAGAATCAATCTTTAATGTCTAGAGTCTTGGATTATATCCCCAACCATGTGATTCCAATCTGAGACACCTCGGAATACAACCAGATCATTCGGATGCATTACCGACACTAGAAGCATGACGGCTTGCATCCCACACTACCTAGATCTTTAGTTCCGGATTCGCAATCCGTACCCATAATTTCTATCGGCTATCCTGCCCGATGCATGATAGAAGTCTCCTATTGGCCAAGACTTGACCTGTAATCTCTGTGATGCCCCGCATTATCTTTTAATCCCGAGCCACTCACCCACTGCAGGAAAAATAGGCTGTTTTGGCCGAATTTGATCTGCAATTCTGCGCCATAGAGTAGCTGCCGATGAGTAGCGCATCTGCCCAGGATGCAGAACCGGGCCACTTGCCGCGCAAACCTTCCATTATCAGTACCATGCCGGCTGCCCTTTCTAGATTTGAATTTATCTCATGTGATAGTCAGCTCGGATTAGGGTATTTACATAGCTTAGATATATTCCGAGGGGTGGTCTTATTTAAGATTGATTATTTCTCTGGTTCTATTCCGTAGACACGGTCAATAATGAATAAATAGTATTTTCTTACAATACCTTCCGCAAAAGCTGTAAGCTGCTTTGTCAATGGTGGAAATTTATTACGACCCTTGAGCTTTTGCATCTCACCCAGAAACAAACTCACCATGCCAGAGAAGCCTCGCGTCAGTCTGGGCCTTTTGACCTTTGGTCCCGAGGGAACAGAGGCTGATGGAACCCGCATCACCTCTTTGGACAAATTTAACGAATGTCTCGACTACCTGCAATCCCGAGGCTACAACGAAGTCGACACCGCCCGCACCTACGTCGGAGGACGACAAGAGGCCTGGACCAGGCTTACTAACTGGCAAGACCGCAAGCTCACTCTGGCAACGAAATGGTACCCTTACAAGCCTGGCGACCATTCCAAAGCTGTTGTCAAGGAGAATTTGAACAAGAGTCTGAGCGAGCTTGGCTCTGATAGCGTGGACATTTTCTACCTGCACGCGCCTGATCGTTCTGTTCCGTTTCAGGAGACTCTAGAGGCATGCAATGAGTTGTACAATGAGGGCAAGTTCAAGAAATTGGGCCTGAGCAACTATGCAGCATGGGAGGTTGCTGAGCTCTGTACTATCGCAGACCAGAAAGGATGGGTCAAGCCGAGCCTTTACCAAGCCATGTACAACTGCTTGACTCGAGCCATCGAGGAGGAGCTGGTCCCTTGTTGCCGCAAGTTCGGTCTGGATATTCTTGTCTACAACCCGTTAGCAGGAGGTGTGCTCAGCGGAAGATACAAAAGCAAGGAAACTGCAGATGATGGCGGCCGGTTTTCCAGTACAAACACAGGATTTGGAGCAATGTATCGCGACAGATATTTCAGGGATGACAATTTTGAGGCTTTGAAGGTTATCCAGCCTGTCGCTGATAAGCTGGGTCTGACACTCTTGGAGATTGCATTCCGGTGGTTGGTTCACCACAGCAAGCTCAAGGTCAACGATGGTAATGATGGAGTGGTGGTTGGTATTAGCTCTCTGAGTCAGCTCGAGAGTAATTTAAACAATCTGGAAAAGGGCCCGCTGCCGAATGAGGTGGTGGAGGTCCTAGACAAGGCATGGGAAATTACTAAACCCTCCTCTATTACATACTGGAGGTAAGAGTAACTTGGTACTAGAAGTAGGTATTAATTTAAATGCCTTATTTATTGCTACTCCCTCTCTCGCTTCCTGACATTTAGTATATTTTTAGTTGTCTTGTTGTTACTATTAATCATTTTTTTGAACATCTAAAAACTATACCTTCAATAATATTTTATTCTCATCTATTAATCTTTGTAAAATCTAATTGGTTTATCTATTTGTCTCTTTTCTATTTGGTATCTCTGGTGCTGTCATTCAAGCTCTGTATTATTAAACACACTAGTAGCTAAAATATCTAGTGCTTGAGCAGACAACCCAAGAAATGTAGCACATTAGCTTATATGCCAATCGGCATGTTTGCTTTTTTGATAATGCCTGGGATCTAGACTTTACTTCGTTCATGGCACTAGGGGCTAAAGTTTATGATCTACGGTAATGTAATCCGAGTCCCGAGACATCTAGCGGATTTAGTTCTTGTTCACAATTATAGAACTTACTACTGGTTGGGAGAGTTACACATCATGACGACAAAGGCAAAGCAGTACAGTATAATTCCGGGCTGACCAATGTTTCTCAACAAACGTAGCACAGTAAGTATCACAGAGTTACACTTAGGTTGGGATATCCGAGAGTTTATAGAGCCTAACCACACTGTTATTAGCTTGTCCTTGGTAATTATTATAAGTATAGCCATGATGCCTAGATTGGGTTCCTTTTTATCTTTTTAATTATTACTATCTATTTGGTTAACTGAGAGGAAAAATTCAGTTTATCCATAGCTTTATCAACACGTTGTGTAGCAAGACACGAGCAAGTCCCATCCACAATGAAGGAAGAAGTACTTAACTTAACTTCCCCGTTTTCTATCTCTCCACAATGTCGTCGTATCGACCCAACCCAGCCCAGAGACAAGTTGTTGAAACCTGATGGCTCGGACAACAACAACGACCGCGTAGACATTGGACCGACTCCGCTGGCGTTCAGTGAGTGGGAGCGTCTAGGCCTGCAGCCGCCTCATCTACCGACAATGCGCGAGTATCGCCGGCAGCGTATTTGCGATCAACTGAATTCTCGCGACCTCGGGGGCATCCTACTATTTGATCCATTGAACATTCGCTACGCCACAGACACGACCAATATGCAGCTATGGACCGCACACAATCCTGCCCGAGCCTGCTTTGTCGCAGCAAGCGGATATGTAGTGCTGTGGGATTTTCACGGCTCCAATCATCTCTCCGCGCATTTGCCTCTGATAAATGAAGTGCGAAGTGGCGCTTCCTTCTTTTACTACGAGACCGGCGAACGAACCCAAGCACACGCCGCGCATTTTGCCGCATCAGTCAACCAAGTGCTCCATGATCATGCTGGCAATAACCGCCGCCTAGCCATCGACCGTATAGAAATCGTTGGATTGCGTGCCCTTGAGGCGCTTGGAGTGGAAGTCTGCGACGGGCAGGTTGTCACTGAGCACGCGCGGATGATCAAGGGTCCGGATGAGATCCGGGCTGTGCGCTGCGCGGTCGCCTCTTGTGAAGCAGCAATCGGCGAGATGCGTCAGGCTATGCGCGCCGGCGCCACCGAAAATGACGTTTGGGCTGCTCTACACGCTGGGAATATCCGTCGCGGTGGCGAATGGATTGAAACTCGCCTTCTCAATTCCGGACCGCGTACCAACCCCTGGCTGCAGGAATCTGGCCCACGGGTGCTTAGCGACGGAGACCTGGTGTGTTTTGACACTGACCTCATTGGTGTATATGGTATGTGCGTGGATATGTCGCGTAGTTGGATCTGTGGCGACCTTAAGCCTACGGCAGAACAGAAACGGTTGTATCGTATTGCATACGAACACATTACGACTAATATCGACATGGTCAAGCCTGGAGTACGCTTTACGGAGCTCACACGCAATGGTCATCGCCTGCCTGAAAGCTGTCTCGCTCAGCGCTATTGCGTTATGTTTCACGGAGTGGGCTTGTGTGATGAATACCCGTGTATCCGTTACCCCGAAGACGCAGAGTCATATGGCTGTGAAGGAGAGCTGTGTGCGGGTATGGTGCTATCTGTTGAAGCCTATGTCGGTGAGGTTGGTGGCAAGGACGGTATTAAGCTGGAGAACCAACTACTGGTGACGGAGACGGGCTATGAACTACTGACCAAGTACCCATTCGAAGAGAGTTTTGTATGTGACTAGTTCTAAGCATAGCTATAAATATGCTCACCTCTATATAGTTTCTTAACTATTGTAACTCCAAGCTTATATCCACACCACGATAGTAAGATCAGGTGAACCATACCAATTTATCCAAAGATTCCATCATGGGCAGGCTGGAATTCCACGTGAGGTCGAGCAACAACCGACTGTGGAACTTTGATCGGGGTTTCTTCTGTAATTCCTTCCAAGATAGGTACGGACATACCTAACTGTGAGACCATCAGCATTTGAATCAATGTAATAAAGCAGCAAATGTAACATACAGCGAAATATCTCAACTTAACCGTGTGCAACATCGTTGCTTGTTGAGCCGTTACTTTGAACCTCAAAACGCTCCACCCAAGCGGAGGAAGGTCATGCACGACCACGAGGGCAGGATCTTGTAAGTTCAATGCCTTACCTAAGTCACCAGACCTTTGGATCGCGTCATGAACTGTATCCCCCGGGAACTTCTGTTGGCTGTCGGAGCCGAGCAGCCATGCAGGTTCTCCGTGCTTATACAACGGGATTGTCTCGTTGATATGGTTCTCAATGATGAGATCGACCACAGATCCAAGCGGCAAATTGCTGATGATAGGCTTGTCTAGAGTTTCATTGGGGTTGTGGAAAAGAAGTGGCAGCATTGAGCTGTGAAAGAGTTGCCACGGCTTGCCGTTGAGGAAGTACTCTGGTACATACTTCTCTGTCTTTGAGGGCTGGGAGCCTGCTGCTAGTCGGAAGGTAAAGTCTGCTTGGCCTGGCTCATGCTTGCTGGTGGCTGGTGGTGGTTGTGGTGGGTACGGGGGCAGAAATTGCCCTTCAACGGTGCTGCAGTTGGTCTGCGTATTGCCATCGGGGAGCAGACATATTGTCTCGGGCGTAGCCGAGGGTAGCTTCATTGGTTCGCCGTATCTGGGTAAGCGCTTGGCCTGAAGTTCAGGAAGTTAGAATTCCTCTTATATTGCGCTTCGGATTTGAACGTACCGGATACCGTAGAATGGAGTATCCGTGAAGATTCTGTAACACACTAGTCGAGGATATGCGGATAGCATAATCGGCTGGCTCAGCATCTAGAACAACCAGTACCGTGATTCGACTTCCATTTGGGATATATACAACCTGGTCAGATTTAGTTGGGCTGCTCATTGAGAAGGGAAAAGGCACCTATACATCTGTCTCTTGCGGAACGACAAAGCCACCATTGTTGGCTACCACAATCATTTTGTGATGATCAATAGAGAATTTCTCCGCGTGCTCAAATCCCATGTTCATAAGATTTAGCATGATGTACTTGCGTCCGTTCGTTTCAATAACCTATCGTGGTGATAAGCCTTTGCAATGTCACGCCAATCGGGTTGTCAGGTATGTGTACTGACCTCATAGTCCGCCAAGGTGGGAGTGCATGTCTCATCTGGCACATTGGGTGGCTGGATGCAACCCTTTTCATCCAGCGACTTGCCATTCAAGTGATCGAAGCCCTGCTGACGACAATGGACTCGACCCTTCCCTATTTGATAGCTCGAATTAGCTGGTCAAGACCCCGCCAAGCATTAATACTTAAAACTCACCGTTCACGAGAATTGAGTCATAGCAATAGTACTCTGATCCTTCTGCTTTCATACGAAGGAGTTTCCAAACCGTGTCGCGATGTTGGTGATTCTGAATCATGATGTGACGAATCTGTCGCTCAGCCTCCATGATCTGGCGTAGCTCAAGAGTGTTATTCGAGATCAAGTGGTATGGTCGAGGACGGTCTGATGCAGGTGCCACATAAAGAGCTCCATATAGTCCCTGAGACATATTAGCTGTAGTTACAACTGGAACTTTGGGAACATGTTAGAAATGCGTCAAAGACTTACATCGACTGATGCTGTAGTCGTATGCTCAGCATACCAGTTTAACCCCCATGAACCTGACGTGTCGTAGGAGTTTGTCCAGTTACTCCTTGGAAGGGCGGGGAACTGTGGTAAGATATTACTCCAAGCTGTTTCTATATTATCGCACCCTCTTGACTTACCTGAGATATGCCTGCTGTTCCATCATTCCAATTACCAACAGTTCTGTCATTGTTGTATTCAGCTTAAGAACAGAGGCAACCTCCAGAGGCACTGCTTACTGTTTGTGTCCGATGCCGGAACTGTAAGTGATTTTTAGTCTAGGTCGATAAGCACAGTTCGGGTTAACGTACAGGTGGATTGAGGATTGCGCATAGATATCACTCTTGACTGACAATTGGACAATGTCTCCTTCGTCAGCGTGGAGTATTGGGCATGGAGATTGACCATTGCAAGTGAACACAACCCTCCACCGACCTCCATCTACGACTTTTAGCATCGTCACTTATGGTTGTAGACTGACTCACCTGGATTCATCCATCGTACACCTGTTTCCAGATGGTAGCTCCGAACCAAAGGGTCAGGTTTTGAGGCTGCATCGTCTTGAGCCCACTGGGAAAAGGCATGATGTATATCCTGATGCCACAAGCTCAAAGCAAAGATAATGGGTACAAGTAAAATCATGGATACCCATGCAGCTCGTGGAGTAGCCTGGAATGGTTTCCCCGTGGGGAAGAGCGTCCGCTTGGAACTCATGACACAGAACGTTAGTAAGATCCTATTGTTTGCTCAGTGTCTGGACAGACTATTTGTCTTGGTGATGGGGTCAAGAGATAAGTAACAATGAAGAAAAGACCCTCCAGGGAGTCGTGGCAAACTGGACTGCCGTGGACCCTGTTCGTGGTTCGCCCTTATGTTTACGGCCGCGTATATCGGATTATGTATTCCATAATCTTTATTGAAGTGCCGTGTAAATTAGTCTACAGATCTTCACGGACCAGTGATATTGAGTTTCACTAATTCAAATCAAGGTATTAAAATCCGGGCTTGAAGCGCTTGTGGGCTAGAGGATCATGCATGTTCGCATTTTGGGACCACAAGTTAAGCCTCTAAACCCTGTTACTAATTAATGATGGAGAAACTCCCGGAATTACATAGTCTCGTGAAACACTGAATGGCTTAATAATTCTCTTTCTAGGAGGATCCATGCTGGTGATGGCAAAACTCATAGCTAAGCTCGTAGATCGACCAATCATGAATAAGCGTTTCGTCTATCCAAGAGCTCACAACCCTTGCAGTGGAGAGCCCTCCAGTTAGCCCGAGGAAACCTAGCAAAGTTTATTCTCAATGCTAGCTTCCCAGATTGAACTCAAGGTGGACTCTCGGTCAAAGACTCCAAAACACAAGGATCGTCGGTCTGTGTCGATAGGTCAATGCGTCTAAAGGTGGAGATTAGGCATTGATACCTGCCAAGACTAGTAAGACCACGGATAGAGCGGTAGAAAAACGAACGACCCTTGTTTCCTTTGTCCAAGGGCATAGAGGTAAGTGGTCTCCGGTTAAGACTAGTGACAACTACCGAGCTATAGTGTTGATCGAGTATAGTCCCTTATTGTTATTCTATATGGCATATTCGCCCCAGAGAGAGTTCACAAATAACCTCCCGTTGAAACCCAAGGAGACGGTCACTTTCATCAATCTATTATCCTCAGTGTCTCACAGTAACAATGGGATTCAAATCTCCCAATCTCTACTGGCTTCTTTTGCTACTCGCTGACCTGGTCAGTTGTCTTCAGAGGTACAACCTGACTATTACTAGCCAATGGAGTGCAGACGATGGCCATGGCCGACCCGTCTTTGCTATGAACGGGCAGAGCCCAGGTCCCTTGATTTCAGCTGCAGAAGGAGAGGAGGTTGAGGTTTTTGTAGACAACCAGCTGGCCACTGAAACTACCATGCATTGGTGAGCTCCACAGAACAATCATGGATTGATACTCAGCTAATGATATTCAGGCATGGTATCTATCAAGTCGATAGGCCCTGGAACGACGGTGTCCCAGGCGTCACGCAGTATTCGATCCAACCCCGCGATAACTACACATATCGATTTACTGTACAACAGCAGTACGGCAGTTACTTCTATCATGGCCATTTTGGCCCTGCTTTTGCTGATGGTCAACGTGGTCCTATATGGATATCCCCAGCAGCATGGCGCCCAAGACCTTACGAGCTCATATCATCCTCACCACAAGACCTCACAAGCATGAAGCATGCAGAAGCAAACCCTCGACACATTGTTATCAGCGACTGGAACACAGAACCCATGGATATACTCCTCATCATGTACAGAGATGCTGGAATTGTTCCCTGGTGCAGCAACTCAATTGTGCTGAATGGGAAAGGTAGAACATACTGCCATCCCAGAGAATTGATCGAAGACGTAGGAGGCCCAGGCAGGAATTCTTTAGGTTGCCAACTACAGAAAGATCAGGAGATATACTCCAACCAACAGAATTGCCAGCCCACCAATGCGGATCTTGAGGTCGTCATGGCTACGGATGGTGAAGAGTGGGTGTGGATCAACTTCATCCATTCTGGCGCGCACCACGAACTACAGATCAGCATTGATGAGCATGAGTTTTATGTCGTTGCGGCAGATGGCGAATTTATCCATCCTAAGAAGGTACACACTGCCAATTGTAACCTGGGAGAGCGCATCAGGTAAGTACAAGAGATCTTCCAGGCATCATTCCCCTGTCTTCAGTATGAGTTGGGTAATTTGACACTGACCGTCACGCAGTATCCTAGTACATCTGAACCAGAAGCCGGGTGATTATGCGATCCGGCTGACCTCCCTTCGTGTCGAACAAGTCATCCAGGGTATAGGTATTCTTCGATATTTTTCAAAGGAGAAGCAAAACGGCGGTTCGACTGTCCCCGATACCAAGCCATGGGTGCATTTGAATGGTAGTTTCGTCTCTCCATCACTAACGGCTATGGACGAGATGAAACTGGCCCCATTTCCTGCAAGACCTCCACCACTCACTGCAGACCAGACCATCAAGCTTTTCATCAACATGACGGGACCTTCTGCATGGTCATTGGGATTAGGGTCTCACCAAGCCTTCCGCCAGCAACTTCCTCCTCTCCTTTGGGAAGAATCCTCCAGAGGCAGTACAACATCCGGAGGACAGGGTGCCCTCCTGAATGGATCTGTCGTCGACATCATCTTCGAGAATGGAGCCAATGTCACGACTCAGCATCCTTTCCACAAGCACAACCACAAGGCTTGGGTGATTGGTACTGGTCACGGTGGCTTCCCATGGGAGTCAGTGGAAGAAGCTGTCGAGGAGGGTGCTGGAGAGTTTTTTAACTTCGACAACCCTCCACTCCGGGACGGATGCCGACTTGGCAATGCCACCGGAGACTGGACTGTCATTCGTTATAGAATCACATTTCCAGCGGCCAGCATGTTGCATTGCCACATGATTCATCACTTCGGGGTAAGATAAACCTGTCTTTCGAACCAGACGACAACTAACCTGACGTATCATAGGCTGGGCAGCAGTTGGTACTACTAGAAGGGGTAGAATCAATGGCCAAGATTCCCCATGAAATGAAGGAGATGGTTCATGCAGACTTTGTACCAGATCTCCGTTACGGTCCACTGGACTAGTGTACTCAACTCTTGCGTATTTGAATATTGGGATTTTTCCACAACTTCATGCAATATATCCCAATGCTAATATCGCCTAATCTTTTCATGACTTCCTGTGCAAAGATACATCAAAGAAGAATGTAATTATTCTGTGTCTTTTTCGGCGTATCCTACTTCGTCAGTGGTCGACATCAGATTCTTGCCTCCACGATCACCTTTTCTCCGCACAGAAGCCACTCTCTCATCAAGTATCTGTCCCAGAGCAGCTAGTGAAGGACTACGATCTCCTATGCCAGCAAAGACCTGAACAGCAAGTGTGAAACAACCCTTTAGCCGTTCATCGCCGAATGCTTTGTTGAAGTACGGCTTACTAACTGCTCTCAAAGTGGCCATAGTGATTATAAAGATACTTCAAAGTCTTCAGTCAGTATTGACAAGTGAGCGATTGAGATGTCGAGGTACTTGCCTTGCAGCCAAAGTCCAGCCATTAGCGTGACAAGTCTTGAAACTAGACGCAGCCGCTGGAACAAATATCATATAGGCATTGACGAACTTGGCACAGCATTCCGCCAACTTCTCATCCATTCGTCCATCTTCAATGGATTGGTAAACCGCAGGCCAGTAGATAGAAGCTTTGCAAGCGAAGAATTGGGCAGCTAGGAATTGTGTATTTGGGTGTAGAGCCTCCGGATCAATAATATCGACGTTCTTGGGAAATCGAAGTGGCGGTGGTAAGTAGTCATACCACTCATGAAGCTGCAACTCCAGTTCGGTTGCAATGACAGGTGCGTACCGCACACGACCACTAGCTGACTTGGTCATAGACGTAGTGCAGCGTTGAAGCATACGGCGCATTGCAATCTCGGAGAGAAAATACGCAAGAGTGTGGTCTGGTGGTGTAGGACTTGGTATCGGCGATGGGCTTGACGACGCTCGAAGAGAGCTTCGACCTGTCTCGGGGTTGTGTGGAGGAAAATGCCAGATCTCGCTAATTGAACGAATGCCAACTGAATCACTATACTTCCATATTCCACTGTGAGGTAGGTCAAGCTGGATGAGCAGCTCACTCTCAATTAAAAGTATAGTCCAGTAGGCGCGACCAAGAAGATCCCCCGAGTCAGACTCAGGCGGATACTGTTGGCTCCGGAGCATGTTCTGAACTCTGAATGATGCAGCGAGAATGTAATCGTGAGCTTGACAGGGCTGAAGAAGGTGGAGGTGGTATATAGCAAAGAGAATAAGACATTGCAGTGCAGGAATAGAATGTTCCGTGGAGACATGGGGGAGGAATGAGATGGCTTCATGGATGTACACAAGCTCTTGTCTTCCACCGAGAGCAGCAGCCATGTCATTATTACCTGCAACGCATCCTATTGCTAGCGACAAGATAGCAAGACAGGACTTGACAGGTGAACTGCCCACGTTACCGATAGAGTGGAAGAAGGTTTCCGTGAAGTCAAGGGGAAAGAGGGGATACCAAATATGAACATGCTCGGAAAAGCTAGCCAAGTCTGCGGTCACACGGTGCGACTGCATCATCAACATCCTGGACGCGCTGTTGCCAGGTGTTGAGCCAGTCAAGCCTGGGTACGTTGGGATAGCCCGTTCCATGTTAACAAGCCAGGTGGCCAAAGCTGGATCAAGGTCCAAGAGATGCATCGTTGATCGGCGCTGAATAATCATGAAAGGAAATTCAACATCAACCCCGTCGCGATCCGCTAAGCTAATGTGGGCGGTTGCGGTGTCGATCGTTGAGGTTGCAATCGGTGCCGGATGACTGTGGTATTGTTCTGGATGGGATGACGAAAGAAGCATTGTCATCTGATCTAACCTTTGTCGAATTTCGGAAATATCAAGCTCCAACCTGTCTAGAACTTTAGTCCTACGTAAAGCAGGCAAAGGTCTAGGGAGTTACCTTGAAGGGCGTGGTTCAGGTGCAGCACGATAGACGCACTCAAAGTTGTTCAACTCACAAGAACCACATTTTGGCTTTCGGGCATCACACTTAGTCCGTCGAACACGGCAAATGTCGCAGGCTACGACGGATCTACGCCTCTGGTAATCAGCCATGATAGCTCTGTGGCTGAAAGTGACAATAGGGAGCAGAGGGGTATGTAAATCGGTAGCTGCGGATAAGAGAAGAATTTGCCGCAAAATGATACCGACTAGAGCATTCTGGTCCGTCTTGTCAAGGGGTATTAAAGTGCTAGAAAATCAGTGTGTGGCCCTATTCTTGCTGGCTGCCCAGAGACGTTATCCGTTAGATTACAGAGTGGGTATATAAAATTGGGGATGCGGAATAGAATCCAGCTCCGCGATAGGCCAAGATAATAATTGCTTTACAAGCCAGCTTGATTTATTTTCTTTGTCAAGATAATAGTCATAAATAAGATAAATATATAGAAGTATCTATAACACATATTAACATGTTTTATATTGCATCTTATCTATTAAACTCTATTTAGTTTCCCTAGACTATTACATTTACAGTGATATACAAGAAGATAACTGACTAAAATAACAATAAGGGCTTTTAGACCCTCTAATTAATATTAACATGAGTAAACTAGTCTAGATAATTATTAGCCGCCTGAATTATGGCCTACTATATTCTTTTAGGGTGATAATAATACTACTTCTATATATGAAGATTTCTCACTTTAAGTTATCTAACTCGGTAGTTTCTATATGAACAAAGATAATAATAAGCTAATGAAATCCAAAGCGTCTTTAAACTATTCTTACTATTCTTTACTTCTAGAAGATATATTTATTCTACATAATACAGACCGAATAACCTTATTCTTAGCTTCTCCTTACTTATTAACTTCCTCTATATTGCCTACTTAGATTATGATGCTAAAGTATTCCTAGTGATATTACCAAAAGCCAGGGGAACTGTAATAAACTAATATACAATTAATAAATAGCTCTGCATATAGCTAGTTAACTAACTCTAAGCTGAGGTCTTTGTTCTATAGATAAAGGACTAAATAAAGCTTATGCCAAGAAAGAAATAATAAATCTAGGCAAAAAGCAATATTGAATCAAGACCTATATTACCGTCTTTTTAAAACATTTCACCCGTGATAACCTAGATAGCAGAGCCTAAAGTAGCAGTAAAGAGAGAAATGTAAATGTAAACAAAAACCATAGATGCTCTCACCGCTTGAAGTTCCCAGCGATTTCGTTCTCATATACTACTCCCATACTGTGACCAAATTAGAACTTAGGAATTATTAAGGAGCAAATATTTAGAGGGTTTGTCTATGAGTGAATACTTAATACTCGCTCCGACAAGAACCTGAGCTGGTGGATTGGCAATCTTGGCAGTAAGCCAGAATCACATGTGATTTAACAAGGATAACCAATTTTCTCGGCAACATCGGCTAGCATCATGCAGTCTTGATAGCTTCTAGAATGCATCAGGAAGATCAGAGCTCACCGGGAGTATACATATGCATTATTGGTGATGAACTAGGCTACAACAATGCAACAGTAATTATTTATTGCATCCAACAGGATGCGGGGACTAGGTACAGACCACAAGGGTCAGAAAAGACCAATTCCGCTTCCAAACCTGTATATTCTGCTGTATACAGACATTACATTCAACCATGCTATAGGCCAGAGGTAACTTGATATACTTAGGGAAAATAATTGGCTATATCATAGCTAAAGTACCAGGAGAGCTCTTTCCGTCCCCTGCGGCCTGTAATGGAGACAGACGAGGTAAAACTCTTGTATTTCCTATCATATATGACGCTCGAGGATCGACATTTAGTCAGAGCATATTAGGTTTAGCTGTCATGCTACACCTAGGGAGGACGCGGTAAATAACCAAAGCAGGTTAGTAGATACCTAAACTTGCAGCCACTCCGCATTATGACATAACTGGAGGGGATAGTCAATATATGCCTATTTGATCTTCCCTCCCCATGGTACCAATCAAAAAGAGAACCTTGTCGGGCCGGTAAGCAACCACTCACCTGCATAATAAGTATCCACCCCTCGTGCTATTTACCTTCTGGAAACCAGCTACAAGCTGCATCGCTTACTAGTGTCTGTTGTATTTCGAACCAATAACATGCCGTAAACTTAGCTAGTCCCTTGAGGGTAGACGGTGAGGAGTCAACCACACAACAAAACACCTGTCTTATCCCGGGAGAAATACCTCGTCTTCAATTCTTAATATACCAACCTGCTTTATTATTGTATTATATTACGCTACTGGCTCTGAAACCCCTGTAAATTGGTTACCATTCCTCCTTCCTCGAGTATTTACTAAACCGAAAGATTAATCTCCACCATTACCCGTGATCGCGGAGTAGAAATTCGGCTCCGCGCTCGCTTAGACCTGTTTACAGAGTAGATAACTAAACATCACATTCAAAAACAAGCCGAAGCGACAAGGTCGGAAGCCCGAGCAAACATTAATCCCTGTTCAATATCGCCTTGTAGAACTGCTTAACTTCACAGAAGTATTAGTATGTTGGGGTAAATGATCAAATCAATGCATAGATCCTATTTCGTCTGGACTGAGCGACATTTAATTCATGCAGGCCAAGTCACCCGATGACATACTGGCTTTTACCATCACAAGTTGGTGTTGTATTCCCTGTTATGCATGGCTGGTATGTTTAAACCTAGCTTCCAGGGGAGATAAACGACAAGAACTCATGGGAACCTACCTTCCCCGCATGAGCCTTTGAACATTATTTTGCCGTGACCATATTCCATCGTGCAGTAATAAGTAGTTAGTTTACACCAACAGTTAAAGACAAGGTTTAGATTAATGCTCTAAAGTATAAAAGAGTCTATAAACTACACCACGCATTTGAATACTCGAGATCTTTACTTACCCATCCCAATCTTCTCTCATTCACATTCCAACTCAGCACAGCATGTTATACTCTGTTCTTGTACCCTTGGTCGCTTCTCTTGCAGCTGCAGCCTCCCTCCCAAATGCCAAAAGCTGCCATGCCGCAAGTTACCCAGGCCCTGAGAATCCCAGTTTCGAAACTGGTAACCTCAAAGGCTGGAAGGTAGTCAACGGTACTGCTTTTGGCAAAGATTCCATCTCCAGTGATGTGTCTTATTGGGATGGCCCCTTTCGTCAGAATGGTACTAGCTTTCTTCTCGGCTTCAAGCAAGCTGGGGAGACAGCTGTTGGTCAGCTCAAGTCAAGTTCATTCAAAGCCAGCTCTGTATTGAGCTTTTTGATCGGAGGCGGTTATGACCCAGAGAATCTCTACGTTGCCCTTGTGCGTGAGAAAGATGGCAAGATTCTCCTCAAGCAAACTGCTACCAATGATGAAGCTCTCATCCGCATCATCTGGGACACAAGCAAGTGGCAAGGTCAAAAGGTGCACATTCTTGTACACGACAGCAGCCAATTGGAGTCTTGGGGCCATATCAACATTGACGATGTTCGAGTTGGCTGCCAAGCTCTTGGAGATGGCAAGGGTCTGACCTTCAACGTATTCGGACAGGCAAACCAAGCCCCTCACGGGTCCTCGGATTGCAAATCTTATGCCGCGGACTCTACGCGACCCCAATTCCACTACACGCCATACCAGGGGTAGATCAATGACCCCGCAGGCCTAGCCGAGTTCCATGGAACACACCACCTTTTCAGTCAATACAACCCCAAGGCTCCCTTCTGGGGTCCAATGCATTGGGCTCACGCCACCAGTACTGATGCCGTTCACTGGCGTGAGCAGCCTGTTGCTCTATTCCCTGCCAAAGTGAGCAATGCCAGTGACAATTCTGGTCGCTTTACCGGTAGCGCAGCCGTCGACAAGAAGAAGGACGAGCTACGACTCATCCTGACTGATTACATCAATCTCGTTTACCACCCCAACGCCGTCCAGGAAAGCGTGATTACAGCAACGAGCAAAGATGGCCACAGATTCAATCTTGCGAAGAAGCCCCTCATCGCAGGCCCTCCTAGAGGAGAAGACCCCTTCTTTCGAGATCCAAAGGTCTTCCATGATCCAACTGACGACAAGTGGAAGATGGTCGTTGGTGCCACCAAAGATAACCACGGCCAAGTACAGCTTTACGAGTCTGCTGACCTCGTTGACTGGTCTCACGTTGGTGTTTTATACGCCGGCGCGGAAAGTCATGGAACTGGACATCTGTGGGAATGCCCCAACTCTTTTCCTCTAGAAGACAAGTGGGTTCTCTTCTACGGTAGCAACGGGCTCGGATGGTATGAGACTGGCACGTTCAACGGCACAACGTTCACGAGCGAGAAGCGTGGTCTTCTCGACGAAGGTCCCTCTAGCTATGCTATGCAATGGTACAAGGACGAAGCTGGTCGTGATCTAGCCATTACCTGGATGGCGAATTGGCCTAGTCCCAAGTGGCCCAGTCGTCTCAATGGATGGGCTGGGCAGCAGTCTATCACCAGGGAACTTTTTATCCGCAAGGATGGTGGCCTAGGTCATCGCCCGATTCCAGAGCTCAAGTCCCTTGCATCTGGCCCGGCTAAGAAGCTTGCGGCCACCAAGGTTTCTCCCAAGGGTCTGCAGATCGGAAGCTCCAAGAGGGCTAGGCTTACCATCTCCGTTGATCTTGCTTCATCTGACGCAATTTCTTTTACCGTCTCTTTGTTCAAATCAGCTGGCGAAGCTACATTGTTGACTTTCGATCGGGGTGCTGGTAGCCTGACTCTTGACACCACCAATGCTGGTTATGGTCAAGCGGGTAAATGGACGGCTTTTGTAGCTGGTTCAGATGATAAGAAGTTCAGCTTGGATATTTTCGTTGATCAATCTGTGCTTGAGATCTTTTCAGGAGATGGTTCTGTCTTTTCAGCTAATGTCTTCCCCAAGTATCAGGAGTCGCAGGATATTGAGGTAGTTGCAAATGGTGGTATTCTTGCAGTGCAGTCTATTGCGCTGACCCCCCTCGGATCTAGTTGGTGCTGAGTATTAAGTGCTCAAGACAGGTGTTTAACATGAGCAAGTTTGTTTGATGCAACGACAAGGGGCATCTTCACATTGTGGTATATAGTTCAATACAGCTACTATATCTGTTCACCTTTATAGACCCAGAGTAATAGAAATCGTTGTAGTAACTGAACCGATCGCTAATGGATACTTGTTGATTGAGTTCCGTTATACTCTTCTTTGGTAGTTCAGGTCGGCTAGCACCTGGTAGCCCAAAACATAGATCCGTACATAACAAATTGTCACATTTAAAGTAGGATGAGCATGCAGCCATAATGTATGCAGGCTGACATCTCAATGACTTGGCTCTAAATCACCCCGTGGAACATACATGAAAAGCAAACTAAAGCGTATTAGTAGTGGAACTTATGATCCTCAAGTGGAAAGTCACAGTAGATGCGTTTAGGCACAGTCAATGATCCTGTCTGTTCCGGAGCTCTGCATGGTCTGTCGCTCCGACAATAGAATGTGCTTAGGGCCTTAACCACGGTCTGAAACTGGCTTCAACTGTCGCTCCGATAACTTACATCACATCACTATGCAGGCCTTCATCTTGCAACGCCAGATCAGTATGAGAACAATTCTTTTACACACCAGTATGCAATGCACCCCAGTTTCTCCATGCCTTCCCCTCATTTTCGTCCGTTCTTGCATGAGTAGCCTGTATAGACGCCTCCAGCGTTGCATGCTGTTCGTGATCGATGTAACCTGGCCATATAACCATATCGGAAGTGACCTAGTGGGTAAACTCGAGACAAATTCCTGTCGAACGACAGGGCCGTGTTAGAGGGGGAAATAAGAATCGTTCATCTTTGGAGAGGTTGTGGATACTTAAATACAGGTAATATGTCAAAAAAGTATATATACCTTGAAGGCCACCGCCTAGAATATCTAGATAGCAGCATCAATCCTTCTCATCTCACATTGCCTATATCTCACAAACCGTTTAATTTCTTTCTTCTCTTATATCCTATATTCATTACTTAGGAGCACAGTCTTGCAAACATGCTCTCCAGCTTCCACATCAAGCTCTCCGGGCTTGCTTTTGTTTTCCTTCTCGCTTGCCTTGCCCAAACTGAAGACTTCCGCCCTCTTTACCACTTCGTTCCAGACCAGAACTGGATGAACGAGCCTAACGGCTTGATCAAGATTGGATCCAAATGGCATCTCTTCTTCCAGCACAATCCCACCGGTAATTTCTGGGGTAACCTGAGCTGGGGCCATGCTACCAGTACTAACCTCATCGACTGGACACATCTACCTGTGGCAATCTCGAGTGCAGATGGAGTACAGGCATTCACCGGCACTTCCTACTTGGATCAAGATAATACCTCTGGATTGGGAACCTCAGATAATCCACCATATCTTGCTTTTTATACTGGATACTTTCCCGAAAGTAGAGTCCAGGACCAGCGACTTGCTTACAGCTTGGACCAAGGAGAGACTTGGACAAAGTATGATGAGAACCCAATCATCTCACAAGAGCAAGAAAAGCCACACGATATCTCTGGGGGATTAGAGACACGTGACCCCAAAGTGTTCTTCCATACGCCAACAAAGACTTGGGTCATGGTCCTGTCCCATGGAGGACAAGACAAGTTGTCATTCTGGACATCACCTGATGCCAAAGCTTGGACCTGGAATAATGATCTAACCGCGAAAAGTCTTGGGCTCTCGAGTGATGCCCACGGCTGGGAGGTGCCTGATATCTTTGAGCTTACTGTCGAGGGCACTTCAGACACCAAATGGGTCCTGCTAGTTACTCCCGCCCAGGGTTCTCCAGCTGGTGGCAATGGAGTATTTGCAGTCACGGGATCCTTTGACGGCAAAGTCTTCTCCCCTGATGCTATCGACCCAAACAATATGTGGCTCGACTTTGGACGCGATTGGGATGGCGCTTACAGTTGGGAGAATGTGCCTTCTTCTGATGGCCGTAAGATTCTTGCTTCAGTCATGAACAGCTACGGTGCCGATCCACCAACTGATACCTGGAAGGGGATGCTGTCTTTCCCGCGTACACTGGAGCTGTATGAGATTGATGGCGAGTTGCGCTTTGTTCAAAAGCCTGTTAAAGAACTTGACTCTGCCAGCACGTCTCTTGTCAAGGTGGTAAACCAGACCCTCGGGTCCGGGGATATACTCTTCTCCGACCAGTCCGGAGTAGCTTTCGACATC
This sequence comes from Fusarium sp. PT, assembly GCA_021020635.1. NCBI lineage: Eukaryota > Fungi > Ascomycota > Sordariomycetes > Hypocreales > Nectriaceae > Fusarium > Fusarium sp. PT. The sequence continues at coordinate 298,285 of JAHMRZ010000017.1, forward strand.
CAGGTGTCATTCATCCCCACGGAAGGATCTGTCCTGTCTCTAGCAGTCCGCAAGGGAAGCTCTGAGCAAACTGTTATCAAATACTCCCAGTACGACAACACTTTATCTGTTGATCGCAGCAAGAGCGGAAATATCTCATACAACTCAGCTGCAGGCGGTATTCACCAGACTAACTTTTCACCTGACTCAGACGGTGTAGTTCACCTGCGGGTTTTGGTTGATACTTGTTCCGTGGAGGTATTTGGAGGAGTAGGAGAGGTGGTTATTTCGGACCTTATCTTTCCCAGTGAAAGCTCTGATGGTTTGGAGCTGTCTGTATCTGGAGGAAGCATGATGTTGAAGTCAGCAGAAGTACGTTCTATTGAGTGAGAATGAAGGGAGATTGGGACTTAGCTTATTGAGCTCTACTTTCTCTTTCTCTTTTTGTCTTTTCTTATTGGATTGAGGGCGATATTGTCGCCGGTTCGAGTGCCTTTCCCTTCCCGTTTACTTTTACAACTATTACCACTATAAGTATTATAGTGAATTAACAAGACTATAATATTATATACTTATTTACTAACTTTGTGATTACTGAAACGTTGTGATGTAAATACTAGTATACCAGGATTTTCTAAGAAAAGCTAGTTCTTAATACCTTGTGGTGTATTAAAGGCTTACAGTTTATTGATAATATTATTGTTCTTTTCACTAAGACTGAGACCTAAAATACAAATCTAACTGGGAGTAAACATAACAGCAAATAGAAATTTATTATTATTTTTATGAGAGGTTTAATAATAAAATGGCTGGTGTGGCACTTCAACGCATCATAATGTCTTATGGCCCACTCCGCTCAGGGTAGTTAACGTTCAGCTAATAGATAAATTACATCATTATGCTTAGCTTCTTCCCAGTAGAGCAGCTAATATGCTTTACCGATACTGCTCTTGTGGGGCTCAATATGTAACTAGAGATATAACTTGCATTATATTTTAAAGTACATCCCTGCTATTGGTAAAACTCAGAACCTAAGAGCTTTAGACTCTTAACTATAGAGACCTATGTACTTGGTGTATTTTACCCTTTTTACTAAAATAGGCTTAAGTTAGAAATCTGTCCCGGCTGGAGAGGTAAGCTATTCTACCTATAAATATTTGGTTTCCCCTCCCTTTTGAACTACTTTCTACTCTTCATTAAATTAAATTATTATTACCTTAAAGATAGTATCTTGTACCTACTATATTCTATTATCAATTAGTTACTATGGTATGTCTATCTTGTTTCTTTCTTTTTCATTTATTACTTTTATGCCCTGTAGCTAACTTTATAATCATTTAGTCATCTAGGTTGGTCTATCTTCTTCTTATTTTATGCCTAAGATCCCATACAAAACTTAAGACAGAAGCGACCCTAAGTAACTACCTTAGTATAACACTTACTTATTTTACTCTCTCTTTTAGTATCAATGTGTCTTTACCAGCCATGGAAGAATATGGGAAGCTGCTCAAGTCCGAATTAAAGTTTATTATTCTCAAGCTGTCCGACACAACCTCGCAGTATGAAGTGGAACACTCCGATACAAACTCTGACTGGGACATCTTCCGCGACAAACTCGAGCAAGCCACATCTGCGAGTAAGTCGGTAAGTACTAGAAGGAATTCCCGCCGCTATTACAAAGCTGATCGACATTAGGGTTCAGTAGGTGCAGGCCCTCGTTTCGGTATCTATGACTTGAACTTTGTACATGATGGCCAAGATAGGTAAGTAATGATAATAACTGGCTTCTTTACTCTTGCACTAATTGGTCTTCCAGAAAGAAATTAATTCTGATCTCGTGGTGTCCCGATGATGCTGATATTCACGTAAAATAGCCCCCAGTATATTTTCTCCTTGTTCATCCCAGACTAATTACTAAACAGAACAAAATGGCACATTCTATGGGTGGTCGTCAGTTACATACTGCACTTGGGGATTCTCTTTTTGAGATACAGGCTACCAGATCAGCCGACCTAGAGTATGAATCTGTTTGTGATGCTGTTCTTGGTAAGGGAAATCCCTAGTTGCTACTATTTATTGCAGCACAATAGAATATAGTCTCTAATGTATGTATCCTATTATAATTATCTGCAATATGACGTCTCAGCACGGATCCATAAATCAAACCTTAGATACAGACTCCTCAAGTGGTTTCTTTCCATGAACAACATAGCTAGTTATATCGTGATTAGTAAAAGAGTTGAGTGCGTTTTTAGTAGTAGAGAAATGCAGGGCTTACATGGGAATATACGCATGAACACTTCGATCCCGAAGTTGCTTCCGCATTGCAGAGCAGAGAACCCGAACCTCGTCTGCACTCCAACCTAGGAATCTAGTAAACAGAGCCAGTAACAAACCCTCAAGCCCTTCATTCATATTCGCATACGACCATTTGCCCAGTTCCTTGTGGTGCTTGTCCTTGGGCCACTCGTTGATAGGCCACTTGAATTGCTTTTCGACAACATCAGTGAACCCGGCCTTTTCAAAGAATTCCTTGTATCTTGGTGGAAGGTCGATAGCACGTCCGGCTTTGGCACTGGCCTCGATGCTCAGCTGACCCGAACGGACAAGGGCGCTGTCGGGGAGGAGAGTTCCGTCGTCGCAGGCGATGGGGTATGTGAGATCCTGCATCTCCAGGTAGCCTCCAGGCTCAAGGTTGCTGGATCGGATTAATGAAACAGCCCCGACAGTAAGACATAGTCACTTACGCGTAAGCATTGTTAATGAATTTTTCGGTATCGGCAAAGGATCCTGTCATTGTACGGGCGAAGATAAAGTCGAATGGTTTAGACCAAGTCCATTCTTTTTCAAGGTCATCAATTTCGAAGATATAGTTTGGAGGGACCCTGGGGTATTGTCTTTAGAAACGCTTTACTATGAAATGAGGGTGAAACGTACATTGATGGCTGAATGGGGCTGAGATCAACACCAATAACCTAAAACGTCAGTCAAATCCACGCTGGCTCGGTGAAGGCGATGTCTGTACCTGAGCCTCAGGGTGGAGGTCGGCTTGTTCACAAATGTTAGCAACTCCTCAAGTATAACAAGCTTTGTAAACAAACCATATTCAATGGCCCAAAGACCGGTTCCAGTGCCAGCGTCCAAGACTCGTTTAGCAGACTTCTTGATCTTAGGGTTGAGACCGAGTTCTCCGTGGAGCGTTAAAAGCCAGAGATTGTGTTGAAGATCTGTGCAGTTGTGTTAGTCTACTCTACAAGTATTTACTTGACTCACATGCTTACCAAGACGTTCACTCTCGGATTCATCGTTGGGAAAGTTGTATTCTGTCTCACTGGTCAATAAGGACAGATAGCCATGAAGGGTATGGCTACGCACTTCCAGAACTCATGGCATGGTAAGTTCGGCCATTCTCTTCTTGGAATCGCAGGACGCTGGATCGCAAAGACTCCAGGCTCTCCGAGTCAGTCTATAGTTTGTTAGATCGCTTTTGATACAACATACAGGTAGCTTACGCCAGAGAAAGTCGAGTCGCTGTCATCAAAGGTGTCCGCGGCCTACTCTTTGATCAGCTGATTGACGTTGTTGCCCCTTGTGATGTGGCTTACCAGGGGCTCGTGAGCCAGCTGTTCTGTAGCAGCAGCCATCTTCTCGTCTGCTCAGATTGGTATGGATCAAGATGTGATATTTTCTTGTGATGAGAGTGAAGGAATTATTTACGGGAGGGGAATGAGAATTATTTTAGCCGGAATCAGACGGTCTTTATCGAAGACTGAATCATGATAGGAAGGTTTTGCGCGGCTATGCAATACCTGTGTTGAGTAATGTGATTCCGATGCATTCGACAGGCACAGTGATGTGTGCAGCCAACAGGCCCACAAGCAGTCCTGAGAACTTGAACAATGTTGGTCTTGGCGGTCATTTAATCCTTCTTACAGAGTGCATTGTGGTTCCTTCAAACGGCCCTCAACTCAAGATCTTTCACATCCCACGGTGGCTTATTTTGAGTGGAAGTCAAAAAGTAGTCTCAGCATTAAAAATAATGAAATTACTCCTGTAGTTGTGAGTTTGACATTTACTGCAATGTAACGTTCCTCGGCCAAGATCACCATCTCCGGGTATTATCTCAAAGAATCCCTGTTGGTTGACGTGCTCAAGCGGGGAACCATGAAAATAATACTGAAAGATCTGGAAGGCATGCGTGAACATCCTAGACTTCCATAATAAATAAAGCCAAGTAATACAGTCTATCAAGTCCACCAAGTCACGAGATAAGACTAGTTCTAAATTGCTGCGAATCGGAAAGAGATTATAACATGAACGGGTCTGACGGCAAAAAAGGAGCATCATGGGCTTAATCCCTGTACCAATATGCGCCCAGCAACCAACAAAGGCAAGGGTGCCTGTAGAGTAGCGCATTGTACAGCAGGATCGCCGGTTTGTATAGTGCACTAACACCTGTGCCTCCGGTTGTACACAAGTCTCAACGTCTAACAACACACTGGCAAAGTCGATAAAAGTTTAAATACAGGCTGACTGCATATTTGATAGTCAAACACGCAATATGATCCATTTTCATCTAACCTAAGATAACGTCTGCAGTTCTAACGAATCCGAATTCAACAAAACCATGACTCCACGCGCCACAGCCAAAGACTTGATCATTCCAATCTGCACCATGGTTGGATCATCGCAAAACGTCTCTGACAAGTCAAGAACCTTGAGACTGCAGAATCTTCGTCCAGGACCAGCTTCGTCAAGCAGAGCTATCGCTCCGTTGAGAAAGGGTTTGACGGTCGCATTCTTGGTAGCCCACAAGCTGGTGAAATATGGGTACCTTGGTTTGAGATATTCCACAGACCTCGGTAGCAGTTCAGACCCAAAGTAGAATTCGGTCTTCTTTAGTGACCGGTTCTTATTGAAAAATGAGGTTAATGGGACGCTGAGGCTCTTGAGTCGAAAGAGATGAGGAATAGCGTTTTGTAATAAAGGCCGTCTCTGTAGCAGTATTTGATGCAAGGGAAGGTCGGTCCAGCTATCCAAAATGTCCATGTCTAGCTCTTCTAGGGACTCAGCGTTCTTCTTCAGGACCTGCGATAGGTCCTCAAAATATGGTAACTCATCCTCGTCAAGAGCAGGGACAAAGTGAAGTCTTAGCTTTCTCAAGGCCCGGTATGCAGAGAGGAACTCGGGAAGTAAAGTTTGCAAACAGCCAGTGCTTTCGAGAACAATGTCTTGTACCGTAGAAGTGCCAACTGGTAAGGTTAGTGTGTAGTTTTCAGCCACCACAGATGGGGATATCAGGTTTTCGGCTCCAATAGCGCGACCAAAGTCTTCATGGTAGATACAGCCATCATACATCCTGGTTATCATAAGACTTTTTATCTTCGGTAGATGGAAGAATGTTGTTGTATATCGCATGGAAATAAATCGCTGTCCGTGGAAAGTAAGATGACGTAGTTCGCCGAGAGGAAGGGCCTCAGTCAAGCCAGTCTCCTCGGCCTGTAATCTACAGACTGCTTGCTTGATAAACTGAAGAAGCATAAAGTCCCTGCCTTGTTCTGGGCAAAAGCGGGGGTCGGTAAATTCCAAGCGAGTCAGCCTTGTGGTCCATGCCAATACCAGTACAGCAATAGCATCTTCGCAGCCTTGACGTATCTGCTCGCAGAGTCCTGTCAATTGAATACTAGGCAGAGACACGTCTTCCGCAGCCGCCTCGGCAAGAGCAGCCAGGTTTTCCGGTCGTAGTTGGACGTGATCAAAGTCGTGGAAGGGTTGGAGCTGACCAAAGTGTACAGCTTTCACCTTGTTTCGTAACTCTGGATGTCGCAGTAGATGGAGGGCGAAGAGCTCGGTAGTTGGCCCTCGAGTCTCTTCTTCGGCTTGGATGTTACTCCACCGACGCACCAGCAGTGGAAATACAATTTTGTTAAGTCGTGCATTGACGAGAGAGACATTTAAAAGGGACTTGCGGTTGATATCGGCTAGAAAAGTGAAAGTTCTGTCAAGAGTCTCATTCGGAAGATCAGTAATACACGTCATCTTGACATAGGACTTAGATGGCTGTGTTGGATGATTGAGCTTTCTTACTTTTTGAGTCATCTGAGACAAGTGCACTTGCGATAAGGCTTATCTTAAACCAATCATAGAGCGAGATCTAAGCTTTAGGCTTAGTTATCATAGGGCTAAAATATGTAGGATAATTATTATGCTATTTATAATTTTAAGTTATTTCCTATACAATTAGTACTCCAATAAGTCTATCTAACTCATTTGCGAAATGACTTTTACACTTGACTATTATTACTTGTTAAAAATAGAAAGCACTATAGTAGTATAAGAGTTTACAAATATTGATTATAACTAGTTTTTAATTATCTTAATCTAAACTACCTTAGTATTATAAAATTCTTCTACTACCGCCTCTATAAGTGCCTGTGACTGGATCTCATGGACCATACTGATATACCGGCTCGAAAATTGTATTATCATTCTGTTCCCCTCAAGGTAGCCCTCATCATGTAATTCCCACATCTGTTCAGACCCCGTTGGACTTGGTGTAGAGCCAGATGCACAAGTTGTGGGAGATGGATCTCTGTGACAAGGTCTGACAATCCACTGCGATCGAATGACATTCCCGTTTGGAGCAGAAACCCGCAGGCGGATGCCGCCTGGCACACACTTATAAATCACAGGCCACTGCATCTGCGTTGTGAGGCCTGGGTTCAGTGTATACCGCTCTTCAACGTGATAAGTGCGAACTGTGGTATCCGCAGGGCCAATAAATGGATCATCTGCAATAGATGCTGGTAAGGTGGGAATCTCCACATAGCTGAGTACCGAGAAGTTATTGTCAAGGGTGGTAGTGTATTTCTGCAGCCAAGTAATAAAGTATTCGTGAGGTAGGTTGCTTGGCAGTGGTATTGTGACGGAGAAATGGTGTTGCACCCGCATTAGTCGCCTTTTCTTTAACCCACCGTGGTGTGGATTGTTAACCGCCTTTGAAGTTTATGTTTGATGTGTAATGCTTTGTAAATGAGATATGTAGTGATGAGTCAAATTTTACATATTACTCTTTGAGCTATAGTTCTATTAGGTAAGTCTTATCTAGATAAGATAAGATATAGTGTGGTGAGTTTACTTACTAAAAAGGTTAGTCTGACTGTGTTCTACCAACTGTGTCCTTATTGAAAGATGAACCTTGGTTGTGGGCATGGTAATTATTATGCCCTATTGTGTGGAAGGAAACTGTGTTTTTTTTTATCAGTGTTACTTTGATCTATCTCGGCGAGATATTGAATAAAGTTAACTTTAAATACTGACTGTGTTCTTACATTTTATGTTATCAAACAAATGAAAAAAATAAGAGTCAAGAGTTCTGAGAAAGATCTAGGCTGTTGTTTTAAAAAAGGGAAGCTAATATATATAACAACTTTATTATTTCCATCGATTCGGTCACATTGTAGTATTATATTATTTAGTTCACAATAGTCCTATTTGTAGGATTATATATTCAAGCAAGTAATACTTTAGCTGATATGAATAAGCTTGTAAAAATAAAAACATTTTTACAAAGAGATCTGAATACTTCATTGAACTATTTCACTACTAGTAGCCTAGTGCAAAATCCTCCAGTTCCACTACTAGATCAGAATCGAAACAGCAGTAACCTCTGGCTGCATGACAGGATACTCGATTGATCCCTCTGTCTGCATCCAAGAGTTCCACTCAAACGCAAGGCCAGCATTCTTAAGACGACTATGAAAGGCCTCGGCCGCTTTGCAAATAACATGAGAGTGCATCTCGCTATTCTCACGCCTCGTACGGTCCTTGTTGACAGCATACAGCGAGTGGGCGTAGGTGAGGAGGTTGTAGTCCTCCTCGACCTTGAAGCTCAGCAGCTCGGGCAGTTGGGCAGCCAGCAGCCAGTCCTTCCATTTGGCGTCCTTGGTACCAATGGGAAGAGCATCGGTGAGATCCTTCTCAGTGTACGTCTGCAGGGTCTTGAGGTCTTGAGGAAGACGAGTGCAGAGGGCGGGGGGCTTGGAGGGGACGAAGCTGTAGTAGTAGTCCTGGAGATAGTTGACTGCCGTGTGCTGGGGCGATGCTGTGTGGATGCACATGGTGACAGCGTCGATGAGCTGGTTTACGGTGGTGATGGTTGGAAAGGAAGGGATTTGGCCGCGGGTTTGGATCTCCTTGCACCAATCGGCAATACACGAGTCCTTCACAACATCTTGGTCCGACTTGTACTTGGTCTCAAGGACAGACTTGACAAAGTCATGAATAATACCCCACAGGAGCTTCATGTTAGTTGCGTAGGGATAGTTGCGGTATTTTTCGCCCTTCTCCTCATCCAAGTTGAAGCCGCGTTTCTTCAGATCGTTCGGAATGTACTTGTCTTGGAAGCTGAAGTTCTTATAAGACCAATTGACCAATCCGAAGGCGCCACCAAAGCCGTCAGGTTGAGCTGGGGGATTGAATCCAGAGACTCTCTTGATCACGCGAGGAACGAGTAGCATACGGGCAGCCTCGTTGAGAGCAAGGGTTCTGAACCAATGTGGGCTGAGGATCTCGTACAGGAGGTGATCCTCGCGGATAGTTCGGTTGGTGGCAACGATGATGGCCTCCTCAATCATGTGCGTATCAACAAGATGGGTGGCAACCTCGTGTCGTGCCCAGTCAGCGGTTTGGGCAATGGTCTTGGCGTATCTCCATGGCCAGTCGTCCTTCTCATCCATGTCTCCCTTGTCGTCTGGGGCGAGTCTGCGGTTGAAAATGGTGACGGACTTGTCAAGGGAGCCCTTGTAGTCGAGAGTGACGGCCAGTGGGTGAAGGCGTCCATCCTGATGGAGTTGGAAGATGACGACGGATGCACCGGTGTACCGATAAGTAGTGTTGGTGCCGTCGTTGACTGTGTTTCTGAACTCGTCATCATCCTTGAGGCCAGTAGCTTCGCGGAAGTAGGAGTAATCCTGAATGAGAATATCCTTCCCGTCTTGGAGTAAGGTCGTCATCTTATCGAGGCCTTGCTTTTCGGCTTCGGCAGCGTAAGCCTTGATCTTGTCCAAGGGGGCCTTCTCGATGGTGCAGGGGTTAACACCACTGAAATGCTGCTGGGCAAACTTTGCATCCGAATACCAGTCGGCGTGTTCGCCGATATTCCTGCCCTTCATAATATCGGCAGCCTGGCTCTTGTGGGGACCATCGCCATTCTGCTGTCCATCGCTCTGAAACGTGGATCCTGGTAGGTTATCCTTGTTCCACTTCTCAACATCGGCAATGGTGGGTCCCACAAAGGGTCCATCCGTGGAAGAGAGCTCCTTGGGAATGATAAAGGAGACCATGGAAGCAATATCGACCACGAGTTTCTGCTCCTTTTCGTTGAAGATCTGTCCAACTTCCTTATTGCTGGTCCTCTGGTCCGGAGGGAGGGTACGCAAGTGAGGAGGGTAGCCGTCTTTACCATCGCTCCATTCATAGAGACTCTGTTTGAGCTTGAGATCTCTCTTGGTGGGTACAATAGGCTGGAAACCTTGGGTGTCAAAGTGGGAGGCAGCCCTGGGTTATCCGAGTCAGCAAATATGGGCTCATGGAAGTTTCTAAAAAGGCTTACTTTTCTGCAACAATGCTATATAGCTCAGTCAAGGCGAGACGGGTCCCCATATAGGTTCCCTTCTGAAGGCCTTTGTCGGCAACAAATTGGCCATCAAGAGCGCCAGTTTTGTCAGTGTTGAGAACGAGTCCCTGCCTGAGTAGCTCATTGAGGAAGACTCCTCTGTCCCAGACTTTCAAGGGCTCTTCGTCCAGCTTGAAGTTGACCTCGGAGTTGAGGATTTCATCCAAGGTTAACTGGGCGGGACGAGGGGGGGCATAGGCAGCAGACATAATGAGAAAGAGTTGAGCTGGGGATGTTGTGCGATTGAATCTGTGGTGAGATGATGGTTGTGATGGTGAATTAGAGGAGGGCTATGGGCTGCTTTATGTAGGCATGGAAATATTATTTTGATCTCAAACTACATTCACTTCATAGTAAAGGTCTCCCCTGAAAAGGCAAAAACCTGGACAGGCGAAAACTAAATGTCAGAAAGTCATAGATAGCTCTACCGATAACTAGCAGCTAGCATGGACAATGCACATCCATCCCTTCTTGGCCTCGAAGCCACAGTGGAAACCATCCGCCGAAACCCAGAATTTTCTGTCTTGCACAAATCGAGTTCAGCTCGCCACGAGCTCAACAACTTTCATTATCAGCCAGCCACAAAGAGGGCATTGCAAAAACAGCTTGGTACAACAGGTTCGGAGATACAGGTCTAGATCAGAAAGGTACGTTAAGATGGCGAAGGTAATACGTAAGCCAGTTGACTTCCCAAATACACAAAAGGCGTTCAATTGTAGAGCTTTACAAGTACCGAGAAATACGTAGCGAAACTATTGATGTCGGTTCGATTGCCTTTGCAGATGTACAAGCCACTTACATGTATGATCTGAGCGGTGTAGAAATAGATCAAATGGTGCCAATCAGAGACAAGTTGAGAGATAACAGATTCTATCTGTTTCTGAGGTATTTTCGTATATCCCAGACGGAGTCATCACAACCAGGAACCAATTTGAGCGAATACGGGCTTGGCTTTTGGTCATCACATTAGTTTCAGTTCTAGCTTCCAGGTTAGGCTTAATCTTGGCGTTCTGGATCATAGCGTTCTCATCAAGGGCTAGCCTTATGCCTGAAACACAGCCGAGCAACCCTGCTCCTACACCCTGTGGCTGGCTGACAACCTTGAGCAACCATTTTGCCGACAGACAATGGGCTGATAGTTACGACTCAATGCCGGTTACCCACTCGCCATTACGCATATCTTAGGTTTCGGGACACTATTGTTAACCTTGCATGTATTATGAGGTACTTCATCAAGAAGTGAGTTACCCCGCGCTCCAGTTCCCTTGCTCTTGTCATAGAGGTCCTCGCTCAATCGTTGCAAATCTCAGGTCAAAGACATTGCTTCAGTCTGGCAGTATTGACTCACTCTTTTAGCTTCTCTCCTGGCCAAACCACGCGAACGTGGAGTGGTTTAGACCGGTGAGATGCACAGAACTTTCGTCTGTAACAGAAATGGTTTACACTCTATCAACTGTTATCACAGAGCCTGCTAGACACGCTTGTCTTAGAACAGCTGGATGAGTCTAAATGAGACTATGAGACGACTAGACTACTGTATCACTCACTGGATTAGCAGCCATTCCAGACCAGTTCAGACGCAAAGCTTTGTCTCCGACCACCGCATGTCTTCCCCTGCGTGCTTGTGGCGAGCTGAGGTTTATGCATGAGGAGTCGGTGTGAAATGCTGTACCTGTCGTCACAGGCCATCATTGCATACCGATGATGTCTTATACCATGGTTGGGCTAAAAGGGTAGTATTCGATAGTAACTGCAGTATCTCGTGAGAGTCGACGGTGACCGCTGCACGATGGCTTGTCTACTCTTGTGCTGTTAGAAACAACAATACTAACAGATTCCATGTCAGAAAGAAGTATTTATGAGTCGACCAATTCCTCACTACTCAGAGAAAGACCAAAACAGTCAATCAAACCATCTCCAACTATCAACCAATCTCTTCGATCATGTCCGCACAAGTCGTCTCCCACAAACCGTGCGCTGGTGCAAGCTCAGGCAGCACACTGGATCACAAGTCCAAGCCTGCATTAGATAACCCTTCGTCTAATGCAGCGTCTTTGGAAGATCAGCTCCCACAAGATCTGGTCAATGCTATGCAAACCATCTTTGGCAAGCATCCCGGCTATCGAACAAGTAGGTCATGTCCAAACACTCGCTCCAAACTCGTAGCTTATGAAATGGCCCTTCAGCACATGCCAAGGGCCTTCTCGTCGAAGGTGTCTTTACACCAACCAAGGAGGCCAAGACCCTCTCCGTGGCTGCCCACTTCAACAACCCCTCCACCAAAGTGGTGGCTCGATTCTCAGTCGGTGGTGGAATCCCTCATGTCCCCGACACTGCATCAGCTGCTACACCAAAGGGCATTGCTATCCGTTTCCAGATCGATGATGGCACGCACACTGATCTGATCGCTCACTCCTTCAACGGATTTGCAACACGCAACGGAGAGGACTTCTTGGCGTTCCTCAAGCTCGTCAGTGCTGATGGATATGCAGAGGCAATGCTAACAAAGGCCAAGGCAGGAGGTGGCGACTCTTCCAAGGAGGAGAAGCTTTACAAGCAAGCCCATGATGCCTTTTTGTCATTCCTCAGTCAGCCGGAGCATAAGTCTGCGGCAGTCTTTGTGGGGTCTGAGAAGCCCAACCCCCACAACTACGGCACTATCACGTACTACGAGCCCAACACTCATGTCTTGACCAACCAAGATGGCAAAACTACTCACGTTCGTTATCGTCTTGACCCTGCTGATGGGGAGCATCTCTACCCTCAAAAGACACCCGAGGACAAGCAGAAGCTGGCTGAGCTTGGCAGTAACTACTTGGAGGATGACCTCCAGCAGCGATTCCCAGGCAAGCCAATCATCCTCACCATCCAAGCACACATTGCGGGGCCCGATGATGTTTTGGATGACGCCACCAAGCCATACACCAGCAAGACATTCGTCACTGTTGGCAGGCTTGAGATCAACAAGGTCTCAGATGATAACGCTGCTAGGCAGAAGCAGATTGCGTTCCATCCCAACCCGGAGAAGGGTGGTATTCAGGGCATCAAATCATCTGATGATCCTCTGATTCAGGCGCGAAAGGGTGTCTATTGGATTAGTTCGGAGCAGCGACGAAGTGAGAAGCAGGTTGAGTAAAGTCTCTTGGTTGTATCTAGTTCTGATTCCGACCTTGACAAGATAGAGGTATATGATGGGGTACGACACATGGATTCTTTGAAGGTGCCACCCAAGCAGCTGAGTTGAGCTGGTGTATTCAATCCAGAGATTTTTGATGCCGAGGGGAATGAGGAGCATGAAGGCAGCCTTGTCAACAGCAAGGGTTCTAAACTAGTTGGGTTTAGTTTGTTGCTTATATGTTTAGAGCTACTGAAAGAACATCAGTCCGGTGGCACTTTAAGGAGTAATCTACACTTATATTAGGCTTTTACATCGCCCTAATACTTTTAATAATATATATACTTAGTGCTTTTTCTTTTACCAAGTGCCCTTCTCTTAAACATCATGTAGTCAATTTCACACAAAGCACAAAATATAATATTCGCTTAAGTATAACAGAAATTAATTTATAGACCACTAATTATATGTATAGGGCGCTAAGTAGGTCAAGTAAGCTGACCACTGTAGTTAAAGAACTTTTTAAATTTTTTTCAAGTTAGTTCTTATATCAACTTGGTGATGGTCTCTAATAGTTTTCTACCCTAAATTGCTAAAGGTTCCTTCAGTAGAAGTAGAACAAGGCAGGTCATATGTTTTAGAATACGAGGGAATAAGAAGCAGGACAGACCAAAATCACACGACAACACAGTTGAATACAGAGAAACTCTACGTCACTGGTTTGATAGCATATAAGCGAAATTGAGGGATACAAAAATAGGGCCTACATTATACCTTAAACAAAACTACTACCATAGGTGGCTTTTCGTATTTATCTGACTAAAACTAAAATATGAAACCAGTAAATCTTCCGTCCTCAGAGGATATTACTTTAAGTCATTGAAGAGGGAAATAACCCACGCTTGGAGACAGACCTCCCCTGCTATTTTCACAGGATGGTATGCTCGGAAAGCCCAGAATCAATGGAATATACATGGCGTTTAGATGTGAGTAAATCATCTATCAAAAATAGCAGGGGAGGTGTTTTTCCTCTTTCGCTGATTTATAGCTAGGTTATATTCCACCCACTATAAACAGGCCTTAATTTCCGGAACAGGCCTATATATACAGGGTGATATTAACACACATATTTGGAATGACAAGAAATAATATAAGTACTAACACAAGGCTGTATTTTTCCAATAAACTTTATCATCTGACTTGGCTCAACCGATCTTTTTATTCACTTCTACTTCGTATCTATTTTCTACATCTTCTCTTTACAATATACAATTAACTTCATCCGATATGCGGCCTTTCTCCCCTCTCGCCGCTGCTACCATCCTTGCTGCGAATGGTGTCTTGGCTCAATATGATGACTGGAAGTTTGGTAATCTCTTCATGATTGGGCCAGCCAAGAGCGCAATCAAGAAAGCCACTTACACTCTGGCCACCCCTCCTGTGCCTTGTGGAACTCAGGTTGATGGCCCTTCGCATCAGCCTTGGATGTCTATCTGGGTTGGTATCTCGCAGTCCCTGGACGATCAAAGTGCTGGTCTGTTCCAGCCTCTTCTGAACTGGGCTCCCAACAATAAACAGGAGTAGGTTCTCATCAGACTGACAAAAAGGTGTAACACTTGGCTAACTCGTCTAGGGGTTGCCCTGCCCCCAACGACGCCTGGTGCGTCGCTGCTAGCACCTTCGACTGTAAGACAAGTTCTCCCATTATGATCTTCACTCGCTTACGCCGGATACAGCTGGTGCACAGACTGCTCAACCCTATGTCGAGATCCCCAAAGGCTCGCCTGTTGACTTCGAGAGTGAGTCTAGACCTTAGGATTTGTCTTCCTCCATTGAGTCTCAAACTAACGCGTTGGAGTCACATACGATGGTAGCTCTGTGACCCAGGTTGCCAGCATCGATGGCAAGGTAGTTTCCAAACAGACTGATAGTAAGTGGTGATCCCTTCAACACAAATATCTCTAACACAGATAACAGAGAACTCCGGCTCGGGCGAACCTGTCTGGATTTACTCCAGTAATGAGTGCTACCTCGGTGCATGTGGTACTCTTCAGGAGTACAGTAAGTTCATCACAAGTGCATACAATTTATATCTTTATTAACTTGAACTAGCCTGGGATAACCTTGTTGTTGAACTCGCCGAAGCCGACAAAGGATTTGGCAGTACCCTGGATGTTCACGGTGGTGACTCTACCGGACTTACCACTTCCGATGGTGGTAAAACCTGGAAGGCTAAGTCTATTGTTATCTCTAAAGATTACTTCTACACCGATGGCTCTAAGAAGGAGTGCTCTTAAGCCTAGCCTATAGAACGGTAAGACCCTGAAACTACTATTACTATAGGTATACTAGATCTTGGGTAGTAGTAGTGGTTTATATTTTAAAGTAGATAAAACTGTTACATTTGGCTAATCCTATATTGTACTAAAGATAAAACCTAGAAATAAGAAGATATAACCAAAGTCACTATTTAATATTAATATCAAGCTGAGGTATAACATTTATTGATTTAAGCTATATTTGTTCTACTGGTTTTATACGGAATTGTCAGAACTTAGAAATATAGCTTAAACTACCCCCTCTGGTACAGTTTCCCAGACTTAAGCGCCGTTTCCATTGTAGGCAATCAGGTTAGGGCTGCCAGACAGGGTACCGGTGATCTTTCCAGAAGTACCAAGAGCCTTGATACGGCTTGCCACGGAAGCAGGAGTGGTAAGACCTTCGAGGACCTTAAGGTAAAGGGCGAGGCCAGCAACGTGGGGAGAAGCCATGGATGTTCCACTGATGGTGTTGGTGGCGCTGTTGGAGCCAATCCACGCGGACAGAATGTTCTGACCAGGAGCAAAGATATCAACACCGGCACCTTTGAATAGTTAGTTAGTTATTCCAGCCTTGAAATGAGAAAAGATAAGCATACCGTAGTTGGTGAAAGAAGTAGGTCTCCAGGCCGAGGTGAGGGCAGCAACAGTGATGGCGTTGGGTGCATTGGCAGGGGACTGGCTTGACACGGGCAGAGGGTTTCCGTCCTCGTCACCGTTTCCGGCAGCAACAACAGAAAGGACACCAGAGGTGTAAGCAGCGTTGATAGCAGAGACCCAAGCCTGGGATGCGTCACCACCTAGATTGGCTGTTAGTGGAAGGATTTCGTAACACAGGGAGATGCATCATACCAAGAGAAAGGTTGATGACGGCCTTGCCGGCACGGCCCTTGGAGGTAATATCGTTCACAGCCCAGTTGAAGCCAGCGAGAACACCAGAGTCAGTTCCCTCAGCTCCCTGGAAAACCTTGACGGAAACAATGTTGGCCTAGAGATGTTAGCACAGTCTTCTCATATTACGGCCGCGGGTACTAACCTTCTTAGCAACACCGTAGGTAGAGCCGGCAATAGTAGCAGAAACGTGAGTACCGTGTCCAAGAGTGTCAGTGTTGGCTCCCGAGAAGATACTGTATCCAGCAACAGCGCGGCCACCAAACTGAGAGTGAGAGATCAAAACACCACTGTCGACAACGTAGGCATAAGAACCCTCGCCAGCAGTTGTATCGTAGATGTAGCTAGTAGAGCCAGAGGTGCGGTGGGAGATCGTTCCGAGACCCCAAGGAGCTCCAGACTGGGTAGTCAGAGCCTTCTTGGACAGCTCACTGGGCTCCTCCCAGTTAAGCTTAACAATC
This sequence comes from Fusarium sp. PT, assembly GCA_021020635.1. Taxonomy (NCBI): domain Eukaryota; kingdom Fungi; phylum Ascomycota; class Sordariomycetes; order Hypocreales; family Nectriaceae; genus Fusarium; species Fusarium sp. PT. Next base: position 314,725 of record JAHMRZ010000017.1, read on the forward strand.
TTGTCAGGCTCGACAAAGGCGACCTTGTTTCATGTTAGCGGCAGTCTTCTAACTTTAATCACTGAAGCTTACCTCAGGGCTAGCCTCGATTTCCTTGATGGTGTCTTCATCGAACTGTCCAGCATAGGCGTTCCAGTTTTTGATGTTGAACTTGTGCTCAATACCAGCAGTCTCACGCTTGGAAAGGCTGCGGCGATGAACATCACCAACCCACTGGAGATGGGACTCGACCTTGGCAACAGAAGCAGAGGTCTTGAGGGTGACAATGTATTTTCCGGGGATCTCGTCTGAGCGCTTGCTGGGAGCGGTAGGGGCAGCAAGAGCAGCAGGCAGGAAAGCTCCCAAGTAGAGAGCGAGGCGAATAAGGCTAGCCATCTTAGATGATAAGAGAGGTGATGATTGATGAAGAGGTGATGAGATGGATATCGAAAAGGTAAATTCAAGGGCTCATAGCTGTGATTTATACTCATCTTTCAATTCTACTGACAAGGCGTCTATGTGCCGTTCTTACTTCTTGGCACTGACTCAATACTCGGATAGATTGCGCGATAGTCTCAAAACTGGGCCTGCGTTGTCGGACTTGGCGCAGCTTCCTAAATGGTCCATGCCCGATGCACCTCAGAAAGGAAGGTTGCACTAAAACAAGGTCAACCCAAGGAACTATTGCGAAGAGACCGCGGAGAACACAACTATAGTCAAGAATCACATCAATTATCACAGCTCTAGTCTGTAAAGCGTATGATCAACCTGATTTAAAGGCGGCTATTATGCTTATCTTTCCATTGAGGGGTTGAAGTATGCTTAAGGGTGGTGGGGGTTATACGATCACTTTTGAACTATAACAGGCGCTAATACGCCAGGGGTATAATACAGGAAGTAAGCTTATCGCATAGTATGGGTAATAGTAGATATGAGGGTAATAATATCACGCCGAGGATGCCATCGGAAATAAATAATGTCGAGCTCGTATCAAAGCAGGGACTTAGCATAAACGTCCCTCTGATTTATACTCAAAAGGGAGTCTATTGGATTAGTTCAGAGCCGCTAAGTGAGGTAAATTTATGACTTATATTTGGTCGTGACCAGAGGCTCGTAAGGATAGACCGAGGCATATAGGAAGCTATTGGCCAATAAACGATATAGAGTACCTGATCTCCAATTAGCAAGCTGTATGGCACCACCGAGTGGAACTACCGTTTTGGCCAGAGATGGAGTTTGGTTTCTAAAATTGCCTTGATTCTTGGCACTTATATTTACATGTGATGGTATACCTAATGGCTCGTTTTGCCAAGATGAACCCATACATAAACCATACATTTTCTCAACTCACACATACTTAAAGCTTCATACAATATACGAATTGACCTTTTGTTTACTTTCAATCTCAACTGGACTATCTGTCCTACACATCATACCTGATGATACTATAAATGCCGCCCCTACCATCCCAGAGCTGCCTTGATGGAAGCTGCAAGCAATGCACCGCCCTGAGCCTGTGTAGCAGCATTAGGGTGATAATCACAGCCCGAATCCGAACCTTGACTAGGCCAATCAACCAAATGAGTCTTGATTCCACTCAGCTGCTGCATGGCATCCTTGAGCGCCTTAACATGCGTGGTGTGCTGTGCGTCTTCCGGTGTGGGGTAGTAATCACCCAGCAAAGGCGAAGATACAAAGAAAAACTGCGCTTTGGAGTAGTGCGAGTTGATGCTCTTTACAAAAGCGACCAAGGCTTTGGTGAGGTCTGCTGCTTTGACTGGGCTGCGCACGTTGAGGTAGCTAAAGTCGTTTGTGCCGAGGTTGATCACCACTGCGTCTGGTACCCACGACTGGGGAAATGTGAAGCTTCCATCAGCGTCGTTGGCGCCGTAGCGAGTGTACAGGACAGGTATGACGGGGAAAGTGTCAGGAGGGTTTGATGCGTAGTTGCGGGTAAGGCCCTTGCCACTCCAGGCCACAACGCTGTAATCCGCCTTTAAAGAACGAGCTGCCACAGCGCCGTATGTCTTGCCGTTGTTCTGCAGCACCGCAGAGTCACTGCAAGGGTTGACGCCATCAAGGCCGTAGCCGACAGAGATGGAATCGCCAATAATCTCAATCTTACGCTTGGGGACTACATTCTCTACAAGTGTACCATCGGTTGTGACGCCGGTGACGCGGAAGACACCAAAAGAGGCCTCAGATCGCTTGCGTAACTCAACGGTGTGCGTGCCTGATGAAAGCTTCGGAGTGGCGATGGAGTTACCATTCACATTGCTGATGAGAATGGGATTACCGCCGTCAATGATAAGGTCTGCACTTGAGGTACCGGTTATACCGTCGATGTTAATGCTTGCGGAAGTACCCTTGAAGGTAAAGGCTACTCCAGTGCTTGGCCATGTGAGCTGCTTGGTTGCAGGATTAACTCTCCCAACAAACCGGTAGCTCTGGTGACCTGTTAGAATGCGAAAGCTTGATAACGAGGTAAGGGGGACATACTGGTAGTGTTGCGGCCGCAATGGCGGTCACCAGAAAGCTTAATGTGGCCACCTTCATGTTGATTTCAAGACAATGGTCTCAGACAAGAAATTAAGTAGATAAATCAGGAGCTCAAACTAAAATTATCAAGAGCATTCCGTGGACCTTTATATCATGCCATATGCCTTCCCACTTTCCAGATCCCTGACCATTCCTAGTCTCGGCAGATAGTATCCGAATTCCCTAATCCGGTAAAGGACAACAGGCCCGAATGCCGCAAATCATCCACCAGTTACAGCACAGGCATTTAATAAATCGGAAACAAAGGGAAATACTCCGTAACAGGTTAAATGAAAAGAAATCAACAGATGACCCCTCAGTTTAAATGAGTATTACCTCAAATGCGGTGGTGTCGCATATTGGCAGACCAGTAACAGGAGGAGCCATTTCATCATGCCTCTCTTCCCACAGCTTAAACGACTCCGTGAAGCCAACCCTGGTCAAGTGGTAGTTCTCATCCAGGGTGCAGACCAAACATGCTCCTGGTCGAGGCTCTGCGCCATGCTCCCTGATTTCTGAAAGCATGACGACTCTGACACTGATCGGCTCACGGACCGGTTCCTGGGTCGCTTGGCACTCATCCAACCAAACAAGATCTGAAGTCTCCCCTCCCTCCAGCATCAAGAAGGGGCACCTTTCTTTCGGAGGGTCAACACTGAAACCACCACCAGTACCCGCCTGGAGATAATCCTTGAAGTCGTGGCCACAGTTTGGAAAGACTGAACCACGTGCAACCTTTGCTTTTAACTGTAGATAGCCACTTTTGTATCGACCAAACACACTGTCATCCAGGGTTTGGCCTCCCCACGCCACAGGCTCGGCAACAATCTTGTAGTCGAGAGTACCAATCAAGTCGAAGTGAGTGTAGTCAATAGCCGAGTCCTGACTTGCCCACGACCAAGATGGGGCACGATATTCAGGTGATTTCCTGCCCGAGCCACCTCGTGACCAGCAGAGACTTTTGATCAGGTCATCATCGGTTTCACCCCAGTGGCCAACCATGTATCCCAACGGTGCAATGTCATTAAGAGCTTTGGCAATACCACCAATCGCCACCAGTTTATCCTCGCCGTAGGTCAGAGTCCTATGGGAGTAGTCTCCTCCTACCAAGAGCACGTACCAATAGTGAAGCATCTTCCTCAACTCTCTAGTCTTTGCTTCACCATCCTTTGCAGATTTGACTCTATATGCCATCTTTGTAATATTAGAGCTTTGACCCATCCAGTGAAGTTTGTCTTCACTTTCTTGGATCCCGTGATAGCATTCCCAGTAAAGCTGGTCTGAGGCGTAGTGTATGATACGAGGTGACAAGATGCGCTCTTGCATCGTCCACCCTCTATCCCGTATCGAGCAGTGACTGAGGAGGTCCCCCATGTCTCGTATCTTGGAGACTGAGCTGTCGAGTCTTGTCTTTTGGTACGCAAAAACGATGATTGAGCTCTTTTTGCCTGTCGACAACGTGTTACAGATCTCAAAGCTTTTCTCTCGATCCAGCATGGAGCTTGACTTGTCGTTGTGTAAGCCTGCTTTGGCATCTTGGCTGGAATCAGCAGCGATAGTGACGATCGCGTTTTGGTAGATGGAAGCCATCTTGACAGCTTCCCTGGCCCAATCTTCTCTGTCATTTTGGACGATGCACAGACTGTCGGTCCAGAGCCACCGGAAACCGAGGTCTTTGGTTACTCGGACTGTATCTGATAATGTGTTTGGCAGCTCGTCAATGGATAATTGCACCCGTCGCGAGTCTAGGTTCTCGGCGGTTGTCTGCCAGGTTGGTTCGAGAGCACCCCATCTGTAACTCAGTGCTACATAAGGTGCGCAGTCGGTGGATCCATCTACCAATCTGAGCTTGATTGTAGATCCTGTGTTGATAATCTCAATAAGTCGAACGGCGTATTCCTTTTCACCAGTCTTGTCGACATGGCTGAGTGCCCGCCTCTTATACAAAAGCTTCACATCGTCAGATAATCGAAGGCGCTGACGTTTCTTTTGTTCCAGTGAGTCGATGTCTTTGTTTGACAGGGATAAGGCGTCGAGGCCGTCATCAAGTTTATCTGTACCCTCAAGACCCTGATGGAGCTTGTCGTCACAACTATGCGAGCACTCTTCGAAACAGTCTCTGCTGGATAGACATTCGTGCAGCCATTGCAAGGCATGGATAGTTGAATCCACGCTACGATTGTTCTCGGGTATGAAACATACTGTCTTTACACCAAACATCTCGGCAGGATCCCCAGCGTGAGTGCTTATTAGAAGCCAGGGGAGTATCTTGCCCTGACTTGGTGTTTTCGAGTCGACATCTGACACAATTATGGACAAGAGATGCTTCTGATTAATGTGCTGTCCACAAAACACGCGAGCCTGTAGCTTGGTCAGAGAGTCGTGGTTCTCGTTAATATCCCCCAGTCCGGCTTTGTCCCGGCGTATGCGTCTGACAGCTCGGCTGCACAGTTGACAAGTGTTTGCAGATTGGAAAAGATCGCGGAGACTCTGGTGAAAAGCAAAGCCATACTCCCTAGTGAGGTCTTCGATGTTTAGGGTTGCGCAGACACTGCAGAGAGGCAGAGTCATATTGGATAAGTTAATCATGTAAAATACTTTGATGTGGGATGGACTGGAGAAGCGGATTGTTCAGCTATAAATTGTTGCCGATCTCAAACCCCACATTGGTCATGCATGGTAAGCTGGTGCCTATTCTCAGCTTTTACAGTGGCTGAGGCGTGATGTTAGCTTTTGTTAGCAGCGCACTACGGGGATTATGACCTAATATTTTCCGTCGTGACTTAGGTTCCGAGCAACCAGTCTTGCGCCGTACAATCCATACCGGTTCTATATGACAATGAGAAGCAAATACTTTAATTATTTAGTACAAAGTCCAAGTGAAGTCTTAAATCAACTGAGTTTTTAATTTTTCTATGGCGATAATTCTCATTTCTACCTATTATACCCACTAACTTAAAGAATCTCCCCAGGTGAAATCGGAGAGCCTGGTGAAACAAACAGTGGTGACGATAAAAAGTTCGGCGAGGCAATATTATAGTCATTCTCAGACCCCTCTAAAAGCCAGAACCCAACATGTTGCCTCTCCTCCAGATGGAAGGGAGGATCCGGATAGCTATTCTCAAAGGGCATGCATATTGTGTGTAGGTTTCCATCCAGGCTATCCCACACCTGACTGTAGGTCTCTCGCTTATCACCCATACCCGTAATACATCTGAAGATTCCCTCTGGCATTGCGAAAGCGCACTCACGAAACCCAGGTCTGCTCTTAACAAATTCGCGGAGCTTCTGCATCATTTTGGCATGCTGTATAGCAGGCGAGAAGTCTTGTCGCGGGTTGTCTTTCTCAAACGAGATGTACAGTTTTTGAAGACTTGGAAATTGCTCGGGAGACAAGATATCGAGAATAAGACTGAAGTGATATAGGTCCAGATGGAACGGATCGGCCATGGGTAACTTCTGGAGAGACCACCTTATCTCAAGAGATGTGATTACTGCGAGCCTTTGAGGTAGAAGGAGTTGTGAGAAGTGAGATATTGTCGCTTCGCCAGATATTACTATTGTATTTGTGGAATAGAAGGCGTCAATGGTTTCAGCATAACTATTTCGCTCGGTTAGTCACTCAACCTAATGACTAGTCTGTCTGGTATTATACTTACTTTTGCCGACAGGAGAGAAGCCAACCCATCATTCAAATGAAACCATAGAATGGATCACCACTCTTGCAACTGTCACTCCAAGGACCATAGTGGTTACCTCCGCAGGTCATGGGCATTGGAGGTTGATTCTCAAGGATAGGTCTATGGCAAACAGAACCAAACCACTGCCAAGACTTACCGTCTTTAGTCTCTGCTATCTTTGCATCTTCGTCGACTTCATAATGTCTTTGGTAGGACAGACCCATATGTACACGACGGTCACCAAAGGCCAACCGCAAGATGTCCCTTCTTATATAAGGTGGGAGTCTGAACCACGCCGATTCCTGGTACATGGCCATGGGATTCTTCTGTTGGGCATCTTGATCACGAAATCCAGTTGGTGTGAGTGCACGGGGACGCGGATTAGCAAGAAATGGTATCTCTTGTATGTGGTCTCTCCATTCTGGTAATGAGTCGTCTATGGGATCTGGTATCGGTCGGATGGGTGAGGCAGACAATGGGCTGTACAAACACCATCCACGGCTAGATAATGTTGGTGACCAAGGTGATTGTGGCCGCGGCGGCGAGAATGACACCATATCAATTAGCTTTGAAGGAGGATAGTATGAGTAATGGATATAGACGAAGATGGAGTGCACTGCTGCCTGGATAACTCCCCTGCTGGGCCGTGCAGTGTTTCATACCAAGCACGTGACAAAGTTAGTACACTGCCAACAATGATTTGGCATTAAGAAAAGAGTAATGCGACCAGAATATAGGTCCAAAACATTAACCAAGCAATCACATACGACCATACCTATCAGAGAACTCGGGATCCCGTCCGCTCTCCCATAGATAAGCTGGTAAGGGGCGGATTAGTAGTTGGGTCGGTGACGACCAGCGAATCCCCGCTGTTGTATGTTTTGCCCGTCCATTTCTTTTTGCTCTGAAGGCAAAGATCATACGGCAAAGATAATAGTCATCTCCGTTGCAAATACTATGGGTAAGACAGCTGGCGTGGTTACAGCCAAGAGTTTGATGTGTAAGGGTTAGACTTAAATTGCGTGCAAGTTAAAAGGTCACATAGCTTTGTTCTCTCTCGTTCCACCGTACAAAATAATTCAATCTCTCTCAGTCTAGATCTGCGCAGACCATATCCACCCATTGACCCTTCCTGGTAAGCCCTTCATATGGTAAAGCAGGCAAAGCATTCGCAACATCCCGATACATAACATCCCGTGCTGGTTTGCTTCCAAGACTTAATTTCTGGGGCTTTTTGATTCCTTTCCCACCTCTCCTGAATTTGGATGCAATCTGAAAGTGTGCCTCGTCGATGGTTACACTCCTGAGCTTACAGAGATCCTCCCACTTATACTTGCGAGCCTTGGTCACATCTCCCCTAGACAGATTGGCTTTGAGCAAGTCTTCCAGCAGAGACATGTTCGGCTCGTCTGAGCAGTGGGGAGATGCCCAGGTTGGTGTGTGCGAGAAGATGATTGACTCTAGGTTGGCACTACGCGAGAGTGCATGACCAAGCGCTTCCTGTTGTGACATGTGAGTATTTAGTACCAAGTGTAGACCGGACTCTCTTACAGTATCATCCTCTTCTGGGGCGATATCGAGCATTTTCAGCTTGGGCAGATTGTTAACCAGAGTCGCAACAGTTGTTGCCGACAGGTACGGTATTTTTTCGCCGCTCCCAATTCCACAGTAACATATCCCCAGACGCTCCAGGTTGTTGTGCTTGAGGATGGCTTGCATCATAACATCCGGCAAGCCAAGATTGTCAAGGTTCTCGTCAGTGTACTTACCATAGTCGTTTAGATGCAGGCTCGTGAGCGTATTGAATGACGACAGGAATCGAATCTGTGAGACTATGATAGCCTGCTTTTTATCAGCACTATGTAAGTGGTCTCTAAATGACATGTCCATTGAAAGTTTGCGTAGTTGTGGCCCTGTACCATTGCTGTATGCTGTTGATAACATTTCGGCAAGATGGTCATACAACAGGTTGACTTGGTCAGGTAAGTAAGTAATTGTTAACTCCTGTAGTCCAATAAAGTCAATCACTGTGCTAAGCGATCTGATTGACCCAGGAGAAACCCAGGTTGATTCGAGCCAGGAGCCGCTGAGTGTGAATGACTTAAGGGCGGAAAGGCGAGGCTTTCGATCTGTACCACCTCTTCCTGCCTTGAAAGCCATCTCTAAGCGCTCCCAGAATTGAGGAGCGTCCGGGCTCATGTCGAGGCTCTTGAGGGTAGATCCGGAATTTAGTAGAAGAGTTTGGAGGATACCAAACTGGTCGCCACCTCCTAGGGACAAGTGTTTCAGATTCTTTATCTTTTTGAGTGAGTCAGACTCAGCCTTGCTGAATTCTTCTTCTTCATAGTTTGGGCAGATAGACAGAGCCTGTAACTTCTCCAACCCTGCAATACTCTCTGCGATCTCTCTATAAACAGGATTAGTATATGCAGAACACTTTGGCAAAGCGTATGCAATCGAGACTCACTCATTGATGGTATCAAACTCAAGAACCTCAATATTCGTCATGTTGTGCAACGCCTCTTCGATGTAGCGATACAATATTTCAGCATGCTTCCTCCCTGGGTCAAGATGTCTAACAAACAGCTGACGAACATATTCTGCGCAGGCTGGCTTCTCCTTTGGACCAAGATTGCTTGGGTACTTATCTTGCTGACCTCTGTATCTTCCCTCCTTCTTCAGCTGTTTTCTCTGCCCAATACTAAGGTGTGGCTCAATGGTGCGGATGAACTTTGCGATGTAAGCATGAAGATTAACAGCGACAGATACACGGCTGTAAAGGCGTGGAGATAAGAGCGACTGGAAATATTTGCATGTTCTGCCTAGTCTGCTCAAAGTTGTCTTGTCTGTGATCTGAATATGTTAGCAAGAGAATGACAGCTGGTCTACAGACCTTACATTCTTCAGGATAAGGTCGAGTATCTCAGCTGGTAAAGACAGCAATCTGTTCTTAATATTCGCCGTATTTATATTTTTCAACGTCTTTGATGCTTCTCGCACCGCGGATTCCGTGTTCTTGGACGCCTTCCTAGCCTTGCTTTTATGCCCAGAGTTAATTACTGTGGCTTTCCTCTTTGTGCTGGTTGTGGACGGCTCGAGGGATAAGTATTGCTCAATCGTGGGCGGCTTCTTCGCCACAGAGGCCTGAAGTCTGGAGCTTCGTCTAGGTGGCATTTCCGGAGGTCTAAATCACACAGTGATTGTTTTTAAACTTGTTGTGAAACTTCAAGTCAGGTCTGAAAATAAGAACATGATGACAATATTACGCGACGCGGTCCAACCAGGCAGCAAAGGCGCTTATACTGGGTCATTTTAAAAGCTCAGCCAATCAGCAGTCAATTTTACACACTTGCCACAAAGAGCTCTCAAGCCGGGTGCCTCTACCCCCTACAAGAAAATAACACACTTACTATTGTAAATTGTAAGAATTAAACTGTGGTAAAATACTTGTAATCTGTATAAAGAATTATATCTCTATACTAGATGGCTTTCAATATATTATAATATTAGTAATATCATTCTTTCTTATCTCCAAGCTATTCTTTCACGGGGTTAATAGTTTATTTACTTTTGATATCTGTTCTTAGCATATTAGCTTTTTAACATCACAGATGCGTTCTTCTCAATCGGGATTTTAATAGATATTTAAAGAATACTATTTTTCCACAGCTTTAAGCATTATACTATAATGCCCTCATAAATGCCAAATTTTAATTTTGTGTGGAATCTGTAGGTATGTTTAAGTTCAGGGTAGTTTGTAAGATCTTGCCTTCCTATCAATTTTGATGTTACTTTGGTAGGATTCTAGTAAGCTGACAGGATCCATATTCCCATTGATGACTACAAGGGTCTATAATCTCACCCAGCCACAAGTATAAAAACTCCCAACAGGATGTACCAAACCATGAAATAGCGGCACCTATAACCTCACCTTTTTGTCGCACTCCAGCCACGCCTTCTCAACCTGTCCCCAATCAGCAATAATCAACATGGTTTCCTCGTCCCACCTCGATGATGATCAGTCACAAGCTCTTGCTATTGTTAATGACTTCCATGAATACTTTAGTTCTCCCCCACCTTTCACCGAAGGCTCTCGCTTTACCCTACCTCACGGTCTAATCACAGTCCCCTTCCCGCCAGAGATGGGTGGTCTCAAGACTGAGAACTTCGAAGATATGTATGAGCGCGTCAGTGGATTGCTCGCCAAGACCCAAGAAGCGGGACCAACAGGTTTCAAGCATCAGTTAGCAAAGCCTGATGCGGAGGTCTGGGTGTCTGGCGATATTGCTGCCGTGCTTGTTGGCTGGTCTGCCTCAATGGATGGCCCCGGAGAGTTTGTGCATACAGTCCATCTCGTCACCCTATACCATCTGCCAAAGGACGCCTCTCCCAGCGGAAATCCGTGGCGTATCGTGGGTTCGGTGGATATGAATCACTTGAAGCCTGATATTCCCGCACCGCCTGTGGAATCAGGCCTCTTGGCAGAGACCATTGCACCCTTCCAGGCCATGCTTACTCACATTAAAGCACAAGACTGGGAAGCCATTACCCCGCTACTTTTACGCGGTGCAGGGGCAACAGTGTGGCGGGATTCTCAAGCCCCAGAGACATACTTGTGGCCAGAATTCATTGAGTATTTGCAGTCTCAAGCCGGAAGTGGTTTACCTATTGAGAAGAAACTCCGGAATTATGAGGCGCGACGCTACGCAGATCTGGGTTTTGTGTGGGCACCATTTGTAATTGAAGTCGATGGGAACGAACATGCCCGGGGAATCAATGTCTGTACATTCAGGCTGGAAGATCAAAAATGGCTTATCAGTGGCTTGCAGGAATTCACTCTCATAAAGTAGCTAGACTTGTATTTTGTTCTCATCCAGGCCACCCCACAGTTTGGTATTAATCACAGAGTGAATATTATCCAATGGGACAGTATATGGGCTGTGTCACAGCTATGTCTTGTACACACGACCAAAGGTAGTGGAAAATACGGGATCCCGTCCGCTCTCCCATAGTCAAGCCACTAACCGGCGGATTAGTAGTTGGGTCGGTGACGACCAGCGAATCCCCGCTGTTGTATGTAATATTCTTTTGCCGAATTTAGAGCACTTTCTTATTTCTCTTTCTTTTTTTTTTACTTTTTCTTTTTAATAATTCTTCCTTACCCTAGTATCTAATTAATTATTACTCTACTATTGCTACCCTGTAGAGTTATTATGTATACTTCTTCATTCTGGGTTAGAGCCAAAAGACTATTACCTAATTGCTCTAAACTCGGATAAGTATCACTAAACTATTAATTCTAAACATCTATTCTATACATCTAGCTCAAGGCAATTTTGAAATTGCTCTATAACAAACCTCTAGGGTTATACTCAATATTATAATAGGAATTATCTCTTTTTATTATTTCCTCCCTTTCTCACCTATATTCTTCTTTTAATACTCTCTTTACTATTACCATCTTATCACTCTTTCTAGGGTAGCTTCATATAGGATTTTTACTGCTTTTATAGCTCTTGTCTTTATTATTCCATCTGAGGCAAGGCCATACCGACGTGTTTCATCTATAGTCACTAGTGCCCCTTTATTATTAGTAGTTACTCAATCTTCTATGTTTAATTATATTACAGGAAGTAAGCTCTTATATTGACCAAACGCTGATCTCTAAGAAGCAAAAAAACCCTACGGCAAAAAACAACTACTGTAGAAGAGTCTACAGATACTGCGTAAAGCAAATAGATTCTTCTGGTGGAATGCACTTACAGGGATGGCTTACTTTATGCCAATTAAAGATATAAGCAACTACTCCGTAGTCACCAGGGTATTACCTAATTAAAGACGTCTCCGGAAATAATCAATCAGGGGTAAGATAATCTACGGCCTCCAAATAATGCAAAGCATAGCCAATGAGCTCTCGTCCCCATTCGAGAAAACCTAGACTGTAACTTCAGGAGTATGTACTCAGGTGCTGTATACTTTGGGATTAGTCGGTCCGTAAACATAGGGCTTCAGCATCCCTATTATTAGACTACTCAGTGTCGTCGATTGCCGATCAGTGGATACTCGATTCAGTCTAACTTAGTACCGTACCGCCCCCTTTTTATTATTGCATAGCCCCAGAGCTCGTATTCCCGTTCCTAGAAAAGGCTTTCCCACTTTATGTCCCCCACCAGTCTAGCTTGTTTCTGTGACAGGCCTCCTCGAAGCTTACCTTTTCTACGTGATAAATGTCTTGTTGTGAGTCCCGATCTCTCTATGGTATTCTTTGCTTAACTGCAAGGTCAGTGAGTTTTAATACCCACTCCGCATCATACCGTCCCGTGCTGATCACAAACTTGATCGCTACTCGCACAGCTTTTGCACAGTAAACCTCCCACATAATTGATTATAGGTACAGTACCGCATAGCCTTTCCCCAAGTAAACAGTCTCCCCAACAGCCAAACGTCTTCAATAGCTTAGAGGGCCCGAACTGATCGGAGTCCGCTTTTTAGCGACTGTTTCAGTAGTATAACGCCCTAAGGAAGCTGACGATATATTATAGTAGGGAAAAGCCAACGACAAACAGACTATCTACTTTCGACCATTATCCCGCTCATCGTAGCAATCTATCTTTTTGTGTAGTAAATATTGTCTTATATACGACATCAAGTTTGCAAATACCAAAAAGACGCTCTGGCATATAAGCTCGTTAGGCCCTCAGCTTTGGATTCATTCAACTTGATTTACCTACATGTCTCTCGAGCCACGAAGTACTCAGCCAGACTTTTACTCTACCGTCTTACACGCCTTACCCTCAAATACCGACCATCATGTCTCGCCAGGATGTTATGGGCAAGCTTCGTCGTATTGTCAATGCAGGCAAGTCCCAGTTGAAGCCCGAGCCCTCTCAAGAAGATCAATTTCTTCTCGATCGAGAGAAATCGTCGTCTCCCTCGGGCCCGTCCAGTCAAGAAAAGTGCCACGACAAGCAACCCGCTTCTGCACAAGAGGAATACAAGGCTGAATGCTCACGTTGCGGAGATTTATACACTGGTCTGCGCATCGCCCAAAACCACATTCGCTTCATCCAGGAGGATATTGATCATATTGCTACCGATATCGGGACGGTGGTGAAGGCAATGGAAAAGTCTCAGAAAAATCCCTCCAAGGTCAATAATAAGAATGCTGTGGAGGAGATCAAGGGTATTTGCAAGAGACTCAGCGACCTTCAGGATGACATAAAATTACGGACCAAGGAGGTTACCAGAAGCGAGTAGAATCGTGCCCGAATGACATCAAGGCATCTTGTACTTTATAGATAAGATTTAGCTTAGCGAGCTGCATTTTAATGAACGCAATGGGGTTTAAAATCTTTAAATCTATCCTACCGAGGGGGTAAAAAGTATCCAACCCTGCAGGAGTAAGGTTATTAGGTCTAGCTGGGTCACGGTTGTGTTATTAGGCCACTTTCAGATCGCAAGTTTAACCCAACATCAACTATAAACAGGATCGATACCTTATGTGCTAGGCTTTCTCTGCAACTATTCTAAAGCTTGCTTTCTATGATATAAATAAACAGAGAGGTTCCACAAATAGTCGATCGAATAGAACAAGGACGCAGTTCAATAGATCATTAACGGCAAGATTGTCTGCACCCTTAAAGTTGCTGAAGCTAAAGGTCTTCCTGAATTCCCCATATAGATCAAGCTGGGCACACGGCATGCCAGAGGCAGTCAAACCGAGGAAGGAACAGTCATGAGGGTAAGAGGTCTTACTGACTTCTACAAAGTCCCCTTTCAATGCCTACTACAAGAGTGTCACCATCGTCAAATCCGTACTGGTGGTAATAGCCCGACCACCAAGGGTGTCAAAGAATACATCTACGGTGGCAACTCGGGCGGATTAGACAGCATTAAGGTTAAGTACCGCTCCAGCTCCGAAGAGCAAGATGACGCCGGGTACAAAGGACCAGCCCAAACCCATCGATAACGCAGAGGAGTCCGACCGGAAAGAAAATGATAATTCAAAAGAGGACAAGTGTAAGCCAAATAGTACCAGAACAGAGAACAAGGCAGTTGGGGAGGCAGTTGATCACAGCACTCCTATTATTCACAAGCCCAATGATGGTGTCATCGGTCTAAACTTCACTGCCATTCCCATTGGAACCCCGGCCCCTGTCAACACTGGCAGCGATATCCCTCAGTCAGCGGCTTCCCGAGGTACCTTTCAGGGGGGTTTGATTGCTGGAATTACATTCCTCTTTTGCTTGGCCGCATGAATGCCTGGAGCACAACGCTTGGGCCTATAGATTTTAGCTGACCTTGTGTCTTTACTTTCCTTGAACATGGCGTACATTGGCTGGACTAGGTAGCCGAAAATTAGAAAAGAAAATAGCTAGGTGCCCCTTGATTCAAGACATAAGTCATTTTTGAGCTATTTAGTATTGTACAGAAGTACCTTCCTCTTCGCAATAACATCATCTTTGTAGGTTTTGGAGCAGATACTTACAGGTACCTACATCTACTTTATAGGCAGGTTCAATGTCTACTTTAGGCCGTGAAAACTGCCTCCAGGCCATTTTTAGCTCATGGGAAGGTATACCTTTTCAGTAACTCCAAGTATAACGGCCACGGGTCAGCCCCGTCGCTACTTAATATAAGCTGCCAACCACGTCAGACATATATTCCCCTAGGCGGATTAAGCTAAGACTGTATATCCCTCAGTCTCCATGTGTATGTACACAGTTAACAATACTAAGTCATTGACACCGTGTGGGAACACAAACAATAAGTGATAATATTCTAAAAGAGGAAGCTGTGAGTGTACACCACTGTAGGATGTTGTCTATTAAGGCACTACTATGCTTAGAAAGACATAATTTAGTTTATAGCTATATAAGAAGTGAAGTTCAGCCAAGCCTAAGTAAATTAAGCCACCTTACCACCTTCTCCTTTTGGTCATCTCATCGTGATGCTCACCAGTTCTCATCTAATTGCTTACTTTCCTATTTTTCACACTCTGGAGACAGCAGCTGCCCGCTTCGTCTAGCATTTATGCTGAGGTAGAGTCCACTCAGGAGGCCGTGTAGCCTGAAAAGTTGCTATATCATCAATGGGCTATTTCCATGAGCCGTTACAGCTCCCTTGCCACTTCTCAACTCTTAGGCGAAATCTTTTCAATGCGCTATTTAAAGCAGAGCCCAAGAATAGTAGCTCTGAGATTCTTTACCTACTAATCCTTAAAAGCTCTCTATCAAAAGTAAGCCGTTCTAAGTCTGCCATACTACCATAAGTAATAATTCGCATAACTGCTGGCTAATCTACTGAAAAGGGCACACGTATTTGTCTCTTCAGTGAAAAGCTGTGTAGATGATGGTTTGTATCCCACTAAACTGTCGGCCCAGGGTCCTTCAAGTGTCTCGGAGGATCGGTCCAAGACGAGAGGCCGAGTGGAAGCATTCCGGACATCCGTGTGCTCTAATCGGTCGAGCGCTGCCCCTCTATTAGCCTCGCTTTTATAATTAGCTTCGTGTAGAAGTGTAAGGTTCTTTTAACCTCGCTCCCTGTCAAAGCCTCGAGTGTGGATCTAATTGCTGCGCCCAGCCGGTCGTTAAACGGCTAACTTCTGACTGGCTATTTAAGATTGTGGATACCCGAGGTTTGCTTCTAAATATAGTACATGTGGTTCCATTATCTTATTTAGATTATTGAGTAATAGCGTTGTAATCACTGTTTTTATGCTTAATGCTGTGCAGCCAATAAGTACCTTTGGTGATAAGCTCTTGGTTCCATAGGGCGTAGCAAGTAAGATCAAGTCAAGGCGGATAAATAAAGCTGTTACTTGATTGATAAAGCCGGGCTCTTGTACCCCCTCGTGGCGATAGCGTTAGAATTTATCGTCTAGACCAACGCACTGATAATCCTGCTCACTATACCCTTCGCACTTCTGCTCGCTTAACATTGTGTGTATCTCAATGGGAATGGGAATAAGGGGATGTACCGCTGTGTGGGGTAACAAGACCCTCCCTTTTCCCTGTTAACTACGATGGGCCGGTTCAGCTCGATTATGTCCTTCGCCCCCCTGCCCCTATGACTGTGAATTCCACGGCAAACTGAGTCTGAGCTTTCTCTCCTTCGTGTAGACGAGTATTGGTCATGTCCTATAAATGGAGGTTCGTCAGTGACGTTAGACATAACTTTAGCCCGCCAGCTGAGAAACTAGACATAAATTGAGCCATCACCCATTTGCCTCTGCTCCCTTTGACATCTGTTCCTTCACATCATCGCCAACTCACAGTCTCTCTTTGTTAAACTCTCTTTCATAACTGCCTTCCGCTCACTCTTCTTCGCGTTCTTAACTACAACAACCACAAACAACCATCATGTCCAAAACAAGTACTGCGGTCGCTGCCAGTCAGACGGCCTGTCACGATATCTACAATACTCCGAACCAAGACAACGTGTGCGCTATGTTCCGTAAGGGCAACCATACCGAGATCATGCAAGCTTGCTGCGGTGAGGCCGAGATCATTACCTATTCAGGCGACTGCGGTCTATACTGCGTGGCCCTCGACCAAACGGTCACTCAGCTTTCCAAGTGTCTATATGACCACGGAGCCCCTGACGAAAATGGTGTCTGGTGCAGTGGCAACTCGAAGACCACCAAGACCAAGGATGCTAAAATTCCTGCTACCGCACGAGCTAGCGCGATCTCGGACGACGACGACGATGACGATAATAAGGACAAGGATGATGATGAAAACACTAAGACTGGCACAGCTAGCTCTTCCAAGTCAAGCGAGACTGGTAATGCTGCCTCTGGTGCCAGGTCTCAGTCTGGCACAAGCACCCTTGGTCTTACCATTGGTGCCTTGCTCTTGTCTTCTATGGCCATTGGCGCTTTCGAGCTCTAAGTGTACGGTAGGGGCATCTACTGTTGTGGTTAAGGCTGCGCATATATGATTTCTAGCCACCTTAATTATTCTGTGGTTCTATAACGATGCCATATATCGTTTGGGGGGTGTACAGAACAAGAATTAGTTATAAATAGGGACCATATATAAATATACACATATAAATATATACTTAGATAATGGTGGTTTCTACTTACTTAATTGAGAAGCCACTTAGATGTAATAATCATAAAATCTATTTATAATCCAGTGCCTTAATTATATACATCATGACGATTCTAGATGATCTGTACAGGTTGATATAATAGCTATAAGCGCATTAAGGTATGGTGCTTAAAGTTTAAAGGGAAAAACAAACTAATTCCTTATCATTACCTAATATTCTATCTTATTCTTAGGAATTAGATATAATTAGTAGGTAGACCTATCTATTGCTAGGTAATAAGAATACATTATAGAGCTATAGTATGGATAGTATATATAGTTATTAATCTTCTAAGAGAAAAAGACTTAAAAGTAAGAAACCAATACAATAGAGTTTATAAGCAATTTAGCCAAAAATCCCTTATCTTATAAGAATACTATTAGATCAATAAAATGTTAACCACTATAAACATTATAGCCTTATAGGGAGGCTTGAGCTTTTCTTACCATTTAAGCCCTTTGAAATCACTCTAAACTAAGCACCTAATACACTGCTGAAATATATAAGAATGAGGTTAACCGTAATACTCTAAGCAACCAGAAGAACGATAGACAATTATAACGCAGTACTATAGTAGACTAACAAAAGCTATTAAAGCTAGAAGAAGAAACTATACTTTATTATACTCTTGATCTAGATTTATTTGGATTCCCTTGCCGGATCTCTACTATTGAAAACATAGCAAAATAACTACTTGCTCCCTATAATATATACTCTTGTAAGTACTAGACTATTTATTTAATTTAGTAGTAATTAGAGCTTAAATTATATTACTATTAAATATATAACTTCTAGAGAGCCTTATGTAAAACTATAATTATAATTTACTATTAATTTAGGCTAATAAAGAAGAGAAGTATAATATATAAGATTTAATTAAATATTTATAGAACTTAAGTAAGACTGACTTTATAATATATATAATTTTAACCAGTTAAGGAATTATAACTATAGAGAGGTATTAAAAACTAAATTTATTTTATTCTAGTAGTTAAGAATAAATTACTTTAATTAAAGCAGTTTGTATAGAAGAGCAACTAATTATAGTATTTATTATAGTTATAAATAAGTATTATACTTGCATCTAGTATAACCTAATTTATATTGATATTAATATTATTAAATATTATTTTATATTGTATTACTATGGATTAGATGTTTTAATAAAGATTATTAGTTTAAAAATAATTAAATCTATACCTTAAAGCTATCTTTTACTCTATTTGTTTTTAACTTTAGTTATTTTTAACTTTAGTTATCTTGAACTTGAGGCTATTTTAACTATAACTTTAACTTTAATATATAAATATATATTCCTCATATAAAATCTTAACCTCTTAAAAATTTAAAACACATATTTACCGGTTCTATTCTTCCTTCTCGTCGCAGATTACATATAAGAAGCCTTTAATTGCTTTCAAACTTTTATCCTTAATCTCTATTATCTTGCTTATCACAAACAGGGACTTTGAAACTGGCAATGCAGCACCTTAGAGTTCTACCGGTCCTGGCGCCGTCGTCGCCGGCCTCAACACTTAATCGCATGGAGGTACTTTTTCTCTAGTCCTGGGCTCACAAGCGAGTGAGCCAGTGGTCACGGCTCAGACTCTTGACAAGTCCCTTCTCGTCGCGATGCAACCTTACAGACTCTCCTTGTACGCCAAAGTCAGCGACGCCACGAGATGCTCAAGTGGTGTTACTATGTTTGTCCATAATGGCTTTCAAAACAGTCCTTTCGGAACAAGCGTCGTCCTCCCGGGCAGCCAACTAGCGAACAGTTGGACTTATGTGTCGGAAGAGTTCACTTTCACAGAGGCTGCATTGACTGGAAGTGGAATTATAAGATTTGTTTTCAAGACAAAATGCAGTAATCGGTACTTCGCCTATGTTGATGACGTTAAGATGAAGCTAGCAAATTAATCTATGTTAATCTGATGACTTGATCAGCCTTCAACCTTGGTTGGCCATAAAGATATAAGAGGCTGTTAAGCTATTATCTTCTTCTTCTTCTTAGACTATATATTAGCTTTTAACAAGTAATTACCTTTTTTATGAAATAGACAGACTATCTTATAGTCTAATTTTATAGATTCTAATTATCAAGGTTATGAGAAACTTAACCCTAGGAGCAGAACAGACTGAAAAACTCAATTGGTTTCATCTGAGTTTAGTTGGCTCTTAGGTTATCTATTTTCTGGTCTCAGGCTTCATACTGACCCCTGGCGAGATAACTATTAACTTAGACTTTAGTACCCAGGAGCACTATCCCTGTCTTCACCAGAAACACTTCGCCAAGGAAGATCTCAGTATTTGCCCAGAATTGCTTGCTTATTAGCCTTGTAGAACTCCTTATATGCATCCTTGAGACTACCCTGACTGGGAATGGGCTCTCTGTCTTCAGTCGGTTTTGGCTCAACTGGCTGGATGGCGGTCGCCTCAGGCGAGTATTCTTTCAGGGGATATCCATTGTTGACTTCCACGCAGTGTGAGTGGCCAAGCTGAATACCACTGCAGTCATTCTTGATGCTTGGGTTCTGAAATACGTTAGTAACCGTTTTTCCTACAATGATACATTGGCAACGTACATGTTCAACAAATTCTCTTAACGATATGGCCCAGTCGTTTGCAAATTTATGCCAGTTGTCTATATCTTGGATGATGGTATGAAACCAGGAGCAGTCGGAAGGTATCCCCGGATCTGTTGGTCCATTCGGCGTCGGCCCTCCGTTCCAATCTTGGGACGGAGTTTCTGTTGGCGAGTTTGACTCAATGGTAGTGCTATACGAGCCGCCACATTTCTTATGGACAAGGTCAAGCTGACCTTTCCAGTAGTCATCTGTCGAAGAAAAGATATAATTTTCTGATGCGGACCATAAGAAAGACTTTGACATCACGGTAAGAAGCTTGCCATAGCAGGGGTGGCATAGCTCCTCGAAAGGCCTCTCCTGCTTTTTGAGGATATTAGAGAAGCCATTAATAATTTCTTGTTATTAAGCCAGTTCCATTTAATCCAAACCATTACTAATAACTAATCTTGGCAGTAACATCCTGACTCATCATCTTTGAGGCAGGTCTTGTTGAAGCCTTGCCATATGTAACCGACGTTAGTTATGAAGAAGCCCATGTGATGATAGTCCGCCTCTTTTATCTCTTCAGCACAATCCTTGGTCACGGTATCATTCCAACTTCGAAAGGACTCAAAGCAGGAACCAGTGCAGATTCTATCGGCCAGGTTGACATCTCCAACCCATTTTTGGTAATGGTTTGGGTTCATGTGAGGGACGTAATCGTCGCATACAATCTCAGCCGTCAGAGCTTTGGCGCAGGCACTAATGAGACAGCCATTATTGACTTCTTTGTTGTAAAACTGAAAGGCAGTGGTAATCACTGGGAAGTTAAGAGCTGCCATAAGGCTACTCGAGCCGAATTTCATAACTGCTGCTAACCACTGGTGCTGCGTAGAGAGCGGGAACTGTTCCGGGGCCTGCGCTAACTATATATATCAACGAAACGGCGAACAGTGCTTCTACCCCGGTTGGGTCATAAGTGGAGTGTAAACGGCGCAGTCCAATCAGTCTCAGACGCGCCAATAGTGCCAAGCCAACACGGCCGGCAAGAGACCGGTCCTCATCCCAGCAGGGAAAGTAGATGCTTATTGGCCCGTCAGTACAAAAATAACTCAACGCAACTGCAATCTCTCTTGTTTCAACCCTTCAAATTAGCGAATCTAGCCAACATGTCAACAGAACGCGTCCAGATCGACCCGGAAGGAGATGTTTTGATAATCCTTCCTGTCAAACAACCCACCGCTGTGCCCGAACATCCTAAACCTTTAGAATCACCCATTGAGAAGCACTTTATATGCTCAAAGAAGCATCTCACACTCGCATCTCCTCGGGCTAGAAAGATATTCTCTAGTAGCTTTAAAGAAGCCACAAAGGAAGATGATAGTTTTCATCACTGGAAGTTTGATGCAACTTTTGATGATAAAGCTTTTGACCTAGTGTTGAAGGTTATTCACGGAAAGACCCGAGACATTCCTCGTTATATTGACCGGGATTTGTTGACCGCGGTCGCTTCAGTCACTGATGACTTGCAATGTCATGACGCTTTGAATTATCATGGCTATGGCTGGGTCTCTAGTTCTTCCGGGCTTTTTGGCTTGAGTGTTCCTCAAGAGATGAGTAAAACACTCGTCCAGCTTGTTCTGACCTCATTCGTGTTTGAGCATGAGGGAATCTTTGAGAACTCTACTAAAGCTGCGATACGATTCAATAATGGCTCTGTACCTACATTCGAGTTGCCAATCCGTGCAGATATCACAAGTAAGATATTCTCCAGAAGCCAGAGGCTTGAGCTAATTGAAGAAGGTCGTATCGAAGAACGAAGACTGGCTATATTGACAAACCTGGTTGATGGCCTGAAAGACCTTGAAAAGCAATTACTTAACGGGCAGTTGGGCTGCAGTCATGGATGTACAGCCATGCTTCTGGGAGCTTTAATGCTAGGGATGAACGTAGCCGGCTTGTATCCATCACGAGAATCCTCACTCTTTTCCTCTTTGACATTGGATCTGGTCATCAAAACTTTGCGAAGCATCCAATCGCCAACCTATTTCAGCGCAGAAAAAGCCGGTGTTACTGGAAAGTACTCGGGTAGTTGGGCGCTATCGGCTCGATCCAACATTATTCCCACTACTAACTCGAAATCACCTGGTTACGTTGGCTTCGGGGGTTTCCGTCTTGAGACAGCCTCTCCTCCTGTGACTAGGAGTCCTTTTGGGGGACAAGCTCGTACCCAGGCTTCTACTCCCGCCACTGGCGGCCTATTTGGTGCAGCAACTACAAATAATACTTCTTCTAGTCCGACAGTGGTGGAAAAAGAACAAGATCCCGCTTCTCTGGTTCGCCATAGTTGCTCATTGACAGATCTTGTTAAACCCCTGCTAGATGCCGCGGAAGCTGAGATCAGAGGATTGAAGCTAGCAGATTTCTCCAGACCTTAGTTTATATCTACATAGCTCTTGTCTTTTATAATGGGCCGAAATCCCTAGCATCGACTGAATTTAATATAGTCCACTGAGTCAGAAGTGAAAGAAGTCTTTAGGGCTGTATCACGATCACATACCTTGTGGACAGTCCCTGGGGACGTAGATCAAGACTTTTACCATTACTATTCCTCCTTCTTGTCGCGGATTATATATGAGAAACCTTTAATTGCTTTGAAATGCTTTTTATCCTTGACCCTCATTTATGTCATCCTCATACATCTTCTTCACCTACTCCGTTAGGATATATCTATACTTAGTCTTGCCATCTGTAACAACAGGCTGCTTCCACGTCTACATACCAACAGGGGGTGCCTTCACTTGCAATCTTCTCTCAGGTGTCTCTCTTGACTCTCCTTTTCGAATTGAGGGGCTGGAGACTGGACTCTTGGCTTCAGAGGCGGTCCGCTGACGACCAAGACCAGTCCAGATGGCAAAGGTCATCAACAATGTCGAGTTCTGTCAGAACCATTTGTCCGTGCAGTACTGGCTTGAAGGAGGTGTTTTAATTCCTAATAGCCATTTTTATAATAAGGGTTCGAGTATCAGGCGTTTCGAGAGTCTTGTTTCCTATATGTTTGATGTCTTGCTTCGAAAAGACCGATTTAGCCATGGCTGTAGGCTGGCAGATCAATCGACTCGAGGCGGGCTAGAAGTAATACTGTTTAGATGTCATAGTTTTGTATCTAATAGGCGGACGGCTAAAAGGGTAACACAACAGATAATGTACTAGTGCGCACCAAGACAAAATATACGATGGTCCAATTAAGTTGTAAAAGGGGGATCGGGAGCTTTATTGATTCTATCCTGTATCAGACTTGATGGGAATAGATACCAAAGAATACAATATTGTTTTCGAAGTCGAGAGCCGCATATATTTACTGAGGATCAGCCCTGTCTTGGTGTCCCATGCAATGTTCTGCTTCTCAAAGGCTCTACCGGCTATCGAGACTTGACAACTAGAGCCCACCAGAGCAGGTATAATTATCTTAATCCACCCTGGACAGACAGAAATAGATCCGGGCTCCTGTCTGTAGAATGATTTGTACCTGTGAAAAGGTTGTTGAGGGAGAATCCTCTCTTGAATCTATAAAACGGATCAGCTTGGTTTAGCCTCGTGGAATGAAACACTTACCAGGTCGTCAACCAATTGATCCAGTACTGCATCGTGATGAGTAGTCCACTGCAGTTCGAATAATGGCGTGTTTGGTATGTCTCGCGGATGTTGGTCAAGAGGAAATTCTTTTAATTCCTCAACCAGCTTCTGCAGAGCGTTTGATGTTGTGAATGTCGGGGAGAGGAGTGTGAGGTTAGCCGGGAGGGCAACTATGTCATCAGACTGCACATCATCAGGTATGACCGAGGCTACTTCTAGGCCAGTATCAAAGGAGTTATATTCACCCTGACCGACGGACACAACAACTTGGGGGTTGTATTCTGGCAGCGGTATCACAGAACGAATAAGCCTCCCGCTTTCAAAAACAGAGACAAATCCGATATAGGCTTCCTCATCTAGTATGCTCGTGCCCAAAGCCTTGCAGATGGCCTTGTAGCTATCGCTAAAAGTCAGCTTGGAGTAGAATAATTACTGGATCTATCCACCTATGCTTAGGGTGCCGATACTTCAGAATGAATGTGGGCGAAAGCGCTAGTGAGGCGTGTATCTCAGGCTCTACTGTAGCTACCAGAGGAAAACACGAACTAAATTCATTGTTGTCTTTGGTGTAGTAGGTAAGGAAAGACGGGCCGATCCTTGCTATAATACACTAATCAGAGACTCCTTAGGTCAATTGAAGTAATACTTACCATATAGAAATGTGGCTTCAAAGACACGATGTCGTAATCCTCTGATGTATATTAAATCCATAGCTTGAACCATAGCCCGTACGGAAGACATATACTTCTGTATCGTCAGTTCGGTTGCAGGGCTGACTCTTGCTCTGAAAGTGCTGTAAGCATCTTTCTTTTTGCCGAGATGCCACAAAACACAACAATCCGCAATAGATAAGAAGTTTCGCAGATCTTGCTTTGAGATTCTATCTTCTAAGACATCTTTCGTCGTCTGGAGAATATCTTCTGAGGTAAAGTAATTGTGAAGCTGCCTGGCTTGCTGCCACTGGCTTTCATTTTGCGGAATTGAGTCTCGGAGCCTAGTCAAGGCTTGTTTATCACGTCGATAAGGTGTCTCGTTATTGGGCTGGCCTGTGTCGAGTTGGAATTGAACGTAAGACCCTTGCTCCGGTCGGATAGGTAGATGTCGGCTCATTCTTGAATGCTTAGGTCGTGCTGTTCTCGATAGTGAATGAGAGAAAGAGCCGTATTTTGTCTGAGCGGGGTAGATACGACATACGGATACATAAGTGTTAATTTCATTGGTCAGATCAGCTTTATTGCCAGCCTGAGACAGGCCATGCTGAAAGCCTTATGTGAACTGACGCCTAACCTGTCATTTTGCACTAGCATTCTCAGAAGTCGCCTGATTGGACCTCTGTCGTACTTTGGCTATGAAGCGATGTCTAAAGAATACTAACAAGTACAATCCTTATAAAATGAGAGAATAGACTGGGGGCTAAAACGGCCAATTGAGAGTAAGTCTCTTCATACCACTCAGGACGATTTTCTTTTCGTCGCGTGTCGTGGTGACACTATAGCAGCTGCATAAGTTATTGACGCGCTTGTGACCTGCTGCTGTATGTTGGATGTGTTAGCATACGCATCGGAAATGTATACAAGAAGTCATATCAAACTGGCCAATCTCTCCATCCTCTATGTTTATGTCAGTATGAGCGAAGACTTCTTTCTCACGACTGAATAATAGAACCTTGAGAGTACTGAGTGTGTTCCTTGCTGGTGTTCACTAGTCAGGAACAGTAGATCCACTTTGTTCTCACTCCTGTTCTGCTCACACCTCAAAGAAATCTGCTTGTTCTTTTAACATGCATCAATTGTTCTACACATAACAACCCCCTGTTTAAAAGTCCAAGCCCATTAGTGAACTTTCTAGCAGTGTTCCAAGCGATAATGTCAAAGGATAACTGAAATGTGTGGTAATAAACAACTATGGGAAATAATACCTATCTTAGTATAAAGCCATCACAAATTCTATCACCTTTTTAAGCATCAATAACAGCAATATCCCACTTTCATCTACTACACCAATTACAGCCACACCCATTCAAGCACAGATACCCCGAAAACAACCAGCAACAATGGAGTATTTTAACGACAAGCTCAACATGATCAAGGAGGGTATTACCTCTCTTCGACAGGACATCGCCTGGATTCACGGCGAATATCCACACCTCAAAGCCAATACAGACTTTGAAACCCAAGTTCAAGCGGGAAATACGCCGGCAGCTCCCAGCAAAGGGGTTATGGATGAGTTCTATTACCGCATGGATGTGATTGACGAGAAGCTTCTAGAATTTGCAGGTCTCGTCGACATTACCGACCAACTTCCCCAGTTTGCGGCTGTTGTGATTGCCGCCCGCATGCTAAAGGTTGAGCTAGAGCTCATCCTCTTTGCCATCTGGACTAACAACCCTGACCGTCTACAGCAAGACTTTCGGGCTTGGTTTGATGAGTAAAGCGAAACACTTTTGAGAGTTTGATCTGGGGAGGGATGGTAAAAAAAGCATGCGGGTCATGCACAGGATGGAAAATAGAAAGTAAAGGTCAGGTTGTTTCTTATAGAGTTTAAGTCAAAGGAAATTCTTTTTTAAAAACAAAACCGCAATAATAGTGAGATTACAGCTCTCCAATTAATTTATAATGTGAATAAAAAGTATATCTGTGGGGGGATTAGATTATAATGCTTAAATCTGTGAAAGAATGGTATTTTCTAAATTTTGGTTATAACCTTCTTAGAAAAGACCACATTGTTACTACTACAAATAAGAATTACCAGCCAAGATCTCATTAGTCTGTCTATAATATAATATTAATCCTCTACTAGTAGGCACTCTAACTATTATTTTTCAAAGCTGTTAAAAAGAGTTATAAAAAATAATTAAACATACCAGTAAATACAGATCCTATTATCAGCAGTATCCTTGGTAACCTTTTGGACATTGTAACGGCAACTAGATCGCTATTCACCAATTAACTGTTCTTTCCAAGCGCTGTATGTTAATCACAGTGAAGTGGGTGATTGTAAACACCAAACAATCCCACTAGACAGGAGTTAAACATTTGTTCACACAAGCATTCGAGTGATATACACTAGTTGTTCCAGGAACAGGCGTTCAGAGACTAGAACAGGAAAACAAACTAGTAGTTATCAAGAACATCACACACATAGCGTATATAACCATCACACATTCCCAACCGAGTTTACCTGGGCAATTTGAGAAAGCAACAAACTAAGCACTTTGAAACATCACACCTTTCACCAACGATCAATTCAACAACATGAAGCAGACTATCACAACTGAGAATGACCCCGACGTCATTGGATCCGCAAGCCAACCTCGCCCTCAACCTATTGAGCGGCCCAACGTACTTTCTGTCGACCCGGACACACCCTTATCCACCGAGTGTCTAGTCCAGCTGATCTTCGACGCCTACAGCTCACGCAACCACGCCAGCGTTAAAATCATCACTCCTCTCAAGCCTGAGGAATCCCTCGAGGTGTCCCCTGCCTATCTGAAGAGCACAACCGAGCTACCCATGACTTTGCGCGAGTTCAAATACGGGAAGGTTGGCGACCTAGCAATCGTCGTAGCTACCAAAGAAGAACACGCCTGTTTGCTAAGCCGAGACGCCAATGGTGGCAACACACACGAGAGAATGGATAGTTTCTTTCTTATCTTTAGCCAGAAGCCTGACTTTGGTGATTTTGAGGAAGAGCATGGCGTGAAGGTCCTGGCTTGGGCATTTCATGGTACCATCTTTTGTTCTTTTATGGATCGAGACGGAATGCCACTGCCAGTTACGTGCCATCCAGGCGGACCTCGGCACAAGTAGGTGGTTTACTGTAAAGAGAGTGGGGACAGAATGAGAATAGAACTTGGGATTTGCTTGTGATACAGCCCAAATAGATTGAAAATAAATCCCATTACACTAAATATTACTATTAGACCTTCTTCTTCGTAGCAATAATATGTTTATTTTATGACATGACATTTTACTAAAAAAGCAAAAAAGACAACTGATGGGCACTGAGAGACTTGCTCCCGCCAGGGCTTGAACCTGAGACCTTCGCATTACCAAGTACCCGGATGGAGTATTAGTACGACGCTCTAACCAACTGAGCTACGGAAGCCAATCAGCTATTGTTGAGTGAGGTCCACACATGTCAATACTCAATGCCTTCATTTTGCAAATGGCTATTCAACAGCAGTCTTTCTCCGCGTTATGTCCCCTGTATCATTCGTGACACATACTCTTATACAGACACACAAGAGGCAATAATTCAATATCTTCGCGTACAATTCACTTGATCCCACCACTATCATCACCTAATAACCACATCCTCAACAACCTTCCCACCATTATTAACAAGCTCCCATATCTCACCGTCCATCACATCAAGCACCACAGCTTCACCCACCAGACTATAACATTTCTCTACCGAGTCCCCTAATACTTTACCATTTGTATCCAGAGCCCGCAAGACAAAAGGTACACTTGCACCTTGTACAACAAACACCACATCCCCAACCTGAGCGCGATCAGATACAAGACCAATACTACCGTCATCCATTACAGCCATTCTCTTCCCATCACAGTGCTTGAGGATCCAAAGAGCCTGCTTCTCATAACTTGGACCGTATGAGAAACGTTCTGTGAGGGGCATCCGTTCCTTCTCATCCTTACTTGGGAGCCCAAAGGCTGGCCACTCATTTTCTCCCTGTTTAATATCTTCCCCGTTGTATCGTCTGATGTATGTGATGACGTCTCTGACTGCCCTTGGATACACGACGTCTCCCATGGCGAGAGTCAGAGCGAATGGAGACAGATACTCGTCGAAATTATCTGCTTTGGAACCATCCCCGCTCTTGAGGTACGAGTCATCCGGCATGAGACTTGCCCATTGACCGATGGGGAAGTAGTCCTTGCCAATGTCGCAAGTATCGCCTACTTGCGTTATCGTTCCGACCCTCACGCCTTTGATATGAAGCTGGAATGACACCTCATCGCTAGAAGATGTGTACTCAGAAGCAGTCCAGGTATTGATGAGGTGAGGATATACATTCTTCCAACCCCAGATGAGATCAGGCGGTCCTTCGGGGAATCCTGCAAAAGGCTTCTGTCTGGGTATTCTTGGTGCCTTGGCTGCCCAGTAGGGAGAGGAGATGGTCCAATCCGGGACCCAGGATGGGAGATGTTTTGTCGATGGCTCTCCCAGAACAGAGGCGAGAAGATCGAGTCCAACAGCCCGCAGTAGCTCCATAGCCAGATCTGTGTAGACCTGTGTGACCGAGTGATTGTAGTTAGGCTTGATGGCCAGACGCTGCTGCCGAAGGTGTGACTCTTGTATTTCTCTCTCGTCAAGTTCCCATCCATAATTTGCCTGCTGAGAAATCATCTCATCGTGCTCCCGATCAACCAATGGAAGGATTGCGTACAGCCTATCTCTTGGGTCGGTAGCGCCGCAGAATCTCGTGTCTTTGAGTGCTTTCAACAGTCTATCGCCATAGGAAAGTGACCTGGAATCTGTAATCCAGAATGCCGCGTAGCTAATGGAATATGGAGATTTCTGAACCCAACGCTCGCTGACGTTCCAGTGGTGGAATTCTTTAAAGCTCTCCCAGTCCACTTGTTGGTTCCCACAGATGATAGTTGCTTTTTGAGCAAAGGTGATCTCTTGGAGCACCCAGACTCGATAGAACCATGGGCGCTCAAAAAGATTGTTCACAGCTGTGCGTTGATCTTGGGCATCGCTTTGCGTTTCGTCCGTCGTATTGCGGTTGCCATAGTCAGATGGTTTGTCAAGTTCACAAATGAACTTCATCGCGATGTCGCTGAGTTCTGTGCCCTCTCCAAGATAGACAAGGACTTGTGAGGCATTTTTGTAGATGTGGGCCATGAGATTGAGCTGGTGTGTTTTTTCCGCTGGTGAAGATTGATTGATACAGATGGAGTCAATCCATAATACTCGAGGTGATTCCAATCTTCGCAAGCTCCTCAATGCAGCTTGGCAGTTGCGTGTGACATTTATCTGTATATCTCTATCCTCATCGTTTTCCAGAATCTGCACAGACCCGGACTTGTTTGCATCGCCCCAGACATACGATACGGCCTCGTAGGCTTCAGTGCTGTGAAGAGTCGTGTTCAGAAGGCGTATAGATAGTCCGTCATCGCTGTGGCCAGGCTCCAATGAGATGAGGCGGAAGGAGTCATCTTCATTGAGAATCTTGCCCATATAGGGACCGGTCAAACTTGTCTTCATTTCTGGTTGAGATTTCGATAATGATTTAACTGAGCTGACGAGAAACCCTTGGGCGTGGACGAGATGTAAGCAGAGCGGTGGGTAAAGGCAGATAACTACACTGCAAATTACATATGCCCCGCAGCTTTAGAACTCAGTGTTTTACATTGTGGCTTCCCTGATTATTGAGAAAGTAGTCATATAGAATCATAGAGACAATGGAGATTATGCTAGTCCGAATATGTCTTGTATAGACATGTTGGTAGTATTTACATATATAATTATTGTTTATAACTCCTACTACTTACACCCTCTCAGTCTGTGACCTAGCACTCAATAGTCACTCTGACTCCATCACTACCACTCTCAGTCCTGGGAATAAACATGTCGTGGTCATACCGGACATCCCGTTCAGTTGTCTTGTACAGACGCATGTGAGGCATAACCCTTAAGGTCAAAGCTGTGAGAGAAAGGTACAGCTCACAAAGTGCAAGGCTAGAAACATGTTAGCAAGCGGAACTTCCATGTCCAAGGTACTCAACTGAGGAGGGAGAAACTTACTTTTTACCAAGACAACCACGGCTACCCTTAGAGAAGGCCATCATACACTTCTCGAGATTCTTATCGAACTTGCCCTCCTCATCAATCCATCGCTCAGGCTTGAAAGTGTACGAGTCTGGGAAGACAGATTCGTCGTGATGTGAGACAGCTGAGGACATTCCAATGGCATATCCTCGAGGCAGCACCAAGGTCACAGGCTTCTTGTTGAACTCTCCTTGGTACACGAGGTCTTCGGTTGTAGGTACACGGGCTGAGCGGCTGGAAACACCATAGGATAGACGCAGACCCTCCTGGATCACGGCCCCAAGGTAAGGGAGTTGCTCGAGAGTTGTCCAAGAAGGGAGATGGCATGGATCGTCGACAACGTTAGACAACTCGGCGCGTAGCTTGACCAGAGTCTCAGGCTGCGACAAGAGGAAATAGGTAATCACAGCAAGCGCCCAGCTTGTAGTCTCAGTTCCAGCGTTGACAGCTGCAACAGCCTCTCCAGCGAGACGATCAGTGTTCTTTTCCTCTTCCGAAAGTTCAGACTGGAGCAGATCTGCGAAAACAGTTGGCCGGTCATAGGTAATTCCAGAATCCAGATCAGCTTTGGTCTTTTGCACACGAGCAGGAATGTCGATCTGTAGCGTTCGAATGAGAAGTGAGACATCGGTGGGCAGGTAGTCGACAAAATGCTTGCCCAGCTTCACGCTCTCAGCGAGGAAAGGGAAGAACCGCAAGACGAACACAGGCTTGAGCACAGCCAGGGTCGCTTCGCGATAGTTGGGCTGCCAGCCTTCGCTCGACAGCAATCCAAAGGCTTCACCGAAACAGTAGCTGGAGATGGCATCAGAGGTAAAACAACTGTAAGCATGCGCAATGTCAAAGGGTTTGCCGCTGTTGCCACTGTTCTCGGCCAGCAGTTTGGTGCAAAGTGTCTGAACCAGCTCGTGGATTTCCTTTTCGAGGCGTGCAATCATGGCTCGGGAGAAGAACTTGGCGACAGGTGCGCGTCTTGCGCGGTGGAGATCGTGGTCAACTGTGCCAAATCCGTTTGTGGTGCCAATTGCTGAGCCGTTGACTTGGTGGTGGGGCTTGTCGCGTTTGCGGCCACCAACCGCGTAGATTTCGTCAGAGAATGCCATGTCGGCGCAGTGTGTCTCGTTGGGGTTGATTCGGACAATGGGGCCTGTGAGATAATTAAGCATTAAATCATCTATTGCTTTGTCTTTGTACAAGAAACAACAGGAGAGTACTAACCATATTTCTCATGCATCTTTCTGATGGCGTGGGTGTAGCGACCAACGAGAATTACATCGTGATAGAATTCAGGCAAATATGTTGCTCCAGCAAGTTTCGGACCAGGTACCTTGCTCAACGGATGAAGCGGCGAGATATTATACAAAGCTTGCAAGACCTTATACACGACCCAAGCAGAGATGGCGCCCACGATCCATTCCCGTGCTGTCAGTGACGCGATACCGCCCTGAAAGGCTGCCCATGTGTTGTCCGCCATGGCTTCAATCGTACATAAAGCTTGACACACGACATAGCAATTAGAGGACTGGGCTCACTCTTATAGGGCTGATTGTCTGTCTTCCTTGCAATCACATGATTCATTGCGTGTCGGCCCTCTCGCTTAGTTTGTCAGGTCCAACAGACCCCTTGTCAAGCGAGACGGTTAGTGGAGCGTGCTTTTAAGATTGGACGGGGCCATGGAGTCTTCAAGTCGCATCCATCCAATGCATAGACTGTCATTCGAGATGTGCTGCTATACATAGGAGGAAAAGGACCTGTTGCCCCGCTTCTTTTCTTCAGCAAAATACCACGATAGCATTGAAGTGGATTGAACTAATGCGGAACTAAAACAACAAACGGGTGACCCTCCGGGTCTAACGTGTTCAATCTTGCCAAGGGGTTTTCGGAGGTAAGAATGTGGGGCTTTTCGGCGCTGGTGTGACAGGGACATTAGACGGACCAGGCAATAGTCTTTGAGCACAACTCGACCTTGAGCTGTAGTGTCTCAAGGCGCATTTATATAGTTGAGCGCTTGGACGTGCTCCTGGATAATCTCTTGCGGGTTTCATGACTTCCTGAACATACCTATATATTGCCGGCCCTACCCTGTATGGTCTCTGAGCTCTACTCTACTTATCCAGTAAGCCTTGAACAGTCTATTTTTGCTCACTTAAGCTTATATATACTAAGAAACAATTTTTATTCTGGGGCATAGTGTATATTACTGTCTTAGATGAGGGAAATAGTATTTTCACCTGGAACGTTTTATATTTCAATGAGATATTGTATATAATTGTCCTTAACAACAGCAAATTACAGCACGTCAACTCGCGTACAAAGCCAATTGTAACAACAAAACTTTTATCGTACATTAACTAGCTAATACTAGCCCTTGCCCTCTTAAACCATACACTCTGGTGACTTTTCCACATTATCATTTCTACAAGTCTCCCCACTCCACCGAGTCAAGATTACTAACCTCTCTTCGTAGCATCTCACAAGCTCTTGGCAATCCTTCCTCAGCTGTGTAGTAACTACGGGGAAGGACATTGTCTCAGAGTCCATAATAGCGTCGATGTCTTCCGTGGTCTTTTCAATATCCTCAATCATCAATTGCAGTTTGCTGGTAGCAATGCTTAGCACATCCAGCTTTTGGAGAACTTTGAATGCCTCCCTGTATTCTATTCGCGGTTTTTCTTGCTGTGACAGTGTTTGAAGTCCGGGTGTCACAGAGCGGAACTCATCTGAGGGATTATCTCTCTACATGGCTGCGGATTAGCTACAGAAACAGACACGGGCAAAGGCTATAGGATTGCAAGCTTACACCAAAAGCTCCAGCTTTCTTCAATGTGCCATTCGGACTCCCAGACCTTGCTTCAGCTCGACCAGGTTCATCAAGCGGTGTGAACCAGGGCTCATTAGGCTCTAGACTTGTCGCCGAGAGAGGATTGAGAAGTGTCGCAACAGTCCTTCTTTGCGCCACTGCTGGCTCGGCAATCGGTGGGCTGTCCACCTTTCGCTTCTTTTCTGATGTGGTGCTAGTATCAAGAGTGGAAACCACCCTCTTTGAAGAGGAGCCTTGAGAGAAGCCCGAAGAAGGAAGTTTAGATGCAATAGTCGGCATTGTGCAGACGTAAGTGGAATGTTGTTGGGTACAACTCATAACTGTGGATCACGAAGAATATATATATTTTATTCTGGCTCTCGTTAATATGTATTTGTTTTAAGGCTGCTTGGAGCATCGGCAGCCTGCATCTCACTTTGCAGGAGAAATATCGATGGTGGATAAAAAACAAATAAAGCTGAAAAATTCCACATCTGAAGTGGGTGGACTACTGCAGGACGGACGGAGCTTTTCCGGTTAGTAGAGCGGGAGCTCCCTTACGGGCCGCAAAACAAGGTTAAAATAAGATATGATCGTCTAGTAATTCAGGGAGAAGTTATTAGTATAATGTCCTTCTATAATCTCATTTCTGACTTGGGAATAATCGGCACGGCCTGTCTATTTGCCGGATAATTTGTACGAGACTACCGGTGAAGTTTCCTGCCCCAATCCAATAGCACCTCATTCGCCACATCTCGGAGTGTCACCCCAGAATAAGAATACGAGGCCTAAACGCGCGTCTCTCAGGCCACTCTTGCATGCGGCGGAGAGCCACTGGAGCTTTGCAATTGCATTTCTACGGGAGGCTGCTTTTTAGTTTGTCACTTATCACTTCCATCGTGTTCAATCGGACCAGCCCAAGATAACCAAATTTGCTATCAAAGCCTCCTCCACCCTTCTGGCTCTGATTGTACAACTCTAACAGCAAGACGCATTTGTTTGTGTATTTGCGATCGTCCCCCGATACAGGTAATGTAGCCTCTCAATACTGTGGCCCTTCCTTGTTCCGCTTTTGCCCCAAACCAAATCTCTTTGAGGGGGCTGGTGACCTAAGACATGCAGCACACTATGTCACTGCTGGTTCAGCCACCCTCAAATGGTTGGCTTGGTAAGAAAGATGGCTGACCTCGGTCGCGGCGGGATATTAAGTTGCCGAAGTAAATACCCGGGAGGTTCTTGACCGCTTTTGGATGTGTAACTGTGGTGTTTGCAAAAGGGTTTCGTCGAAATTTATCCAGTTCGTCATCGAACGAAGGTGGCTGGTAATACAGACCCCAGGGATCCACACCAACTGCACAGGCTAAGGTCGGAAAAAGAGTGGTTATCACAGGTCTAAAGAGTATTCTTACATTTCTAGGTGAATCATCTGGGCTCCCCAGTAGTGCAACTTGTTGTCTCTAATTATCAACCTTGATGCGTCTGTAAATCCTCATGAGAACTTCCTCCCTCCATCCAAGCAGGCCGATATGAGCCGCAGCTGGTCCAAACACAGGCTGTGCAACCACCAGCGCCAAAGAAGCCCCCAAAGCCTCCTTGCTGGTCACATACCCAGAGGTTCGCAGATCCAGAATGCGGTAGACATTATGGGCAAATACAGAAGCCGCGTTCAAAAACATATCTCTCTGCAAGAATCCGAAAATCCTGCTTTCTGGATCAGAACCATATGAGTCAGTGACTAATTCTCCGATCTTGCCAAAGACGCCAGAAAAAGTAAGATCCGGGCTGGATGAGATACGGTAGATTGACCACAGGTGGACGAGTGCTGCAGTTGCTGTTCCGGCCACATAGACAGCTCTCAACACCGAGTGAGTTGCCTCCCTTTGTCTTCTCAGCTCTTTCTTGTCCTTAGGTGTTTTCGGCAGATGTTCAGCAGCAATCGTGCTGGCTCCACGCTTACGCAAAATTGAAGAGAACCCAGCTGTGAGGAGACCGACGTAAACTGGGAAAGGCTGCCACAGAGCTACAAATTTCTGGTAAGTGGTCTTGTTCTCAAATGGCCACAGCATGAGCATAGTAGGCAAGACAACCCCAAGACCGAGACTGGGGATGAGGGAGTCGGCAACCTCCTTATCGATGGATTGTCCAGTCACAGCCCTCATTGATCCGCGTAGAAACTGCTCGCAGCCTGTTATCAAATGGTAAAGGGGCGCGATCTGTCCGACTCCTTTGAGCTGGTACACGGCGCCAAAGATGGATGGACTGGGTTGCAATTGTGTTAGTGCACTTGTGTGTGATTGTCCTAATTTGTTAACTTACAATGAAGTCAGTAGTCCTTTCACACCAGCTCGATAGCTTTCAACTGTCCAATCAAATGTAGTCGACATCAATAGTGGCGTGAATGCAGCCCACTGTAAATTGGCTGCCTCATTGTTTGACGCAAGAGGGATGCCAAAGACAGCAACCAGTGCCGACAAGACTTTATCCACGACATCTACACCTGTGTAATGGTCCAGCAAAGGTGCACTACCAAAAGTGGTGGGAAACTGCAAGGGAAGTAGAATCTTGTTCGACAGGCAGAACAACACTGCCTGTGTTAAAGTCCCTAGTCCAACGGGGAGCCAGAACAAAGGCAGAGGTTTGGCGGGTAGTTCGTCATTGAAAGGAACAGAGTGTTCTCGTTGAGGAAGGGGGATGCAGTTGACACGACTGGCAGCGAGGTTCTTGTCACCCCCTAGCCGAAGTGCAGTTGAGGTGTCTAGTAGACGAGCCAAGAGGGGACCAACGAATGCGAGCAAGCGCGTCTCCATGGCCTGCATTCGCTGATTCGTGCGTGCATCGTCGACAAGCCACTGCACACGCTCAAAGCGCTCTTCTTGTATGGCTTTGAAGGCTGCCTCGATCTGTGAGATGCCCCACGTTGGGATGATATCAGAAGTCAGGTAGTTCACAAGAGTTGCAGCTGTCTCAATCGCGGAATTACCGCCCCAGCCTGTCAGTGGCTCGAACTAGGACCCTTAGTCAGTATGAAGGATGCAAATATTTGGGAAGATGCCATACCTTGTGAGCCGCATCGCCAATGGTGATAATTCTCTTGTAGTGCCACTTCTTGAAGACGTGCTCATGCAGTGGAGTCAGTGTAGAATTTGTTCTGGCATCATAGAGCTGACCAAATGTGACATCTGGAGTGATTTGGTCGGAGACATGTTCCTGAACAAGCTTCTCCTCATCCTCTTTGGTGTACCGTGGAATGTCCTTACCATAAAGAGGAACAGGCAGTTGAACAAAAAGGAACCAGTACAACCTTCCTCCAGGTCCAACCAGAACCAGATAAGAGAAGTTGTGGTTGTAGACATATTGGGTGCCTTTTGTGAGCGCTTTCATGGGCTGTGAGATGCCAAAGATGCACTTGTAGTAACAAGGGACACTTGACCACTCGTCCTCAGGGAAATACCCAGGAGATGATTCGTTCCCCAAGCGCCACATTTCCTTTCGTACAGTGCTGTAGATTCCATCGGCACCGACAAGAATATCTCCTCTGAATACATCGCCCTTTTTGGTTGTTACCTGGATGCCATTTTCCAACTCGGTGACCTTCACGAGTTTTTGTCCAGGGTGAATTGAGGCGGTAGACTTAAGATTGTCATATAAACCTTGCAGTAGCATCTGTCTGTCGATAAAGATGGTAGGATATGCATGGCTGTAGACGGCTGTTAGTGAAACAGTCTTGTATTTTGCAGTGAATGTGAATCACCTCTCAATGAGTTGTTGTTGAATACTGTGATGAAACTTAATCACAGACGCATCAGGATATCGTATGTATGAGTCGTCGAGGGGAATGTCCACGAGTGACATAAGTTCTTCAGCGCATCCGAGCTGATCTAGAATTCGCATTCCGCTTGCATTGAGACCAATGCTTGCGCCAACCTGTGGTGTCATCTCTTCATGGGCTTCCAGCAATATATAGTGTATACCGGCCTTTTCCAGCATATTCGCAAGGGAAAGACCGGCTACACTTCCACCCGCAATTATAATCGTATGCTCTGATTCCGTCATGATTGAGTGAGTCTAATACAAACAACAGAAAGAGGGTGTGAAGAAGCTACAGAAGTTAACTGCTTGTTGTTCGTGGCATGAGATTAGTTACTCACTTAACCCTTTTTTTACAATGCCTCGGGATATTCCTACTACCCGAGACCCATGAAAGAATCTGGAACTAATCCATTTGAGGGATCTTCCGCTGCTATAAGGTGGGTCTTGCAAGGTTAAGGTCTCCAGCGGCGGAAGTACCAGGGGTTCGTTTCGGAGGTCGATATAGCATTATAGGAAAGTCGGGGCCGTCACATAATCTAGATACGAAAACAAACCGGTCCAATCACACTTCATCCGTGCGATGTCTGTGAAAAATTATGCGGATAACTGTCAAGTCGACCACAGGATTGAAAACGAGACGCGTCACTTGGCTGATACTGCTAGGTATCCTGGCTTATATCTAGTTGGACAAAACTGGCTGAGAGATCTGACGTAGGGTAAATTCTCAAATTTCGTGGTATTTTTCAACACATCCAGAAGGCTTCCGTAGCTCAGTTGGTTAGAGCGTCGTACTAATACTTCAATCCGAGTGTTCGGTAATGCGAAGGTCTCAGGTTCAAGCCCTGGCGGGAGCAATCCTACAAGCCATCTAGATGTAATTTTTTATCTTGCGTGACTTTTTATTAACCGTAGAGTAGAGTTCTTAGTGGCTTATATTTAAGTATTCGTTTGGGTGGCAGATAGGAATACTACTACTGTGTTATGTAAAAGTTTAATAGTACGGGCCGAAATACTATGTAGGAGAGATTATTAATTACTTAAGCCTTACTACTTAATTGCTGAAGGTAGGAAAGATATAAAGCCACTGGGGACTAAGTCTAGATTGATCTATAGTGGTTATTATCTATTTTAAACTCCTCTCTTTCGTCAGAGCTATAGTTACTTAACCTGAGAATCCTAGTAAGATAACCAAGGAGGTTAAGATGTAGACTACCTATAAAATAGTAGATACCAGCTACTACCAAGGTATAATATAATTATTCTTCCCGCCTTCTAATTGCATAGACTTGTACTGTACACTAATACCACTTTTTATTGTTACTACATACCTCTAATACCACAACTCAGAAACAGTATTCTAAAATTCCCCTTATTAATCCTAGCTTCCAACTAAATCTCTTCAAAATAATCGCTACTAAGGTGCTCATCATCACAGCCTGTGCAAAGACTACTCCAGTGGCTTTAGCACCTGCCGCTAAGACAACAAAGCGGATAGGTCTCTCATCTAAGGATATTATTAACTTGGAAGGTGTTAACATAGATGCTTTTAAAAACTATTCTAACTGGAATACAACTAAAGGTAATAAAGTCACTGTTAGACCAGCCAAGCTCCCTTTTAAGATCCCCAAGGGAGCCTGTGAGTAAGGAATGTATCTAGACTACTCGGCTGCCTTTAACCTGGTCTATACCTTTGGCGCTATGGAAGTGCCTGGCGTCAATCCAGCCTCTAGCCAGCCTTCTTCCCCCCCCTCTGACCATATTTGATTCATTCTCTAATATCTAAGTCGAGGATTGCAACCAGTGGCATAATAAGAAAGTCGCCACTAGTCTTAGTGTAAGCGTCCCTGGTGGTTGCTAGGGCTTTACCTCGTGCGGTTGCGTGTAGATCATCTGTGTCGACCCGGGAAAAGATTATATCTATCGCATCTAGAAGAATAATAATGATAAGAGATGCTATAACATAAAGGTGGCACATCTAGGCAGCTGTGTTCCATTAAGATATATATTATTAGTGACCCTATGATTGACCTGCTTTGCACTTAGTAGGGGCCTGTCTACCGCTAAGGATATACACTCAAGGTTTTATAAACCATTACATACTATATTGGATATATATTCACCTTTATAATAACCCACTAAAGACATCTTGATCCCTAGACCATATAATAATGTGGTCATTCTTGATCTACCTGGGGTTCCAGAATAAATCTCCCTATAGCATAAACTTACAAAGCAGCTATCTCCATGCCTCCCATACCTCCCTAATAGACAGAGGCTTGATATCTGGAAACCTAGTCACCAGATTATTAGTTAGGCTAATATCATTCTGTCCTCTAGCCATGCCAATACCTGCGAAAGCCAACATGGTCTTCATACCCTTATACATCTCCTCAGGCAGTGCTTTCTTCATGCTTGGTGTGAGATCATTCTCGCCCCGCTCCATCTTCTCCACAGAAAAATATTTCACATCGAATTTCGCACCCATTACCTCTTCAGCCAGCTTAACAGCTTCATTCAGGGTCATACGGTTTGCAGCAATAGAGTATCTGCGCTCCCAGTTTGGGAGATCGAGCATGGCAACAGTGAATTTTGCAGCGTCGGTCGAATGTGTAAAGACTTGGAGAGTGTTTCCATCACCTGGGATCACAGCTGCGTTGTTCGCAGGATCGATAAGAATATTCGCTGCGCGGATGTTGGTTGGGATGCGAGGGGCAGCCCAGTAGTCTAAGAATAGACCAATCGAGACAAGGGAGAATTCCAGGTTGGTCTGTTCAAGGACCTTGACTGCTTGGAGCTTCCAGTGATAGGAAGGGACATGGGCGATATTGCTGGTTAATCGTTAGTCACGGTGTAAAAGCCTGAAGAATGAGAGGAAATACCTACTCTTTGGTGTACACCATTCCGAATTCGCTGGGCAAGAATCTCTTGGTGCATTTTGATCGATCCGCTGCCTCAATAAGGTCAAGCTACGCCTGACCACTCTCGTCCCCATCAATGGGAAGTCCAGAAATAACAGTGTGGACCTGTTCAGACTCAAGAAGTAACGCCAAAGCATCCACATCAGAGTAATCCACAGCCCGAGTCTCTGTACCGGTAGCCTTTGGTGACAGGACAATGTAATCGTGGGTTTTCGCCGCCTTGAGAGCTTCAACCATTGTCCGGCCTAAACCGGACGAGCCTCCTGCAACAGCAATTTTTCCCATGGTTGGGTGGTAAATAGAGATATAAATTTGCTTTGAACAGCCGTATTCTGTTGTACTGAGGTTGGTTCAAATATATACTCTTAGCGGAAATAGAATGCGGAGTTGACTTTCGGAGTTTCGGGGTTAAGATAGTTCATATGCGCTTGAATTACCTAAAGTATACCAACCACATGACTATACTACTTTACTGGAGGTCTACAATGTAGTCTCCCTGAAAACCGTAAAAGAATATAAAACAGATGTGTATTACACCCTGCTAGTATCCTCCCTAATTATATCTTATGTTCTCTTTAGTTTTATACCTAGCCGTCTTTGCACCCATAGAGATAGGAAAGGTGTTTATAGAATGCGATATGTTTGAGAGTATAAAAAAGCCAAAAGGTAACAATTAGAAGGCACTGGGATTGCTCCCGCCAGGGCTTGAACCTGAGACCTTCGCATTACCGGATACCCGGATGGAGTATTAGTACGACGCTCTAACCAACTGAGCTACGGAAGCCGTCCAATTGTTGACAGCAAGCTTTGGAATCTGTGGATAACAACCGGTCTTACAGCACTGTTTCTTCCACTACAATATTAACTGCTTCTGTCTGTGTACTTGAGAGTCTTTATTATAGATGGTCACCCTCCCCTCCCTTCCTGCCATTCAGGCTGGACCTTGCAAGCCCAAGACATCTGCGGATGTCTCATTATCCATTCAAGCAACCGCCACTCTTTCTCGAAGCGAAGCAGCTTCTACCACGCTTTTCGAGGCCGACACTACAACAACAACCTCGATCGAGACTACCACTGCGCCTGAAACCACTACTACAGCCGCAGCCCCGCCTGCCTGAAGCAACCTTGCAACTATCGTACAGTTGATGCCCCATCAGAGTTCAGGCTCTCCTTCGAAACCTGTGATGGTTCCTACGGGGGATCAAATCGACTGATAGGCGGTGGCAGTGATGGAGCGTACTTTTGGAAGAGTAGCGATCAGTCGTCCGAGGTAATTTCCCTCGCCGACGACGGAACGCTCCTCTTTGTCGGTGGATTGTACAAAGCTGCGCAAGAACCTGAGAGCGAATCTGTTGCTGTCGTTGCCAATACTGACACGGCAAGGGCTGGATGGACCAGACTGAACTGCAATGCTGTGGCGGCTTCTGATAGCGACAACACATACTTGACGTGTGACGGAGACGCGGCCAACTCGCTGTTCCAAATTTGTCCATCCAATAACGGTCTTCCTCCTGTGTTTATTTCAACCAGTGTGTCGCCAGGGTGTAAGGAGGCCAGACTGGTAATTATCGCTCTCGGCTAGACTCGGTGGCTATATTCTCTCGCAGACGTCAACTGTTCTTGCAGTATGGAGACCTTTGCCAGGGCAGCATCTCATCCAATTAGCATTCGCCGCTTTGGCTCAGTGGTAGAGCGTGTCACTAGTAATGACAAGGCCCACGGTTCGATCCCGTGAAGCGGCAGTTATACTATCGTATTATCTTTTTTGTTTTTTACTAAGCTTCATAAAACATAGAAATACTAACTATATTACTTATGGTATATTATTATAATCCCTAGTCTTTAATAAGCTATATTCTATATTATCTTTTTAGTATTTACTTGAGTCAATACTAGACTTTTCTTGTTCTTTTTCTTATTTTACTATTACTACCATTTAGTTAATTAGTATTTTTCTTATACTTCTTACTCTAGACTCTGTAATATTTTTAATTACTACCTCTACTACTGAAGCCAACAGTGTAATTCATAAAGCTCTTACTACCACCTGTGCTATACCTACTGCTTAGGTCATTATGTCTGCCACCAAACTCGCCCCTATTAGCACCAAAAGAGCCATTCTTGCACAACAGTACAAGGGTAAAGTATATTTAAAAGAACTAACTATGAACTTGTTTTCTTTCTTAATTAGAAGAGTAAAGAGTCTATCTAGCCTTTATGTAATGGTAGCGGAATGAATTTGGCTGTCTGGTAGATCTCTATAGATAAAGACTTGTATTTGGTACTGATGTCTAGCTTTAAGCATTCTATATCTCGTGGATGTTGATAATGACTATTCTACTCTTTATGTAGAGGGAGAGAGGTAACAGTCTTAATTCCCAGTATTAAGTGGTCCAGGCTGTTTCCCTCTGACATATGGTATTTAGATGAGATGCAATTAGCTTCGAGGTATTATTTAAGATATGAGCTATAAAGTGAAAGATGTCTTAGAATATAGATTTAGGAATGAAACTGAAGCAAATAGCCTCGAGGGGGGGCGACCATCTAGATCATAATGTATTCCCTTGACCACATCGATCGGGGTTACGGGCCTCGAGCCGCCACATCAAGCCACCCAGAGACTAGTAAGCCCTAAAGCATCCAACCTGAAATCTTAGCGCATTCTACAATGTGTATCATAATTGCTTTTGAGACCTATAGTTAACAGACAGAGTTCAGGGGCGTATTAACTATTGACCACTAGACAGCAATATCTAGCGATAGACGAGGTCGAGTGTTGCGAGTATGACACAGAGGCGTTATGCCGTCCGTCCAGACAGCGGTGGCTATCACACACAACCGGGCTAATCCCCTGACACATTATTTCCACCAGTCTCGGTCTCTGTAGAATCATCACAAGCGTCCCATCATTCCAGAAAGTGGTTACTCGCATCTCGGGATTCAGGGGCTTCCGTTTACTATCACGCCAATGGCTGCACTGAGGCGCAACAAAACTCAGCCCTGCGTGCCAAGTGCGTCTCTGTACCTGGTTTCCGCTTGCTTTAAAAGTGCAGACAATCCGCTTGTTATTCCCCAGACTTCCTCCCCACACCCAGAAGGTTTTATTAACCCTCGTTCTGGTACCGCGCTATGTCATCAGAAGAGATCTTAGCGGGCACAGCCCTCGAATCGAGAAAGCCTACCATCCTTGCCATTGTGGTTTTAATTCCAATGCTAGCGCTCTTAGTTGTATTGTCACGAGTTTACACCCGTGCGATCTTATTGAGAAACTTCGGTATCGACGATGGATGTGTTATTATTGCACTTGTGAGTGCAAACGACCACGCAAATGTGCCTGTGTTCTTGATTAACAGGTTCAGCTCTTAACATTGGCATGTGCCACTCTCGTTGGATACAGTAAGCTTCTCAAATTTAGTCTGGTTGACTTTGCGCTAAGATGTTCAAGACACCCGAAACGGCTTTGGTGCACATCAATCTACTGTTTCCGATGATGAGTTCAGAGCTTTTATGAAGGTGTGTTTCAGAAGTGTCTAATAATAATGCGCGAGTTTAACACCAATCTCAAGACGTTCTACTTCTCTATTGTTACATACAATATCGCCCTCGCAGCCATCAAGACAACATTTCTCGTCCAGTATTACCGCGCCATAGGTGTCCGCCAGTACAAGAAAGCCTACATGGTAGCTCTTGTTATCGTCAGTGCATGGAGCGTTTCACAAATCTTACTCAACACTCTCGCATGCATACCGGTCTCAGCCTTCTGGGATCATTCGGTTGGTGGTTCATGCGTCCCCAACAACCCATCATGGTATATCAACGCGGCTGGGAATATCGTGACGGACATTCTAATTATACTGCTTCCGCTACCTATCCTTCGAGAATTGCGGCTTGGGCGACGTCAAAAGTGGATTCTTATCTCTATCTTTTGCTTGGGCTTCTTGTAAGTTCTATGAACACCTGTCTCTTCCTTGCTGACTCAATATAGCACCTGCATGATATCAATCATCCGTATTAAGTTCCTCAGTATAACCGACGACATCACCTGGAACAATGTGGAAGCCGCGGCTTGGTCTGTGAGTGAGCTGTGCTCTGGTATTATCTGCGCCTGTCTCCCAACTCTGCGGCCCCTTGTCTCCCACCACTTCCCCTCTTTCTCCAGCCATAGTCGTTCCTACGCAGTACATGATGATTCAAAAGCCCAGATGAGAAGCCATCAGATAAACCAGTCTCGAGGTATAGAGATGGATGGCTTCTCTGGCCAG
This sequence comes from Fusarium sp. PT, assembly GCA_021020635.1. NCBI lineage: Eukaryota > Fungi > Ascomycota > Sordariomycetes > Hypocreales > Nectriaceae > Fusarium > Fusarium sp. PT. Next base: position 358,813 of record JAHMRZ010000017.1, read on the forward strand.
AGTATCCACTCATCCGAGAGTAAGGAACAGCTGCATGTCTTGGAGTCAAGGATTGTCATCCATACTGATATCGACCAACACGTACAAGCATCGGCGCCAGGTACTCATCAAGCCCTGCACCATACATCTATCAGAGGAGGGCCAAGTCCAGAAATAGCAGTTCTGGGGAAGTAGTATGCTTGAAACAGAATGGGACCTCCCATTGAACTCACCTCTTGTCTTTTACCTCCTGTGCTTAAAATAATAGCAATTTGCGACCTAATACTAGTTTAATTCACCTGTCTGTTCTAAATAAAACCATCTCACAAAGTCTATTATTAAGCCTTGAGCGTAAATAAGTAGTCAAGAGTCAATCAAAACTCTTTTTCTCCCAGTCACCACAGCGCATAAGAATGATGTGAAGTGTACCAAAGAGAAAGCTAATTGAGACTGTCACTAATGACAGTGTAAAGCCCAATAATAAATACTCTAATGAGGAAGCCATTCGTGTAGTATTTGCCTATTTCCAGCTTGTTTTAGCTATACCTATTGGCTGTTGCAAATTGTATTTAATGTTTTTCCTTTATATTATCTGCCTATTACTTATTATTTAGAGTCTGCTTTTCTCTTTTTTATTCTCTGTGACTTTAGGCTTTGTACTATTCTGTCGTTATTCTTTATAAGACCGTTCAGGGAATTCTGAAAGGATAGCAATCGAAGATTACTATCGCTCCTCCTGCTAGAGATAGATGTTGTGTCGCTTTGGGGGCTAGTTGGTCTCCATGGTGGCGTCCATGGTGGCGAACATGATGTTGATGTTGCAGTATCATACGGGTAGCAGTAGGAGCTAGAAGGCGAAGGGTGGTATATGTCCTGATACTATAAATTTGATTTGACATTAGTATTAAAGTCAATCACAGATTCAGAGCACTAAAGCTTACCGACTGAAGGGCTGTAGGGTCCTGCCATGACATTGGTTCAGGTTGGAAACAATCATCAGACATAACTAGTGGAGGTGTTGCACAGTCTTGCATCTGGTCCTCCGTACTGCCTGCAATGCCATGTTGGCAAGACTCAAATGTGTCCCAGAAGGTACAGAACCATTGGTATAAGGGCGCAGGCTCTTGGCAAGGTCTCGACATATTGTCTGGGGCGGCAGAATTTGCTCCCATACCTGGCGAGGAGTATAAAGTGCCAAGTCCCGAGTCTGGTAAAGATGGACTAGAGGGAGATGGCATTGCGGCGGTGTGCTGGTGTGGGCCAGATATAACCTCGTGTCGTAAGTTGCCATCGGATTCAAGAAGGCATTGTCCACAGTTGAGCATGCCCATGGACAGAAAATAGTCATAGATCTGCGTATGCAGCAGGGTATGATAGTCGCCATCGGGAGGCAGCTGGCCGGGGAACATTACTTGATCTGAGCACATGTTGTGATAGTGGATGGGGTAGTAAACTTAAACGATACGTGCAGGACTAAAAGAGAAGATAAATAGGTTTGTGAAAAGAGGTACTAATGCAGGTCAATAGCTTATAATAATGCTAGATATTAACATGGTAGGACATCTAATTATATTACTACTAGAAGGTTGGAAAAAGGAGTCTGGGGCGCCGGCCAGACGCTGTGGCTGCCGGACAGAACATTCCACAAGCACCCACAACCCGTTATGTACCGGTCGTATAGATCACCCACCCAAGAGAAGCACAGACAAGATCTGCGACTTCTCCAGTGGTCCAAGTGTCTAGCGGGCGCTATACACTACCGGGAGGAGCTGCCGAATGTCATGTCTAAGCGACCTTCCAGAAGTTTATTGGCCTCGAGATGTACATTAGACAAACAAGAAGGGGCTTGTCAGTAGCTAGTTTGAGTGTGGCGGTACTGACCATGCTAAAGCAGTTTCTGGTAACGTTACTGACGAGGATACTTGCGGTCTCACTTCTTGAAGCCTGGTATACCAATTCAATTTGACAGAAAGCAGGTAAAGGACAAATAAAGCATTTGACCCATCATTACCTATTATGGACATCTCCTCTACAACCAGCGACGTCATAGTGGCATTACCATTAATTAGCAATCAAAGGATTCAGAAACGCCTCGTGGAAGTAGCCCCGACAAGATGTTTACTACCAGGGGGAGAGTGTTTTAGCTACCAATTAGATTGACAGCTAAAACAAACATCGGTCCTAAGACCCGGTAGTGGTTTTAATTGCTATTTTGAGCCCTCAAATCATACGATTTAGGGGCTGATCAGTCCTGGCTTTGACGCTACCGTATAGACGACTTGTCGGCACGACACCCATCCTGCCATCCTGCCATGATATCCCGCAATAGGCTGCCGGCGTGGATCACTACGGGCGGTTCGGGTTGAGGCTGAACCTACCTTGGCGTCGATCTGTCCCCACTGTGGAAGGCTAAGATTGCCAACTGCTATGAGCGAAAACCACATGCACAACATTAATATAAGCGCAATAGGACTCAATAATGGTCTTTGAGTTTATTATAGCAATATGTTGATATTTATTGGCAAGACTGTTTGGAATCTGGATGTGTGTTATTAGAGTAGTGTGAGCTTGAGGGAAATAAATTAACAATTAAATCTACAGTTACATGCAAGCCAATAGAGACTAAGACATTAGCCAATCCAAAGTAGGAGCGGGGGATTTTATGTCTTATTGGTGCGCTAAAGTTCTCAAAGCCGACAAAACTCAAATATACACTAAAGCTGACTTGTTGCTGCCACATGCTAGAACTTTAATTAGAAATCTGCAGGGGGCAAAGCCTAATAATCCTCTCACTGTTAAAACATTCTCACTAATTAAGTTGCTCACTATTAAATAACCTTACTGTGAAGTTCTGTCGAAAGGGTATTAGCTAGTGTTAATTCCGTCGAGTAATTGAGGCTTGGGCTTGGGGCCAAGGAAAACACGAGACAGGCTTACACCAGGATCCGTAGATCTCCCATCTATTTCCGTCTGGTGTTTTCCTTGACCCCCTAGCTTGGGTAGCACTGTATTTGGTAGGTTTCCAATTCGTAGGACCAGGCAATTCCATCTTGCTGGTCTAGTGCATGGTATGTTTCTATGGATAGCATTGGTTACTAGTCTAAACCTGATACCAGATGTACAAACCAACCACAATGACATGCACAGCCTACCAAATTACCACTAAGCACTTAACCAGCTACGTCATAGATAACTTTCCACAATCGACTGTAGTAGCATAGCTCCGTACTGTAATATTAGAGGTTTAATTACATTGGTAGACAACTTGAGTTTATTAGAGTACTGGCAAAAGAAGACATTCAACATAGAGTTCCAGGCCATCATGTTAGAATGTAAAATTGATTACACATGAAAACCCCTTTGATACTGCTAGTTTCTCATAGTACTTAATCTCCAGCCCTTCATCATAATACAGTCAAGATCCCTATCATAAGTGATGCTGGTGTGTTGATTCAAGTGACTATGTCAACCCCAAACCTCTGGTTATTCACTCGGAATTGACAGAGGTCTCTTTTACTCTCCACTGGGAGGATGTAAGACAGCTGAAAGCGGCTGTGGGATACCAAAGTCAGGTATGTTTCCAGACTGGAAGGTAACCTTCTGTGCAAGAGTAAATCTGTCTGTACCACAAGACCCCTTTGGGTTATTGGTGGCGTGAAAAGCATTCTGAATTTGTATCAGCTTGAATCATAATACTCTTGGAGAAGAAGACTCACCCAGGTCTCTTTTCCATCGGGAGATGTAAAGAAGCAGTTATGACCGGTTCCATAGTTGCCGTTGGCTTGTGAGAAAACAGGGCCCTTCTTAACCCATGATGAAGCCTGTAACGGATCGCCTCCGTTATAATGCAAGAGTCCGAGCGAGTAGTTGGGAGTCCCACAGTAAGAAGCTGAATATGCGAGCCAGATTTCACCATTGTGGTAGAGAGGCTATGACGTTAGTATTATTCTCGAATATTAATATGATGGACTCACATGAGGGGCCTCATTGACAGCAGTGATACCATTGGGATTTGAGTTGGTTGTATTCTTTTCCCAAGGCTGGTCAGGAACAGAAATGACATGCCAACCATCAACAGTCCATTTCTTGGTGTCGAGTTTGGTAATAGCGATGGACTGCAGCTCATCCTTGTTGATTATGCTCAACACATGGTATCTTCCCTTTCCTGGGATCTCGAGATATGTTCCATCAATGCTAAAGGCAAAATCAGACTTGGGGCCACCCAGTGAGCCAGTTGGAGGGACGAGATCTGCCAGGTGCGTGTAAGTACAGTCGAATGGAGCTGCCTTGTTGCACCCCCGAAGAACACGAGTATGGCAGCTGTCGCAGCAGGGCAAAGATGAGTCACAGCTCGAATAGAACATATGCCAGATGTTGTCAATCTTGTGGATTTCTGGGGCCCACATGTTGGCATTGCGAGTGGTGTTCTTGTCGGACCATATCGTCTTTGTTTCTCCAGTCAACAAACCCCCCAATGTCTTGGATCGAGTGATCTCAATGTGGTCATAGGAGGTATATGTTCTGGAATCATTGTCAGTTCAGGGATTGTTGCAAGGCGGTGGGTGTAGTGGTTCCCAAGTTGGACGCGCTGTCTGCTTTGCCCATGTGGAAGTGTGTGGGTATGACTGACAGGTGATAGAAGCCATTGGCAAAAACGACTGACGGATCAGGACCAGGTTTACGAATAGGGTTCTGGAAGGCTGCAACGCCAACCGCATAGATTGAGCCCAGGAGGACTCCGAAGTTGATGAGTGATTTCATAGTGAAGTGATAGTAATTTGGTAGATAGAGAATGTTTGGGCGAGCACTCAGATATATACTTAATTAACAGACTATAACAAGCAGGTCTATCTCGTAAATCTATCTTATCCTTGTCGAGGCATGAGCTTACCAGGATTATCTAATGGTGCGCTTCAAATAAAATAAACTTAGTGATGTCTTCCTAGCAGGGGATAATCATTTTCGGCTTGTTATTTCAGTTGAACTAGAGTTATAGTTAAATTCTATTGGGGCGCATCTTAATTGCCGGATGACTTCTTCCCCGCAACTGCTCGCTCACGCGGGGCCCCGCAAAGGAGGTTAACCAGGGTGTCAAACGGATTGGTTGGGCTATACGGGGTAAATAAAATCAATTTACATAATGAAAAATTTAAGCATTATTTACTATTTACCGCACCATTGATATACCGGTACCTACTGCCGAGAAAGCGCTTATTTAGTGCATTCGGCTATGACATCAAGGAAGTTATATCTTTCTCTATAGAGCTTAGTCTCTTGAACTTACCGGCTAGCTATGGTAAGTTTCTTTATAATTTATTAAACCTGAGCCTTTACCTAGTTGAGTATGTATCTGTTTTGCAGTCACTTTCTTCCCTTAAAGTGATAGCTTCTTTCTTTTCTTGGATAGACTGCTGTAGTTCGGTGAGCTTGTAAGGAGGGCTGTCTTTTCTCTGTTATGCTTTTATCACTATAGAATTCAGGAAGTTTACAGCGTCTGTAAAGATTTGTGGTCGGTTAGTAGAGCAGACAGAGGGTTGCTAGTTATTAGCTAGGAGGATAGAATAACAGGGTGCCCCAGACTCACCGCATCCAACTGACTTCATCCTATTATCTCTTCCGGCGAAGATCTACCAATGAATTGGCTTGCCTGTGTTGCTCCTGACCTGGTCACTCAAAGGCGTTTTCCAGGCTGGAGGCTCCTGGAGGAGTGCACTGTATGTTCTTCAAGCCTACAAGAGCCCTCGGTGGGACTTATGTGTGTGGCATGCTCGCTGAGTAGTTTAACATCATTAAAACTCTTACATTTGCCTTCAACAGTCTCTTAACCTTGTTTGATACCTTGTCCATCTTCAGGAGTAACGTTATTTACTTGATGTTCAGTATCCAAAGCTATCAACCTAGACAATTATCTTATCTTGGTCTTTTTGGCTACTTATTTTAAGCTTGGTAGCTTCTGGCTAGTCTTGACTCCACATGTCAGAAAGCGGTATATAAGTAAATAAGATTAGGCATAGATTGTCGCCATTGTGTTGACGAGAGTAGTTATGCAAAAAACATTTGGCTCTTTCTAGATCACCACGACAGGTCCCGGCATTAAGCGACCTCTAGTGGATATCTCTGAGAAGCTATACTAGATCCACCACCATTGGAACTGTCTACCTCTTGGGTATAAATTATGCGGTTTATTCCCAGGGCTATTGTTGCATAAAGCAAAAGACCTTTCCTGGTCTTTACCACCTGTGCTTTGGTATGAAGATTATATATTGGCATGTCTATATCATAGATGATATTCTTATAGGACACAATGGGTGACTTAATATTGTTAGAGGCAGAACCTATTGGCCGGCTTAAATGTCTTGAGCTAGGAAATCTTCTATGTGACATAGACATTAGGATTTTGGGGGCAGACTTATTTCATTTCTAATCGAGCTTAGCTTTATACTAGTCCCGCTAGAGATTAGTAAAGAATCTCACTGTGCCGTTTTCCCCACAACTGTTACATTACGTAATCCACCTTGCTTCTTTATATGGACTAGCACGAGGCTACTTCTCACAATTTAAGATTGCATCACTGAAATTTTGAAGTTGGGCTTATCTTAACTACCCCACGAGATTGAGGCTCTTAGCCCCTTATTCCGCCCTCTCACTACGTAACTACCAAACGGCAGCCAAGCCATTGAGTACTTATTCAAGCTCTCTTGTTATATCTTTTCTTTTCTTTACTCCAGAACTGGATTATCTAGGCCTGGTAAGCATCTCGAGACAATAGTAAATATGTCTATTTGTCATGTTCTCTAGGGACCCTAACATCTAATAGTTCTTTTAATTTTATTAATTAGGCATTCTTTCAACAAGCTGCTGGCAGCTATAATTTATATATACCTGTCTTTATAACACCTAACACCATGTCTGCTTTCACTGCAGAGGCCAGTAAGGTTACTGTAACCGCGACGCGACATGAAAAAGCACTCGGAGAACTACGTCTCCGTCACCCAGGAACAGACAACATTATCCTCATCCCAACCCCAACAAATGATCCCAATGACCCTCTCAATTGGTCTGCAACCTAAATTCGCCATTGTTTCACCTTTAAACAACTAGCTAACTCCTGTCCGGCAAACAGGCCTAAATCCTATCGCGTCTATATTGCTGTCCTTGTCTCATTGGCCATCTTTTTCAGCAACTTTCTTGCCGCAGGTCCTTCCGTGGCCATTCTCAGCATTACTACTGATTTCTTCGGCCCTGCCAGTTCCGACCTCAATAGTGATGTAGCGAAAGCTGCATACTTCTTCACCACTACCGCGCTCCTTCAGGGCATGTCTAATTTGATGTGGTTGCCGCTCATTGTGAAGTTTGGCCGCCGCCCAGTATATGTCGCTTCTTTCACTCTCTACACGGCCTCCTCGGCTTGGGCGGGCGGAGCTACTTCATTCAATAGTGAGTTGGGTGCACGCATCATGATGGGAGTTGCTTCGGGTGCAGCTGAGTGTCTAGCACCATTAACCATCTCGGATCTCTTCTTTTTGCACGAGAGAGGCACTATAATGGCGTAAGTCTTTGATTCGGTTGTTAAAGACATTCATCTAATCAAGCCGCAGCATCTACACTTCAGCTTTGTCAGCTGGCGTTGGCTGTGGTATTATAATTGCTGGACTTATCACTAAGGACCTGCACTGGCGATATATCTATTGGGTCAGTATTATCTTGATTGGCTCTTGCACTATCTTGATCATATTTACCTTTCCAGAAACTAGATATGATCGAACTGAAAGGGCAGGAGACGCTCCAACAGTAACAGAGCATGAGAGGATTATCAGCCAGACCTCCAAAGCAGAAGGGACATACTCTAACTCAACAAGTCAAAGTTGTGTGTCGATTTTCCCAAAACGAACTTACCGTCAAAGTCTCGCGCTATCCAGCGGCATTCACACCCAAGAGCCTTTCATTACGCTTGTCATCCGTCCCATTATTCTCCTAGCTCTTCCTCCAGTTCTATGTGCAACTCTGACGATGGCCGTCACTATTGGGTTTCTTGTCGCAATTACCTCCAACTTTGCTGTCGCTTTTGACGCAGCGTACCAGTTTGAACCGTGGCAATCCGGTCTCTGCTTTATTGCTAGTCCTGTGGGTGCCGGCATTGGGGCCTTTTTTGGGGGTCGGTTTAGCGATATAGTGGCTGACTGGTTGACTCGACGTAACGATGGCATTCGGTACCCAGAGATGCGTCTCCCAGCTATCTCTATCTCTCTTGTTACTGCTCCACTTGCCCTTACTCTCTATGGAGTTGGCATTGATAAAGGATGGCATTGGCTTGTCCCTACCATCGGCCTTGGTCTTTGTGAGTCAACCCTAGACCAGAAGGAAAAGTGCTGACAGAGTTCAATAGTGAGCTTCTCTATCGTGCAATCCACAAATATCAGCTTGGTCTATACCATCGACAGCTACCGCCCAATAGCAGGAGAGCTAGCTGTCACACAGCATGCATTCAAGTGTTGGTTACATCTATCTCGTCAAATAGATAGTGATATAGTGCTAACTCTTGTACTCTAGCTGCTTTTGGCTTTCTTCTTTCCTTTTATACTAATCCGTGGATCGCTAAGTCCGGGTATGCAAATGCATTTGGTGCTATGGCAGGAATATCTGGATGTGTTATTCTTCTGTGGATTCCCATATACATTTGGGGTGGTCAAGTTCGGCAGGTTACTTGGGACTGGTCTTTTATTAGGCGCCTGGCTCACTGGCATAAAGATCGTGAAGTTGGTGAATAGATAAGAAGATAAAAGTCGAGCTCAAACCAGTAAAGAATCTTTAATACCAATATCGGCAGAAGCCTGCTGGAACTAAACAACCTAAAGCTCGGCCTTAGCACGGAAACACCAACTGGCCGCCCCCTACCTCGTGCCCCTACCCATGACTGGCAGCCGTACTCGGAATGTGATGGCTACGTCCTTAACTTGAATCCCATGAGTTGAGCTTTCTAACTGAGTTCCGGAATGTTGGAAATCCTAGTCGGCTGAGGACCGACTCAATAGGGGCCTTGAGCAGTGGAGCAGAAGCTGCTATCACTATCACGCACTCTTCCATCCGACACCACATAAACAGTGGCATACTAGCTCGGAAGGTATCAAGAGATTCAATATCAAACGTTTTCATATAAACAACTTTGAGCACAGTAGCGATAGTAGCAAAAAGGCTTAGCCCCATCAAGACAGACACGAGACAGCGCTCTATGGTGCTTCTACTTAGTTTCCAAATGAGAAACACTGGTAGAATTGTCAGAACCAAGTCACTAAACATGCTGGCTCCTGGAACATGTTAATATGTGGAGGCCGAGAGTGGGAGAAAGAAGGAGCCTACCGACAAAAACATAGCCAATCGCCCAGACTTGCTGTATAGGCATGCAGTCTGCGTCAGGAATTGGTTCCCACATGGCTTGCACCGGACGACACTCCAGGAGCTGGAAGATCTCGCTTGCGATAAGCGTAACCATCTGAAATCCCATAATGAACCAGAGAACCATCTTCCAAGACTTAGACGTGGAGAAAGAGTGTAACAAGCAGGCGATAGAGATTCTAGCCATAGTAGATACCCAGAGACCAGTCATTATGACTCCATACAGACATTTGAGGATACTAATGCTATTTGCTGGAGTGATGTATTCATTATGACGTCCAAAGCCGTTGACGACAGCGGCTGCAAAAAGCGAATAGGTAGTAATCTCTGCAACCTGACCAGTCAATAGGGTCCGTTTTATTTTCGCGTCCTTGTCTTACCACTGCAATCGTAATGAGGTAATCTGAAGCGTTGAGTTTGTAGACTGGAGTAATGCGCGTGTACATCCTGAGAACAAAAACAATTACGCCCAGAGAAAAAAAGGGAGTGATAATAGCTAAGGCGCGTGTCCCTGTAGAGTCGTCAATGGGGGATTGTCTGCTCATGGCCAACACAAGACTCGGGTAACAAATCTAGGGGCATAAAGTTGCTGAGTTTGCTGTTGCTGGCCGACTGTAGTGCATCACAGGTCTGATGTTGATTTCTGCAACAGGCGACATTAGGTTGGCGCACAAGACATTCCACAAGATATAGGATAATATTATCGACGTGCGACAGGCCTGTAAAGCATCAAAAGAGACAGATGTAGAGTCTATTTGGTTGACATATTTGAGATTTGAAGGGAGGAAAAAGAGGGAGAGGGGGAGGTGGTGCAGTATTACCGAGATGATAGGATGTTACGCCCGTACACTAGCTACGCCACTCGACGATCAAATTCCGGGCCGCCTTGGCGTCAACAGGTTGAGGATGTTAAAGCTGTTTTTGATAGCAACCACAAGATGAAGGTCAAATGGCGTTAGTGGCGTCAGCTATCAATGCCTAATTAGATACTGGACTTAAATAAAATCGGCACCTGAGAGGAAATCATTGACAATCAGTGTTCAGGTTGCTGCTCTGCGTAATGCAACGCGCAACTCGGCGACCAATCAACTTGATGACCTCTCATGTCCGGGGCTACATGTACCCGGTTCCGGTACCGCCACCGTTCAGGATCATATCCATGCGTCAGTGGCTGATAGCGTCGGGACGCATAAAAGTCGCGTAAACCAACAACGTGAGACCAGTCAGCCGTGCCAATCGAAGAAAGTCATTCGGGACATAGGGTAATATTTGTTCAGTTTTACCCTTTATGAAAATAATAAGAGATTATCTTTGCTTTAACGTCCTTGGATGATTCCAATGAGATAGAAATTTCATTAGATTAATAAGCTGGTTTTTAACGGGAGTACGGATAGAGAGCAAGTTGACGGCTGTCCCTCCCTGCTTCAGCTGACGCCGCGCTTACTTGTAAACACAAAGGGGGAGGAAAGCGCGGATTGAGAATCGTGCTACAAGGAGGGCTAGTGGCTAATCCCTAGTCAGAATTGGGCTTAGGGGCCACATATCGCAGATAAGAAATCACAAGGATTATCACTGTTCCTGAACGGCAAAGACAAACGCAGAAATACAGAAGTTAACTCTTGGAAAAACCACACGCGACATAAAATACCATTTGGTAAATCTTTAGCGGACTGCCTCGTGATAAGCATACTAAAGATGATTTCACCAAAGGGATTAAGCAGGAAATTTGGTCTATAGTATTAGATCTTCTTAAAGTAGTAAATGCAATCTTGTTAGCAAGGAGGATAAACCCTTGAAACTCTTCTGGTAATACTTCTAGGGCAAAACTAGCAATTAGGGAGAATATAGCTAATAATTTTATTAGAGAACTTAAATAGAGCTACTTATTAAATAGTTATTAGTTAAATTGTAATTAGCTATACCGGCAATAACTCAATAATAATATATAATAATGTATTTACTGTATTTGTGATTAGTGGAACTACCATCTGCAGTTAGGTATATACTCCAAAACAAGCTCCCTATACCACCTCTACATGCGATCTAATTGGCTTCTCCTGTGCGCTCATATCGCTCCCATCCCCTTTGTTCAACCTTTCGTGCAAGAGAGCCTTACGCTTTGCAAATTCTTTCTCCTCGTTCCAAGTAAAGGGACTCTTACTGGCAAACAAATAGTCCATCTCCTCAAGCGTACGACCGGCAGTTTCAGGGAGGAAGCAGTACACCAGAGGGATGTATGCAAACATGGCACTGGTAAAGAATCAGCAGATACTCTCTCGCTGATAATGGACTACTTACGCTCCGAAAACATAAAACGTCTGTAACTAAGTTAGTGATATGAGACTGTGGATTATCGGGGAAATCCTTACCTTCTCGTTGATACCAGAAAACATGACGGGCACGAGAAGAGAACCTCCGCCATAGCCAACAGCCCAACCCGCCACGCCAAATGCATTGCCCTTGGCCCGGAGCCAGGTGGGAAAGATCTCGGTCGGATAGATGAAGGGAATCATCAACCAAGACGAACTAAAGATCAAGAGATAGACAAAGACCATAGCTGCAGCTGCTGTGCCATACTGAGTAGCCTTATCCGGATTGTCTATGGCGCCCCTGAAGAGGCCGCCAATGATAAACAAGGTGATGCTGAGGGCAACGGCACCCCAGTAAAGGGTACGTCGACGGCCGACCCTATCGATGGTAAAGGCTGCAATGGCAGTACCAAGGATGCCAACCAGCATCAGTATACCGGATAGCCAGCCAGACTTTACATCACCAAATCCGGCTGTGCGATAGATGGTTCCAGAACTACAATACAGTTAGTAAATCAGAGTATACAAGGACATTTAACTCACTAAATAACCACAGCAGCAATTCCAGTACCATACTGCATGAGCACCTGGAGCCAAAAGGCCAGCTGGATGCGGCGGCCTAGGTGAATATCTCCTGATCCGATACCGAAAAACATTTTGATGTAGTTGGTTTTGGCGTACTGCGACTCTTCTTCCACCACCGTCACAATCTCTCGATACTCCTTCTGTGCCTCGGGGTGTCCGGGATCACCGTCGCCGCGCAGTTTTGCAATAACCTCCAGAGCCTCCTCAGGTCTCCCAGCCTTGACGAGCCAGCGCGGGGACTCAGGGACCAGGAGACTTAGTATGGCCAGGGCAATAACGGGAAAGATCTGAATGGCAAACTCAAATCGCCAACGGAACTGTCCACCCCCCACTTCCGTAAAAGACGTACCAAAGCCAATCCAGGCTGCGAGCGCAATGCCAGAGAAATTAGCCAAAAACGTGAGGGCGATTTGTTTGCCTCTGTGCGATGCGGCAGAGAGCTCGGCTGTCCACATGGGTGCAATGACTAGGATGAAAGCCACACCCATGCCGGCAACAAAGCGGGCGCAAAGCATGTGTGCAAGGTTGACGGCAGAAGACTGCAGGATAACTCCCGCCATACACCAGAAGCAGGCCATCCACATCCCCTTGATGCGACCGTAATTGTCAGAGAAGCTGCCAGCCCAAAAGGCCGCAAAGAGAGAGCCACTAGCAAAATATGAGACGGTGTTTCTTATTGGGCAGACTTGATACTTACCAGTAATACATAGCGGCAATACCGCCCTGTAGCGAAGGCTTGACAACCTGGCCATCATCATTTGTATATCCCATACGCCGCCCAAACTCGGGCGAAACAGTCACGGCGCCCATGACGCCCTGGCTGATACCTTCATAAGAGATGGCAACAGCAGAGGCAGCTGTGACAAGCCTCAGCAACTGCTGTCCGGACATGGACTTCCAGCTCTGGCGGTTCAACATGATGCCGATCTCTCAGTATTGTATGAAGATATAGTTGACTGTGTTCAAGATTGAATGATTTAAATGTTTTCATTATGTTCAAGATGCCCTCATTATATTTATTTCTTGATGACCACAATAGCAAATAAGCTCACCCCAACCCCGTGGGGAATTAGTCTCCTTGCTACTCGGAGGAAATACTACAGAACAGTGGCGAGTCTTGTCGTCGAGTCGAATTGCCAATAAAGGTTAGTTCAAACGCTAGAGGTCCTATTGCTGTTTTGTGACGATATGGTGATGGATGAGCCAGTAAACAATCCCCAATAATATTGGTGTAAGGATGGACCCGTTCTACCGGTAATTCTTGAGCATACCCCGTGGTCCAGCTCCCCCCGCATCTTTCGTCTCGAATTACTTCTTCTGCTTGCATGATCAAAGAAAGCTATGAGGATGGGTCGGCTGCGATCTCGTAACGGCTGGTAAGTCAATTGAACTAAACCCCAGAAAGATCGGCAAGTAACATTGATCAGCTTAACGTGCCGAGAACGCCACGTTAAATGTACGTCCTCCAGCAGGCAGGGAAACTCTTTCATACTGATGAATAGGTGACGAAGCGAAGCCGAATTGTGGGCCGGTATGTTGAACCAATACTCGTGCCACATATCAAGTTTGTGACAAAGACTGATTGATGGGAATAGTGCCTCAAGCAGCACCGATTGTGTCGCTGGGATGATTCATCCGCACAGCTTCAGATTAGGCAATATCGACCAAAGAGGATGGCACATCCGATCACTGACGACCAATCTCTATCACCGCCGGGAGAAGATACTGCATCAGCACAAAACAGCCTATCCCCAGTCGGTTCAATACAGCTACCGGATTCCAATTGGTGCCTGCCCTCAAGCCTGACGTCACCGCCTACAGCTATCTCTATCTCCAACTCCAGTCAAAATGAATCTCCCAACCAGTGCATTGACGATGCTGCCATGAGTGTAGATTGGATGGCCCCGACCCTCTCCGTATTTCCACGTCGGGAGGCTTCTTATCTGCACCACTTCTCCACGCACTTGGCTCGGTGGTTGGACTGCACAGATGCATCACGACAGTTCACGCTTAATGTGACTCTTCTTGCCAGAAACTCGCCAATTCTTCTCTATGCTGTTATTTCGTATGCTGCTCGACATCTTGGTGATAATGATACAGCTGATCAGTTCCAACAACAGTGCATAGAACTCCTCATTCCTTTGTTGAGCACTGAGACCATTGCTAATGACGAAAGTGTCCTTTGCGCCATAGTCATATTGCGGGTATGCGAGCAGCTGAGCGGTAAGTCCCCATGGCACATTGGCCCCTCTCAGCTGACAATGCTATAGTCACTGTAATGGGCAGTGATCAGGAGAGACATCTAGCTGGGTTGAGTGCTCTGCTCAAGACATCTCAGGGACGACAGGTAGACCCCTCATCGCTTACACTTTGCCAAGCAGCCTTTTGGGTCTACGTGCGACAATGCCTCTATAACGCCTGCGTCAACCAACAGCCACCGAGTTTGGACTTTGATCTAGTCTTGATACCACCTCCACCCGTCGCCAATGGCCAAGCGGTCGACATCAAATTGGAGACGGCCTGGGCAAACACCATGACGTGGATTTGCGCTACGGTAGTGCATTTCTGTTTTCGCGGAAGTGTTCTGTACTCAGAATCATCCATGAGGATGCAAAGGTGGCACGAGTTGTCTGAGGCTGTCGAAGACTGGAACAAGACAAAGCCGAGTACATTTGATCCAATATGGTCTGGTGAGCCGGAGCCAGGAACAAACCCGTTTCCAGAGATATGGTTTACAGCAGATTGGCACGGTAAGCATAGACGTCTCGGACAATCATCCAGTAATTGTGAGGTCTGACAGGTAACAGTAATGGCATTCGGCTTCTATCACTTGGCCAAAATGCTTTTAATTGTCTACCGTCCATCTTCACGATTTGCAATTCGGAATGTCCAACGAGTCATGCCGGAATCTGACGTGAGTTCCAGAAATACAAGTCAACTTGCCCAACTGACATCTTCTAAGGGGTCTGTTATGGAGCACGTTCGAGCCCTGTGCGGGGCTTGCAAGAGTTCGCCAGGGACTGTGCCGTCCCTCATCACATTATGTCACTCCACGTTTATTTGTAAGTCCTATAATAGATATCACAATCCGGCACTGTCTAACCTTGGACAGGGGGTCCATTGATGGCTGAAGAGCGAGAGCAAATTTGTCTTGTAAGCATGCTTGAGGACCTGGAAGCCTCGCATGCCTGGCCAACAGCCTGGATAATTAAAGCATTGCGCGAGGAGTGGTCAAGGTGCTAACAGTGCTTTGTCCGCCTCTAAATACCGTCGCTGAACGATATCACGGCATGTTTTCCATTCCTGACCCATCCCTTGCCAGGTGTCTCCCGGTCAAGACTTTCCACCTTTTGCTCACTCTCTATTCCAACACAAGTATCTGATTTGTTTGTTCTCAATGCAAGAACCTTGACACCACTGCCTCGACCAAGTTGACCAAGTGTTGAGCCAAAAGATGCTGTATGCGGCCAGAGACCATCTCTAGTCAGCTTTCGATAGTTCAAGTCTCCTTTCCATATCGTCAAGTGACTGTTATGTAGGCGCTGAAATAGCTCAGGGGCTTCAGCCCTCATCTCATGAAATGAATAAGCCGTTGTCCAGAACGGATCGACCTCAATATGTACCACGCCAATCTCGAGATACCTCTGGATCTGGGCGGCCAAAGAGTGTAGGCCTAAGGACTGTAAATGCTCGAGAAGAAAGTCCATATCGCGAGGCAATGCATCGCTGACAAACCAGGGGAAGCATTTCGCATGGAGTGTGATGCTCGATGCAAGTCCTGATTCAATAAGATATGCCGTGTAGAGAACATCTGCAAACAGTTCAAATCCGGCGTTATCCAAAACAATATCGATATGTCGCTTCTTCTTGGTCAGCAGCCCCTCTTTCAGATAGTCCCACACTTGGGATATATCATTGTCGACAATATTTCGTTGACTACTCTCGATCGCTGCCTTCCCTTGTAATGTCTGAATTTCTTCCAGAGTGAGGTTGGTTAGAAGAGACAAGTCTGTTGCGTTTCCCCACAGCGCCAGCTCTGTCATTTCAACAAAGACAAGTCTCGCTGCGTGGTCGTCGTCTAAACCTTTGACTGGGTCTGCTGGATTTGCAATCACTTGGGTAAATCTGCTTGCAAGCTCCTGCACTGCATCCTTCGATTTGACAAGCGTAGACTCCTTTTGTCGCTTGAACACATCGTACTCTTTCCATGAACAGGATGTAGAGAACAACAGCTGTACCCGTCTGCACAAGGTTAGCACCGTTTGGTGTTGGAAAATAGTGCCAAGACTAACCTATACAGATAGCATTCACCGTACAGCCATGGACAGTCAAGCCAGGTTAACTTGCACGTATTTGAGAGAAACCGATTATATGCCACAATGTCTGCTGAACTGTCATCTTCGAGATAACTGAGGTGCTTTTTAGTCAAATGCCCACGAGACATAGTCGGGCGGGGTACTTACCATAACTTATCATTGTTGAGAATCTCCTCCCTAAGTATTTGAAGCTTTTTCTTT
Organism: Fusarium sp. PT; assembly: GCA_021020635.1. Classification (NCBI taxonomy): domain Eukaryota; kingdom Fungi; phylum Ascomycota; class Sordariomycetes; order Hypocreales; family Nectriaceae; genus Fusarium; species Fusarium sp. PT. The sequence continues at coordinate 375,596 of JAHMRZ010000017.1, forward strand.
ATCGAGTTGATCTCTTCAAAGGCACTCGATGGGCAAAGCTCTGCCGCGCTGATGCATACATCATCGATCATGCCTTGTACAAGTTTAGGCCAGCGATGGCTGGCTGTCTCATGGGCCATGGTGCCTCGGTCAGAGGTCCACACGGAACGGGCAGTTGCGACATCTTTATACATTATGCTTTGCTCAGTGTTCTTGATGCAAAATTGAAGGGAGGGAAATTTAAGTCTTTACAGTAAGAGTAGAGTTATTTATAAGTTTTGTGTAATACCTGTTTTTAGGACTTTTAACTGTTTTATTGCATTATTGACTTTCCGAGAGGTCAGACCTAGGTTAAATTTGCATAGCGGGAATGGGGCGGGAATAACCAGTTCACGTCTTGATGTTTCTCACTTGACATCGAGACGACTTACCGAAAAGGGTACTTCGACTCGAAACTGATCGGACTAGTGATGTCAGACGAATGACTGTCCCCACCCAGATTGAATGCTCGTCGCCACGAAGTTCCCAATTGGGAACCCTCAGAGCAGCGCCGGTTGAGACGACACCAATCCTCAAATCTCGTATTAAATGAACATAAATACAGGACCAAATTCCATAAACTTTACCATTTGGGACTACCCAGCAGCCTTTTTGAACACCATAAGCAAAATATATCAACTAAAAATGACAAGGCCACAAACTCAGCAGAATGGGACACACGGCGTTTCAAATGGTCATACACATGACAACCATCACAATGGCTATGGCCAACGTCGGTCATCTGTTTCTAATGCTCTTGATTTGACAGTTCTAGGAATCAATAGTGGCACTGCCATGGATGGTATTGACTGTGCACTAGTCCGATATTACCAGAAAACTCCGGATGACGCTTTGCATATGGAGCTTATTAAAGTATGTTTCTGTTTCCAATGTCTTGTCATTCAGCACTAACCTTATGATGAGTATGACGAAATATCTGTACCCCAATGGATCAAGAAGCCCGTTCTCACAATGCTTCGGGAGACCAAAACAACACCTTCAAAGATGTCACAGCTTAATGTACAGCTCGGACAAATGTTTGGAGATGCCGTTAAAGAGTTCTGCGATAAGCATCAGGTACCAATGGACAGTATCGATCTCATCGGATCACATGGTCAAACTATTTGGCTTCTGTCAATGCCAGCAGAAGGAGAGACTCGTTCTGCATTCTGTCTTGGAGAAGGTACGGTCATTAGTGCCATGACTGGAATCACTACTGTGACAGATTTCCGGATGGCAGAACAAGCAGTTGGTAGACAAGGTGCCCCGTTGGTGGCTCTGATCGACGGCCTCTTGCTTCATCATCCGACCAAGTGGCGCGTCTGCCAGAACATTGGCGGAATTGCCAATCTATGTGTGGTTCCTCCGGATTCCGAGGGCGGAGTTGAATCCATGGTCGACTGGTGAGTCCTCCTCTGCACAGAGCCCTTATGCAACAACTAACATCCACAGGGACTGCGGCCCAGGCAATATGTTTATTGACAACGCCATGAGATATTTCACTGATGGCGAGATGGAATATGACAAGGACGGCGAATGGAGCTCCAGAGGTGTTGTGCGCCAGGACATTGTCGACAGATTTCTGAGCACAAATACGTACTGCAACCATACTCCTCCTAAGACCACAGGAAGGGAGACATTTGGTGACAACGAAGGCCAGGAACTTATTGACGAATGCCTTGCTGCTGGGTGCGATAAGTACGACACACTGGCAACCATCACTCGCATCACAGCCCAGAACATCATCAAACAATACCAGACATTCTTCCCTAGCTTTGGTATTGATTTGGATGAGATTTCAGAGATATATATGTGCGGCGGCGGTGCCCGGAATCCGAGCATTATCAAATATCTCAAGGAGCAGGTTCCAGGTACCGAGATACGAGCCCTGGACGAGACGGGAGTTCCGTCGGATGCCAAGGAAGCAGTTTCCTTTGCCCAACAAGCCATGGAGGCTGTTTTGGGGCGACCGGCTTTGGTTCCAATCAACAGTGACAGCCTGACCCCCAACACAATCTCGGGTAAGATTGCTCCTGGAAAGAGATGGCGTGAGGTTCTAGAGTCGAGTTTTAAATTTGGTGAGGGATACTGCACTCTACCTACTGTAAAGGAGATGGTCGTAGAAAGGCCTTCTACAAGCTGGAAAGCTATGCAGTCTTTTAGGTAATTAAGAAATAGTTGAGCTTAATCTCTATATTTAAACACAACTATCTCGAATATTCTTGTTTTAAAAGAAAGATAACCTACTACTTAATTATAAACTACTTATAAGATTAAGTACTATTATTATATTATTATTAGTATAGTATAAGATAAGATACTAATTAGGGTAGGGTTAAGAGTCAATACTATCTTGCTTTTAAACCTGTATTGTTTTATCTTTAGTTAAAATCTTAAATTATCTTTTTTAATTCTACAACTTTTATTTTCTAGCTTATTGTAAGAGATATATTACTACACCGCTTATGTACTAAAGTATAGACGAGACGACTGCGCAGAGATATACAGGTATTTAAATATGTACAGCAGGAAAATGACGCTCAAAAGGTGTAAGAGGGGATGTCAACATCGCTGATAACCCAGGTCTTGCCACCATCCTCAGTGGTCATCTCGCCAGAAACGCCCTCACCCTTTCCGAAGGTGTTGATATAGTCGGGGTCGGCAGTGTCGAGGGTGATCTTGGTGTCAACCCACTCTGAGATATCTGTCAGTATGTAGTCCTGTATTGGGATGTTGTGCGCGACTTACGGTGAGCACCGATGGTTCCGCAGTCCTCGGCACCACACTCAACGGAGCTGCCAAAGCCCATAGCCTGGTGGCCCTTGGAGGTAGAGAGGGTAGAGACTTGCTCGCCGTTGATGGAGACGTACTGGACGTACTCCTGGGTGGACTCGTCATACTTGTCTGTGGTCTGTGGTTAGTTTCATTATGTTCATCCAGATTTGGAAAGCTTCGTACAGTGCATAGTGATGCGGTCACCCTTCTTAGCGGGAGTAGGGTTCTCATCCTGGACAGGGAGCTGAGAGTTCTCTCCAGTCTTGGTAAGAGTGTAAGCAAAGATGCTCCACTCCTTAGAGTCCCAGTTGTCGGCAATAGACTGAATCAAGTCGCCCTTGTCAGTGCCCATTCCAACCCAGAGAGAGGCAACACCAGTAGATCCTTGGGGGATATCAGGAAGGATAAGAGTCGAGGTGGCCTCGCGGATCCAGGAGCCAGAGCCAACAGGACCAGTGCTGAAGGAAGGGCCCATAGCGGCGTTGACAGAGGCGACGGCAATAGCCGCAAGGGCGGAGAAGATCTGGCTGGAAGAAGGCATTTTGAGGGTTTGTTGTTTAACTGGTTGAACAAGATTGTAAGGTGACTACTTGTCTGGGCAGTTCAGTATCTATATATAAATACAAAAATCAACAGATACAAACAAATAACTATTGTCATTGGCGGACAAATACTAAGCTCCACGCCGAGTCTGCCCATTAATGCTACACATATTAGATGGCAAGTGGAGATATTTCCGAAACAACCTTGGCTTGTTTGTCAGGCTGGGCCAGAATAGGCGAAGTAGAAACGACTGGGTCCGTCGATAGAAACGGCAGTGAGCGGCAATAAATAGCACCAGCCCCTGTTGCCCCCTGTTTCAAATGGGTTACAGCGACATGGTCTGGGCTGAGTAACGGGATTTTATTTCACACAATCCCGACATGGATGTAGCCGGATAAATGCCCTTGACTTAATATCTTGTCATCCTTGAGGTCTTAAATAAAAATATTGTTCTGTAAGATTTCTTAGTTCTATTTTAAAGCTCAAGTAAATAGAATATTCAATTATATTAACTACTTGCTGTTATCCTCAATAGAGTTTATACGGTATAAAGTGGGAATAAATTATAAGAGTTACTTAGTATTTAAAGATCAGTCATTCTAGTTCATGAAAGCATATATCTAGATTTACCATTGAGTTACTACCTCAAATTAACCCTTTTTGCTCAATACCAACACTTGAGCAAGTATTAGACTCCTTGTCTTCTCTAATCCCAGTAATCACTAGACGGTCATTACCCGTAGTGGCATGACAAATAGAGGATTTAATACGGAGAGTCAAGGGTTTAAAGAAAGGCAGACAAGAGCAAGATATAGCAGATGTTAGCTCGCCTAGAGACCAGAGCGCGGGGCTAACATTCCACCATGTCATATCAGTAGCCATCTCGAGCCATCGCATTCGCGCAATGGAAATCCCTACGGTTCTATGTGTTTTGTATTAGTGATGCCAACAGACAGATTGCATTTAACATATTCAACTTACAAAAATCCGAGGCTGAAGACAAACAGCAAGTAGGCTTTCTGTCGGCGTGGCAACTGAAGTCGCCATAAAGCCGGAATGGGTAGTGCCAGGATAAATAAGTCCCCGATAGAGTTGAAAACACCATTGAACCACCACATTATAGTAATATGCGGGACACACTTTGCCTCGACCTTTGGATCCCAGACCCCGGCAAGAGGAATACACATTACCAAGACGAGGATACAGACACCACCACCCCATAGCACAATTAGCACCATTGCTCCGATACAGTAGGGCCGCAGCTTGGAGGCAGATAGGAGGCGGTAATAATTAAAAAGAAATGACATCTTGATGAGGAAGAGCGATAACATGTAGAAGAAAACAGACACCCAAAAACACTAAGTTAAAGACAAGATTAGTTAAGAACTTAATTCCAAGTGACTGAGCCTGTGTTTACCCTTTGGTAGAGAATCAGATCGCCACTAGAAACTGTTGAGATATGTCTTCCAAGACCGAATCGAGTCACTAATGCTGGTTAGCTATTAATCCAGATGAAGAAGTTATTAGGAGGCAAACTTGATGTTATTGCTGCACCACAACCTATCATGGCTAACTTCCGAGAAATGTTAGTACTAGCGCTCTTGTTCCCGCCGGCAAGTCCGGTCAACCTACTAAAGACGCAATAGCGGCCATATCATCCAGCCTAAATTGCTTCACCAAAGCTCGGCTCACAACCCGTAGCACCACCACAATCATTGATGTAGCCATAAGAAAGGCAGCGACACCAATGACAATAGATGTCTTGGACTCATTTGGGTCCTCAGGGACCGAATCGTCGTCAGCCATGAGGATTCAGTGACGCGACGTGACGTAGACGCGACAAACCGCCAGAAGATGCGTGCTGATGTGGGAGGACAATCCGGGGAAAACAGATGGTAGCAGAGGAAATGGGGCCAAGGAGGGTCTGGGGAAGCCAGAGACTTTTACCCGAGCGGACTACTTTTCAACTGAGACAGCAAGCCACATTTTGAGACTTGATTTTGGGCTGATGGTTTGATTGGAATGTTGGGAGATAGCCCGCGGGTCTAGCCAGTCGCATGTGAACGCCACATTCTTCCCTGCTAACCCAAGTGCGAGTAGAAAAAGGCTTACATAAAGATGTGACGATCTTAGGAAAAAGACAAATTAGTCGCCATCTTGTTTATGCTGTATATAATAAATAAATCCTTTGCTCCTATCTGCTGGTTTATCATCGCCCTTCTCTGGCTTGGTGGAACATTAGTAGCAGGAACCTTAAGAGTAGCAAACTTCCAGGTCTTTCCGCCATCCGAAGTCGACATCTCTCCGCCAGTAGCACCCTGCTCCCATCCTGTAGTCTGACCGAAGCTCTTGTCAGCCTTGCTCAAAGTGATGGAAATATCCTCCCAGCCTATAAGGATTAATAGAAGTTCAATTAGTAGCAACAGGATGGCGACTCACTGTGAGCTGGGGTGGTCGAGCAAGTGCCTGCTGCACACTCCATGGAGATGTAAAAGATCTCTCCGTGCTGTCCCTTGCCTAGCATTACTTATTAGTCTTAAGGCTTGGGGAGTAGCTAGTACGAGACTTACTAGTCGAGACGGTAGAAACTAGCTTGTCGTCGATGTACACATTTTGATCCCACATTTGGGTTTGCGAATTAAGTTTATCTAACAAGTATTAGTCTAGAATTATCTAATAATTCTAGAAGCTTTACATACAGTGAGTTGTAACTCGGGATCCAGGAGAAGCTTTAACCGGGGTTCCATTCTTGGCCTGAGAGCCTGGCAGAAGAACATTAGTTAGTACTGCAGTTGGTCAAGCTTAGGGAGTGCTTAGATACTTACTGCCATTGATAAGGGCATATGCAAAGTTGCAGCACTTGTTACCAAGGTTCGAGCAATACCCGAGTCTATCAAGTGTTAGCGCTCTGTTGTAATAAAACACGGTATTTACTATTATACCCTTCAGGAGAGTTCTGGGTGACGCCTTGCAGGAAAGAGTCCTGGTTCTGCATCATAATGGCACTCCAGAGAGCAACATCTCCAGTGATAGGATTGGGAATATCTCCCAGCACAAGTGTTGCAGAAGCTTCTTGGATATATGCGTTGGTTTTGGCAAAGAGCGTAACGACGTCGAGATTGGCAGCGGCTTGCTGGACTAGAACTGCAAGGGCGCCAAAATTCGTAAAAGTCTTCATCTTGAGGTTTGCCTACTAAAGCTTGACTAAGGTTTAATAGCAGTGAGTGCTTGGCAGAAATGGGCCAGGAAGATACTATATGTATTGCAAAGTGCCGAGTGGGTATCTGCTTTTGAGGTGTCTGTGCTACTGGTTGTTAGTAGGCATAGTGGTCTTCTGAAACAGCTGTAATGTAACTTTAGGAGAATACACGGTCGCACTAAGGACAGTGCATAGTCGTTAAAACTTCGTAGAGTTACTGGTAGAGGTTTTAGTGGAATAATTCTGCAGTTAGTATGGATGGTTTCAGAACTTAAATCCACCAATTGCCATTATTTCCTCTTCGTATACAATCCGACATGCCGAGATCTATACGCGGTAAGTCTAAGTGGAGCCTTGTTGTTTGTTACCTAATTGGTTGTAATTTTATATCCCTGTTTAGTGATTTATTGAGTGATTATTCCTAAAGGCGAGATTTACTACATCTGTCGCAATAGGGAAGTTAGTTAAATATAGAGATTGGGAATTAATAATATGAATGTATTAAAGCTCGGAGAAGTTAGATTTATTTAACCAACCTAAGCGACTATATAATTGAGTCCTAACTACCCGGACTGGAAGAGGTGTAGTTACCAACTTACGTATCACAGTAATCTTCTAATGGCTTGTACCTCTCTAGTCTCGAGCGTCTACTGTTTATATGACTTTCACACAGCAATAATAGATAATAATTAATGTAGACCTCTTGCAGCTGATAATTGTCCATCCACGACATATACCATCTTCCCTCTTTTATTCTTGCCAGATATAATAGCGTGGTGAGCCTCAATAGCTTGATCCAGTCGATGCAACTTAACAATTTCAAGGTTCAATCTTCCTGTTCGGACCTTGTCTACAATCCCCTGGAAATCATTAATAAATACCTGCCTCGACTTAGTGTTATTGGGTGGCACAACACTGAAGAAGCTCGAACGGGCAGCCATTCTCGAGGAAAGAAGTTGGAATAGTTCTTGGGGTGTATGACGGAGCCCATCACTATCTTCTGGAATTTCGCCCATAACTCCAATGGATATAACTTGGCCAATATCCTTTTTAGTGACATTATGGCTTCGCTGCAAACTCTCCTCGCTACCAACAGCATCATAGGCCACATCCACACCCTCGCCATTCGTTAACACCCGGATTTGGTCCACGACATCTGAGGCGTAGCGATCGATGGGAATGACGCCGAGTGACTTGAAATATTCAAACTTTTGTGGCGAACATGTCCCGAACATTTTCAAGTCCATGTTGAATGTGCGGACTAATTGTGCTACGGCTGTGCCGACACCACCACTGATGGGGCCAATGAGGATACTGTTGCCAGGCTTGAGCTTGACACCGCTGCGCTTAAGCATGCCCCAGGCCGTCATATAGTTGAGAGGTAAGGCGGATATCTTAACTGGGTCATCTTGGATGTCGATAGGTAAGAGTTTGGTAGCAGAGATAATAATGTGACTTGCATGTGCGCCAAGTATACACATGGAGGCGACACGATCCCCAATGGCGAGTTTGCCCTGGGATACCGCTGAGGAACCTAGATGAATGACTTTGCCGACAAAGTTATACCCGGGAGTAAATCCTGGATTGGCACAGCGGGGATCAGGGTAGCCACCCACGCGCTGTATGTTATCAACACCAGCAATGCCAGCTGTAATAATTCGCACCAAGACCTCATCGGCCGATAACTTGTGATTGATATCCTGAACTTCCCACCTGAGGACTGAAGGACCACCAAATTCTATAATAACCTACCGTCCAGGTTGGTTAGGAGTTAGGCTTGTATTATATGGCATCTTAAGATGTTTCCTGTTAGACCTAAAAATGATATATAAATTATTAAATAATTTTTAAAACTGTAAGTTCTATAAGAGATAGTAGTCTAACTTATATATTTAAAATGTAGATATTGTCTTACGTCCCAGCAGCAGAGTTTACGGATTTGATGGTCTGATATTTACGGACTTATTGAGATTACTAATTCCATTGGTTTGGCAGTCTTGTCTTACAAAGCGTAATAATAAAATCCCACAGTCAAACCTAAATGAATAACAGATAAAATAGTAAAACTAAATTTAATAAAGTATAGATTTTCTCTATTTTGGTATTTAAACACAAGAGAATATAACTTTTATAAGCAAAATAATATAATAAACCTCTTAACCCTAGACCCTAGCTTTTATCTATATGGTTATTATTGACTTTTTATCCTCTCAATACAATCTCGCCAAAAGCTCACTAAGACGTTACACCTAACGCTTGTACAATTATTGCCTAAGCCCAATATAATTTATTATAGGTCTTATTTGGCTTTGTGATGTCTAGATGGTATATTAAGAATTACTTTCAGATACAAAGAGACCAGAGGTATGGAAAGTACTGCCAAGAGGTAAAGGGGTAATACTGTAGGTGTTGAACCAAAGATCACGCTATAGAAAGGAGACCCGCCTTAGGCTCCTACTTACAATAAGCAAAACCATCTCGCAATACCAATTACCCGGATCTAGTATGAAACACAGTGAGCTCTTAATTACTACATTACGAGATTGGGAAACAGGTAGTCTCCGCTAGCTTCCGGAACTCAGTTCCACGAGCCCGGACCAGGGGAACCAGCGCTTAAGCACGGGGAATGATTCCAGGTGCGCTAATCTATACAGAAGCCCCTGTCTTTCCTGGGGTCCCCCTGGGCATCACTGAAGCTATTTGTATTTTCGTATCCGCAAAATGAAACAAAAGTAATCTATCGCAAGTATCACTATGTCCATACTCAAAGTCGAGGAAATAGGCACTTAAGTGCTAGGTATAATCTGCTGATAGCTACTTTTAAGACTATTGAGTTATCTTCCTTGAGCAGTGCTATGCCCATTTTGACATTTAATTGAAGATCGTTGCATTGCTATCTGTTTGGATTCCCACTAGACCAAGTCAATGAGTCAATGCTGCTTGGCGGCGATCTGTCTACGGAAGCTAATACGGGGAAGGCGGCCTGAGGGAAAAGCCTGGACAGTTAGGTTTACCAGCAAGCCCCATGGTTTAAGAATAGTTTAGAAGGTATATAGTCTGTAGTCTTGTTTAATGCATTACCAGCTTGAATCAATTAGAAACTCAAAGAGTGCAGACTAAGTCAAAGGTTGATAAGATACCTACGTCAGAAAGTGAAAAGCAACCAACAAACCTGAGGCTATTGGTAGCAATCCTGAGATGGCACAGGTATTCCCTCCCTACGTAGTATGTCTCGAGTTAGCAGGGTCGGGCATCCTACACAGTACTCATGACAAATTTGCAGTGCCCTCCTCACCCTCCACTCCTCCACTCATTAGTGCAAGTGCGAGACCACTTGCTTAGCCAGCAGGCTAGTGAATAATTAGCGTTCTCTGCTACTGGCGAGTCAGTAATTACCCAAGACTCCAAGCTAGGTAGTGAGATTTGCCCAGTGGCAACTATGCATATAGAGTTTACTAGAGTGAGACTAAAATGACCGTTCGCGATAAGCGGCAAGACCAAGCAGCGGGGACAAGAGGTCAAAACTCGGATAATTGGGGGGGCTAAGTCAGCCCTGCAAAGCCGGGTGCATAATGTAAAAGGGAGGGATTTCTCTAAAAACCTGACGAGTCAACTTTTCTCGTCGATTTCGGAATATCGCCCTGCCCTTGGACCGTTGACTCTCCACCACACTATGGCCCTCGATGTATCCGCAACATCAGTAGAGCCAACAGGGCTTGGTCGCACTCTCCTCGGGGTCACCATTTTCTTTCTCATTCCGACATCAATTATTATTGTTTTGAGATGTTACACTCGGCTAAAACACCATATCTTTGGTGTTGATGATGGACTTATGCTAATCGGCTGGGTAAGCAAGAGCCTGGTTTACAAAGAAGAGGAGGCACAACACTAATACTTATTTACCTTAGATGCTATATGTCGCTGTCAGCGGTATTGTTATGCGAAGTACTTACGCTGGTCTCGGTACGAAAGATAAGGATTTAAATGCCTATCTACAGAATGACGGACGAAAGGTATACAACGCGGGTCATGACCAAAAAGAATACTGACTAACCCATATGCATCTAGTTCCTCTGGTGCTTTCAAGTCACATACTGCTTCTCGTTGTTATTCCTCAAGAGCTCTATCTGCGTCACTCTTCTCCGCATCGCTGTGATCAAAACACACCGCATCATCATCTGGTGCACCCTCGCATTTGCCTTGCTATCAACCACCACCGTCATTATCGGACTCTTCCTCATCTGTCGACCGATCTCAACTGCTTGGGGCCATGAAGGAACTTGCGCGCCAACAATCGTCATTGCAAGCCTCGGCTATCTTGTTTCTGCTGGTGCAGTTGTCACGGATTGGATCTGCGCCATCTTACCCATCTTCATGCTGTACAAGTCCAACATGAAGATAGCAACCAAGATATCCGTTAGTTTCATCCTGGGACTGGCTGCTTTGTGAGTTCTTTTTTCTTAGACTTCTGTATCCTCAAGTGTATACACTAACAGTTGTAGGGCATCACTCTGTACTATTATCCGACTTCCCTATGTAAAGTATTACACCATAATTCCAGACTATCTATGTTAGTGCCCTTATGATATAGCCTCTGCTTTGCTTACTTGACTAACAATCAAAACAGATAATGTTACGAATATTGTTATCTGGTCTATTGTCGAATCAGGTATAGGAATTATATCTGCCTCGTTGCCCTCACTGCGCAAACTCGTCAGCAGCCGATTCCATTTTGATTCATCAACCAATTCCCCAGCTCAAATAACGCCTTTTTCTGGCACCAACCGAGCAGTCATAACCAATACAACGTCCTCTGCACGTCGACCTCACCGAGGCGAAGGAGAAGGCGATTGGGAGCAGCTCAATAATGACGCGTCCAGCCAGAAGATCTACGTCAAGGTTGATCTAGAGATGCAGTCTTTGGAGCGGCCAACAACATCTCGGACTTCAAATGGGTCCCGTGAGGACCTGGTGCGGTGAGACAGAGGATCAATAGAGAATGAGCACTGCGAAGATATCAAACAAGAGGCCAATGAATTCCCGGTCAGGTGATAAAGGAATAAGTTAAGGCTCCTAAGCCTTCAGAGCTTGGAGGGCGGTTACAGGATTATTAACACTATAGAAAGCATTTCAGGCGTCCAATTAGGTCCACAGAACTAGGATTCTTTATTATTTGGAGCTATAAAGCCTCTTAATTAATTGCCATTACTCTACTGGTGCTTTGCTCACTGAGGGCCTCAAATAAGTCTTGATACCAAGTTGGAATACTATAAGGTAGAGGCTACAGATATCAGTGTGTGTTTCCGTATTGTAGTCTCGGCTGGTTATGGCTTAGCTTTACCGGAGTTAGACAACACCTACCCCTGTTCTGTGCAGACATTGAGATAAGGATGATAAGGCGATAAGACGATAAGACACGGAGCAATATTGCACCGAGTCCAGTTTAACCTATGCTCATATTGTGGTACCTACCCTATGGTTATCAAGTCCTCTGGTTAATAAATGAAGTGGCAAAATAATAATTCTTATCGTAATAAGCTCAGAGCAATATCCTTAAACTCATTTGCAAATTGCAGCTTTGCCCTCCAACGCTTCGGAATTGCCGCCTCTCCATCTCTTGCACCAAGTAGCCCTCCCGCAATCGCAGCATTGGTATCTGTATCCCCCCCTATACGCACAACATCTACCAAAACCTCCTCTAGACTTCTGGTGTCTAATACAGCCGCAATAGAAATACTGAGCGAGTCAAGAACATAGCCGTTACCCCCATCTCGTAATTTTGTTGAAGCCCCTTTCCGAGCCATGGTAGATATACTGAGTGTTTTGCCTCGTTCGAGGGCTTGCTTAACCTGAGGCGACCTAAGCGTGGTGGCGGTGTCTTGGCCGGCTGCAATGGAATCCATAACGCTGGTTCCGGTAATAAGCTTGGATACAATAATGTTGTACGCTGCACAGGAGACGGTGCATCTTTTATCGTTGTGGGTAATGCGACTTATACGCTGACTTTCGATGACAAGCTTTTGCGGGTCAGTCTCAAAGAGACCTGTGGGTATACATCGCATCAAGCTCCCATTCCCAGCCCTTCCTTGTCCAGCTCCTGAACGATCAGGGTCTTGGAGCTCAGAATACTCCTCCAGTCCATCTGATACCGCGTCTCCGATATCTCTAGGGCTACTGCCAGGTTCCCTTCCTGGCCAGTCTCCGTTCTGCCAATTGAAGAAGTACTCTGCAGAGAGACGGGCAATATCCTGGCCGGGCTGTAAGTCTCGATAGGCCAGTAGAACGCCGCGGGTCATATCCGTGTCATCAGTTGCGTATCCGGCTGGCCAGGAGTGGAGGCCTCCACCTATGATTTCCCTAAGACCACCAGGGTATTCCTCCGTGATTACATCATGAGGCATGAACTCAACTGTAGCGCCCAGCGAATCGCCAGCGTGCACACCTAGTAGTGCACCAATAACTCGAGATTTATAGTCGGATGATTCTTGATGAAGTTGGGTTAAAGACATTATGCTAAAATCATAACTTTCTTGCTGTTTAAGTATCTTTAAATATTTCAAGGGAGGTCTTTTATAACCACAAGAGTTGAAATGTAAGAGTTTAAGTACTAAACCTAGATTATGGATACTCCTGCCTGCTTATCCACCAGTCATATCTCAAGCCCTTCTTGTATCACGTGTATGGCTAAGAAGCCGCAGGGTTGTGTATTTGACCTGCCTTAAGTGGTTAGAGGCTGTACCCAAGTTGAAATCTCACTGCATCTCTAAGGATTGCTGTATAGATAATCCAGCCAAAGGTTTAATCTTTCTCCGGATAAATCAAATGGCAATTTGCAGATCTTCAAGCGGGGTATTAAATCACAAACTGGAATTTAGGCTATCATACTATTAGTATACCAGAGGTGATTATAAAGAGATAACAAGACAGGTAATAACTTAATTCTATTTTCTTGGTCTTAGTCAGTACCTACCTACTTAAATTTCTCTTCCCAATGGCAAAACGCCTGGTTCATACACTTATCTGGGGTTTGGCTATATGTCAGGTTGCTTATAGCCAAAAGCCCAAGGAACGAGAGTATACAAACCCTATCCTTCCAGGATGGAACACAGACCCAAGTTGCATCTTTGTCAAAGAATTAGACAGTACATTCTTCTGTACCACCTCTTCATTCTTGGCCCTCCCTGGTATTCCAGTTTTTGCGAGTAAGGATCTTGTCAACTGGAGACACGCCAGCAATGCTTTGACAAAGGAAGAGCAGCTTCCCGAGCTTTCAAGAAGAGGTCTGGAGTATGAGGGCATCTGGGCTTCCACTCTGAGGTACCACAAGGGCGTATTTTATCTCATCACTACCTATGTCTCTTGGATCAATGGATGGGGCCCCATTGTCCTTCTTTTCACAACCAAAGATCCCTATAACGATTCTGCTTGGAGAGGTCCTGTTCGCATTGAGAATCCAGCCAACGACATTGACCCAGACATCTTTTGGGATGACAACGGGAAGATTTACATGGCGGTTGCTGCAGGCATCTATGTCAGCGAAATCGATATCAAGAAGGGCACTGCAACTGAGCCATTCAAGATCTGGAATGGAACAGGCGATCGTAACCCCGAGGGACCCCATTTATACAAGAAGGATAACTGGTATTACCTGCTGATCGGAGAAGGTGGAACCGAGACAAACCACTCTGTGACCATTGCCCGATCACGCGACATCCATGGACCTTATGATGGCTACAAGGGCAACCCCATCCTCACTGCTAAAAACACAGACGAATGGTTCCAGACCGTTGGACACGCTGATCTATTCCAAGATGCTTCTGGGAACTGGTGGGGTGTTGCCCTTGCTACTCGCTCAGGCCCGGAATGGGAAGTCTACCCAATGGGCCGCGAGACAGTTCTCTTCCCGGTTGAATGGAAGAAGAACAAGTGGCCGAGTCTGGATATGGTCCGTGGAAGGATGTCTGGACCTCTTCCGCCAACTAACAGGCAGGTCCCAGGAACTGGTGCTTGGGTTGATGCCCCGGACAAGGAGGACTTTGCTGTAGGATCATCTTTACCACGGCACTGGTTCTTCTGGCGACCTCCTAAGCAGAACCTCTTTACTATTTCATCAAAGGGACACCCCAACACCCTACGGGTTTCCCCCTCCAGAGTCAACCTGACTGCAGACGAGAAATATGACCCTGTGAATGAAGGGCTGGGCTTCCTTGCACGCAAACAGACAGCGTCGGTGTTTACATACAGTGTTGATTTATCCTTCGACCCCAAGGTTGTCGACGAAGAGGCTGGAATCACTGTCTTCCTCACACAGACACAGCATATCGATATGAGTGTTATTAATGTCAAGAGTCGTAACGGGAAAGAGGTCACGCGCAAGCTAAGGTTCAAGGCTGAAACTTCAGGAAAGCCGAATGTTAAGACGCCTAAGACCAAGATCAAGAGCATTCCCAAGTCGTGGTTTGAGGGCCCTATTAGACTCATAGTAACCGCTACTCGCGATAACACATATGAGTTTACAGCGAGCTCTGCAGCTAAGCCACACAATGCAAAGAAGCTAGGAACTGCCAGCGCTGAGATTGTCTCTGGGGGCAGCGGACCCTTTACAGGTGAGGCTACCATACCTTTGCGCTGAATCCGCCTACAATTGCTAATATTCTATAGGAACCGTCATTGGCGTCTTTGCTACTAAGAATGGCGGCAAAGGTTCAACACCTGCATACTTCAGTCGGTGGAGGTATACTGTGATTGCTCAGGAGATTGAACAGGACAAGTTTGTCCCGGCATGAATTCGAGTCTGGAGATTTGAAAACGACCAAAACTGAAAATTACATAAGATATAATTTCTCCGGTTTAGAACCTAGAGTAATTACCAAGATACTACACCGACTTGGAATGTTACACCCTTTTGTCGTGCTCTGCTTGTTGAACCGCGCTGTAGCTCGTGACTTATTTTCTCTATATAAAAGTATATTTTAATATTAATCCTTTAAACATCATGCTACTCCTGTCTAATAGCTATTACTATAATACTTATATGTAACTTACTATTTTCTTATTAGCGGTAAAGTAATTGTTCTTATTTGGCTTCAGGTTTATATTATTTAAGGCATTTTCATTATCAATCTTTACTTCAATAATGTACCGCTATTGTTTAGATTATTCACAATGGCAATTCGGATGATGTCTCCATGAGCGTAGCACTAACAGTTTGGTGCCTATCTGCCAGTCATGCTTCTTAATGGAAGTCCGACCAGGGGAAAGTCTCTCTCTGCTGGATATTTGTCCCTCTGCAGAGGTCATTCAGCTCCAATCACAACCAGGTCAATTGTGTATCTTCATGTTGGCTAATGCACCCATTGGTTTACCTCATGATTGCATTTATCTCGAGCCTTGAGACGCTAGATAATACTGCGACCGCCTACTTTCTCTGCTGAGTTATTGCTTGCCTTAGTCTTCCGAAACACCTGGTTCGAGCTGACAATCCTTTTGTGTAATTTCTACTTTAGGTAGCAGAGCCCCTCACTTAAATTCTAATGGCCTGCGGATGCTGTTGTAGTGACCTGGTACCCTCAAAGCTCTCGTTTCATCGACAAAAACAGCAAAGGGAGGGTCCCATTAGGGTGTTTAATAATCTTAACCCCTAAGTGGCAACCGCCAGGAACATCCAAGCCACCTTCCAAAAGAGTTTGGCGCCGGCCCATCACTAAGATACGATCGCGAACTCGACGGCTTGGTGTAGAGATCTCTGAGCATGTGGTATCGCCACTGGGCTGGTCTAGGCTAGGTTAGACTCTTGGATTAATCACAGGAGCTTTTCCATCTCGGTAGCTCAGCTCATTAGCTCTGCAAAATAGACAATCGGTAAATTGTGATGTCTTAGAAAAGGTTGATTTGTAGTCTGACTACTGAAATGTCTTGAGGGCCTGTGCCGTATTCACCCTAGGCTGTGTTCAGCCTGGCTGACAGATAACAAACACATTGACTCGCAGGATCCACAGGGCTTTTCAATTTGGCAGAGTCACAATGTCACATACATTGAAGAATAACATTTATGGAACTCAATATAAACACTGCGCAAGTTGAGTTCCCAGCTTTGGGCATACAACAATTTGACAACCTAGCGCAATCACAACCTCTTGCAGGTGTTGTTATGTAAATCTTCACGTGGGGCCCTATTGTGCATCCCGGAATACGCGTTTTCAAGTTCAGGTTGTAAAGATTACTTGCGCACAATTATATCTTTAATTTACCCGAACTCTAATAGTTAAAGTATTGGCCTTAACCATTGCAATAGATTCTCCCGTGATCTGTAGCCATGTGAAAGAATAACAGAGTGATATAAAATATGACATTTTACTGAGACCGCGCCATCTACAAGCCCATAGCTGCTAATTCTAAAACTAGTACAACCTTTGCGGCTCCCGGCCGGATAACACTGCCGTCGCCCTCCTAGCGCTTATGGGCAAGTGACTGTTTAGAGAGCACCGAGTCAGTCATACTTATGTATGGGTTGGGAGGAGACAGTGGCAGTAGATTGAGTGCACCTAGTGTACTAGCTCCTCCATACAACCCGACAGTGTGGTACAGGACATTGTGATCCGTACCAACTATTGGTGCTGCTACCAACACGTAGCACGCACGACATCACCTAGCGGAAGACCCCGCGGCCTTCCGAGCGCTTTGACAGCAAAATAGACTTTCGCCATAATGACATTATCACACGCGGCGTCGCCGCTTTTAGAACTAATGGAATTTAGAGTGGTGAAGAGGCTTGGGGACTAGCTAAAGCGGAATGACCCAGGGGATCATTTATGCCCTGACAGAAGTGTTAAAGAGGTGGTCTGCTGGGTTTATCCCACTTCTGATACGTGGATTCAGCATTACCCACCATCAATCACGACGATGGATTTGCCAACTTCCAAAGAAAACAGATCTCCAATTGTTATTGCTGTAGTTGTGGTTTGCCAGGTTATATCAGTCTTTATTGTTGCACTTCGCTTGTGGACCCGTGGTGTGGTTATCCGTGCTGTCGGTGCTGATGATTACCTTGCAATTATATCTTTGGTAGGCAAAGCTCACTACCCAAACTCGAAATAGTTGGCAGACACTGACACATCGGTTTATCAGTTGTGTGTTCTTGCATGCGGATTTTCCAATATTAGTCGTATGTCATGTCAAAATCTTGCCGTGCATATCGAGCCTCGCCGCTGATGATTGTAGAAACAAATTATGGACTTGGAAGGCATGTAACGACACTGAAAGAAGGCGAATTACTGCTTTATCTCAGGGTAAGATCCAATCACAACACATTTTAGAAACTTACGCTAAGACTCTCAAGAACTTTTACATCACTATTGTCCTGTACACGGCCGCAGTGATGTTCCTTAAGATAACCCTGTTGGTTGGATATTATCGAGTCTTGGCTGTGCAAAACTCCAGGAAATTCTACATTGCTGCCATCGTTCTCGTAGGCGGCTGGTCGATATCACAGCTCGGAGTTGCAATCTTTGGATGCTCGCCAATCCATGGGTTCTGGGACTTTTCAGTTAAAACCCACTGCATTAACACGACAGTCATGTGGTATACTAATGTAGCTGGCAACATTACAACCGACCTTATTGTTATCATTCTTCCAATTCCTGCCATTATCAAACTCAATCTACCTAATTGCCAAAAGTGGTATCTTATTGGAATTTTTATCCTGGGCACCTTGTAAGTTTCGCCGTTGTTATACATAATGTCACAATACTAATCTGTCTTTAGTACCGTAATTATATCTTTTGTTCGAATTCCCTTTCTTAGCACCAGCCTGGATGTCACATGGGTGCAAGTCAAATCCACTCTATGGTCTATACTCGAGATCACATCGGCTTTGGTTTGTGCCTGTCTTCCGACACTACGTCCTTTTGTGCGCCATTATTTCCCCAAATTGGACTCAAGTTCAAACAACACAGGTGGGGGTGTAATCCTCAGTGATGAGAAAAGCAGTGGAAATTCAGCTACTTGTCGCCCAGAGGTTTTCAGCACCAGAGCTATACCTAAAGCTCAGGGTAACCTTCTGCAAGATGATAGCTCTGTTATTGAGCTGTGTGTTATTAATAGTACCGAGAACCTAACCGAAAGTTATGCAGAGTCTCGAGAGCATGTATGAATATTTATTCTTTAAGGTAGTAAACCTAGAATCTATCACACTTTAAACATGACGCTTAGAGTGTATATCTAAAACCCGACGCGACTTGGGCATCTGTCGGTCCATGTTTCCCATAACTCTTCCCAGTCTCCAACTTCTGGTTTTGACGGCGCAAGTAAAAACGAGCAGTAGCCGCAAAAGTGATAGCAATAACAGTTGCAGCCAGATTGACGATAAACGCAGTCAAATATCGCGGAGGAGAATAATACAGATAGCTACACCATATGTTGGGTGTGTTGCAGATGGAATTAATCAAGGCGATTGCCGATGCTCGCTTAGCCGTTGGTTGAGACAAGGTTCCTGTGATCCATGACAGGGTGACAATGGCTGAGGCGTAGAAGGATGCGGGGAGCATCATCATGGCTACATATCGCGCAGCGGTGTTTGTTGTGGAAACCGCAATGACATTGGCCACTGCTGTGATACTCAGAGCACCAACGATGTGGTAAGATCGTTCCTGGCTACGATCTGAGTGGAAACCGTTGAGCAGCATGGCAACAACACAGAGGAGAAAAGGTGGAGCTGTCAGGATGTAGGTCATGTTTCTGCCATAACCCAAGCCGCCTACCACACTCGGGAAGAAGTTGGCTACGGCGCCGACAATGTAGGTCTGTAGAGCTAGTGTTAGTAGATTGGCTATAAGCAAAGAGTAGAAGGTACCGACGCAGTATAGAATGCCAACAAATAACCACGTCTTGGGATCTTTGACAGCCATCATGAAGCCGGTAAAGGAGGATATCTCGTGGCTATCGTCACTTTGGCCTTGATCTAGCGCAAAATTATACTGCACCCACTCGCACTCGAGCGATGAGAGCGTCATAATCTTTGTGTTAGAGTTGGGTAATATAAAAGCAAAGATGATTCCGAGGCCAGCTGTGGCAACACCCTCGATGAGGAAGAGCTGTCTTTGTCAGCGACATAAATTATTGTTTTCCAGGACACGTACCCATCGCCAACCAGCAATACCATGTGCTCCATCGAGCTTCAGGACGGCAATAGCAAGCAACGTGCCAAAAGCGTTACCTAGCTGAGATCCGCTATAGAGGATTGCCGTACGCAAAGCAAACTGCTTTCGATTGTAGAACATTGATAGAAAGTAGAGGGCCCCAGGAAAAAAGACGGCTTCGACAACTCCGAGAAAGATGCGAGCAACTACAAGGCCGGCAAAGTTATGCACAGATGCCATGATGGCCGAGATGGCGCCCCAAATAACCATGCTGCAGCAGATGTAGATGCCAGGCCATTTGATACGGCCGGCGATCATGTTGGACGGGACCTGAAAGAGGACTGCATGGGCAGTATTAGTGTCGAGCAGGGAGAAGGACTTGTGGAGAATTTACTATAGCTGCAAAACAAAATGCTAACCGCCGTCTGGTACTCGACAGGAGACAGGTCGAGGTCTTGTTCAATATTGGCAAGCTTTGCGCTGGCGATATTCTGTCGATCGAGGTAGTTAAGAATATACATGGTGACAAGAATGGGCATTATAATGAAATCCATCTTGAGCGTCGCCCGACGACCGAGGGCCCTATATTCGGCGTCTGGAAGCGCTGCCAGCTGGATGGGCATAGGTAAGCCATCTTGGGCCTGGGTGGGCTTGACTGATTCGTGTTGTTCTGACGTGGTGTCTCTTTTGTCGTCCATTGTAAGATGCTCAGTCGTGGCGATAGAACTCATCTGGTAAGCTAATATCGAAGGAGTTAAGCTGGGACAGCAGCAGTTAATAATGAGTTGCAGCACCTGGTGTCTAAGTGTCTGAACCCCCACGTATCAGAATGTGGTGGGCGCAACTACCCCAGGTTCTTCTGCTGCAGGGTTATGTTGAAACGCGGGGAAGTTAGTTTGTTGATGTTTGGCTTCACCTTGTCAGTCGGATAGAAAGCCGTAAATATGGCGTGGGGGTTGACCAAGACTGTGGAACCGATGACCGAGGTGAGTCTGTCGTGGAAGAGGTTTAAAATATCCAGCAGGCCTGACGCACATTGGGGAAATCAGGATGCATAGGTCTGTATCAATTTGTATGCAATGGCTACCATCCCTGGGGCCGAAGTTGCCCGACATAACACAACAGAGTCCTGCTGGATTGTTATACACGGTGCTGTATGGGATGTTACTGGCAGGCCTTCTCTCGCCCATATTGTAACAGTATGCTGACTGTGGCAATAGACTTTTTAAGTGAGCACCCCGGTGGTAGGGCCCTTATTTTGGAATCGGCTGGGGAAGACGCAACTGCGCCCTACGACGAGGTCCATGAACCAGATTTGGTCACGAGGATATTATCACCAGAAGCTTGTCTCGGCTCTGTAGATGCCACCACGCTTCCCCAAGGGACGTCCAAGGCCCAAAAACAGAGAACAACCAGATACCCCTCGTTAAATACTGTTGTTAGTGTTGCCGATTTTGAAAAGATTGCCCAGTCCTTCTTGACACCGACAGGCTGGGCTTATTATTCTTCTGGCGCCGAGGATGAATACAGCGTTGACGATACATCCCAAAGTTTTCGCCAGATCCTCCTTCGACCCCGTGTGCTTCGTCAGGTTGAGCCAGTCTCCACTGGTACCACTATCCTCGGCTGCTCTGTTTCTCTCCCCATCTACTTCAGTCCAACAGGCATTGGGAGATATGCTCACCGCGACGCCGAGTGCATCATGGCCGCTGTGGCTGGTAAAGAGAGACTGGTCTACTGTATGCCCACGAGCGCCTCTTGGGAGTCAGTGTGCAACGCTCGCTCAGCACAAGCTCAGCCGCTGTTCTTCCAACTGTACACAGGCCGCGATAGAGAGCATACTAAATCCGTACTACGCTCAGTGAAAAACCTTGGGGTTGCTGCTATCTTCCTCACTGTTGATTCACCCGTTCTTGGCAAACGGGAGCGCGATGACCGTATTCGAGCCGCAGATGGACAGGACACAGTTACTGCATCCGCAGGAGGTGTTGCAAAGGCTACTTCAAAAGGCTTACTCAATCCTTTGCTGTCTTGGGATGACATGGGATGGATCAGAGATGCCACAGGACTCCCGCTTGTGCTCAAGGGCGTCCAGACGGTGGAGGACGTGGTCCTTGCACATCTCCACGGGCTAGATGGAGTTGTGCTCTCCAACCACGGGGGTCGCTCACAGGACACGGCGCAGGCTCCAATGACTACACTGCTGGAAATACGTCGATATGCACCGCATTTGCTCTCTCCAAGTATTCGCCACAAATTCCAGGTATTTACTGACGGCGGCATTCGACGTGGGACAGATGTCATAAAGGCCCTGGCTTTGGGTGCTACGGCAGTGGGTATTGGACGTCCGGTACTCTACTCTATGTGTGCGGGGTACGGGGATAAAGGTTTGCACAGACTAGTTCAGATCCTACGAGCAGAGGTGGAAACAAACATGGCATTGGTGGGGGCTATAAATGTTAAGAAGCTTGTGCCAGAAATGGTGAATACCGAGAGGGCAGAAGTTGGTGTGTCACAGCGAGTGAAGCTGTGAGTGTGGGGATTAGACACAATGGTACAGCATCTCAGGAATATAACTCTTGTCCGAAGATCCCCCACGCTTTGTGCTTGTCCGGTGGTGACTGACCCCCACTACTTTGTCTCCTTTTCCAATCCCACGCTTATTGTCCGATGTCACCACCCCGGATCTTACCATACAGACCTTTGCAGCCGACTAGCTATATTATCTGCGCTAGTAGCTATCTCGGTTATTATCCTAAGTTCACCAGTCGTGCTGTATTGGCACTATGCCCCTTATGTCTACTAACCACTTCTAATATGGCTAGAAGGCTATGGGCCTGTAGTAAACACTTCTGGTATTTTTTCTAGAACTTAAGCAGGAAGGTACAACCAAATAGTTTTGCAGTTTGGATTAAATTTATAGAGAGGACTGCCATTTGATGTTGATTCAACGGCTGTTAGTTCAGCCTTTATATTGTCTAATGTTACTTACTTAGAGATATAAGCCCTAAGTCCTAAGTTAGTAGCGCTAGAAACCTAAGCCCTAGATTGAGTCCTGTTTATAGTAATCCAGTATTACTTCTTTAAAATAGAGCTCAGGGGCTTAATTTACTATCTACTATAGCTTTGAAATAGAGCAGTGGGGCTAATAACCTACTCTTAATGGCTACAGCCTTTAGGATTAAGAGAGCACTTCTACATTCTATATAACAGCTATGACATGAAATAACTGGCTATATAGAGCTACTCTATTGGTCTAAGTGTTTATAGACTAACTAGAAATTCTTAAATCGCTTAGTGATCTATTATTATAATAGATTAAATGCTTTATGTTCTTGTCTTAGTTACATATAGCCTAATGTTATATTAAATATAGCTATGTTTAGGAGTAGTAATATAAATAAGAAAAACTAAAGGCTTTTAATATTATACGACAAAATCATAAATTAAAATTATATAAATATTAACTTATTACAAGATAACTGAAAATATATAGAAGAAAAGAAGTTTATATTATATCTTTATTCTTATATATTTATACCTCAAGATGTAATAAATTAAAGGCTAAAAGGCAAATACTTGGTCTTCTGATTTGCTTATTGGACGTGCCTTTTGAAACCCTAGGCCCTCTGTAATCTTCTTCATTCCGGCAACCATTGGTGGAGGGCCACATAGTAGTATCTTAATGTCATCCGCCGGGCTTGGGAGCCAATCCTATATATGTTTAGTTGCGGGCCAATGATTGAATTTTACAGCTGAGGGCATATAAGATCTTATATTGATCATCCCTTTTGAGACGAAACCGACTCCGCCTTCCCAGTCCTCAGGCGGGTTGTTAAGCATAAAGTGGACTCGAATTTGAGCATCTTGACTGATTTCATCTAGATCATCCTTGAGGAGGATATCTTCGGGGTTCACGTTGGCAAAAATAAGGTCAACTTCGGTTTTGTCACCGTGATCACGTCCACGCACAATCGCTCGTATAATCTGGAGCATGGGCGTGATGCCAGTACCACCAGCAATCAAACCAAAGCGACGAACCATGTTGGGTGTGTACATAAAAGCACCCTTTGGTCCGCGGACTCGAATCTTGTCTCCCTGCTTGAGCGTGGCCATATGTTGAGAGATGTTCCCTTGGGGATATGTCTTGATTAGAAGATCGAAATAGCCGGGCTGGTGATCGCCTGATATTGGTGTGTAAGAGCGAATGACCTCTTTTGTGGCTCCGTCGGGCTGGAGTAGAAAGGCCCCGATGGTTATATGCTGGCCAATTGGCAAGCCGAAGATGGAGTTTGGCGTGGGGAGCTTGAAGCGATATCTGGTAGCCCCAAGTCAGCAAACCTACACTAGTCGAAAAGATAAGAACGCAATACATATTGTGCCGGTGACTTATATGGAAACGTTATGAGAAACAAGAGTTGTATCTTTAAGTTCAAACTCTTGGAAGACATCCGGCTTCAACACCCTGGTGGCAGTCTCCTGTGCGTGTTGGAGTTTATGACCAGGCACTTGCTGTATGGAATTAACATTAACAGTAGGCTCCTGCTTCAATGTGCCGATTTCCAGTTCAGGAAGAATCTCATGTGCCTCGTCAGAATGTCCAGCATCTTTAAAGGCTTCTGTGGCATCTTCCCCAGCGACTTCTAGTAGAAGTTCTGCGCCGCCACTGTAGGTTGCTGTATTAGCCTTTTACCGAAATCTAATAGAGGGAAAGAATCTTGTTTAAATCCGATTTCTGAATCGAGAACCAACCGGCTAAAGGAGTTATAAGACAAGGGTCAAGGTACATACGGGTGTTCATCTAGGAAAGACGTTACATTATACACCTTGCCATTAATAGCTATGTAACAGTCCTCTTCGGTGTTGTGTGATTTGACATCGGTAAGGCTGAATTCTTGAGATAACATAAAGGGCGACATTCTGGGATATGGTTTGGTAAAAGAAGAGGAAGTCAAGAGGTAGAAGATTACATTTGATACTGAAGGGTATTGATAAATTATAGGGACATTAAGAATCACCTGGGCCACTAATTCTAGCGAGTTTAATTGGTCACTTACGAAAAGGGTAAATGCTTGCTGTTGTGTTTAGCTTCGGCTTTGGCTTTCTAATCCGAGTGGGCCTTGATCGTCCCGTGATATGGATATCGAAGCCGAGGTGTGCCTCAAAGACGCTAGCTAGGCCAGTTATATTATAGAGCTTTAAGAGTGACTAATAGTTGAATTAGTAGTAGCTTATTGATTAAGATAAGGACTTACTAAAATGATTATAGCATAAGGCTAAGTTATCTTGAACATATAGTGGCTACCAAAAAGCTAAAAAGAAAATAAAAAAGTAAATATCTATAAGGGCATTTGAATATAATGCTTAAAATATAGGGAAATGGCTTTTTTTTTTAAATGTCGGTTATAACCTTGTTTAAAGAGAATCTCTCAGTATATATAATAGCTACTCTTTTCGTTTAATGATTAGTACCCCTTCTTCCCACTTAAGCCACCCATTGAAATTATAGCCCCCACACTTAATAATATAAGTAAGGCAAGCAAGCTTATTCCCTACTATGCCTCCGAGATTATAGGAAAGACTATTCTTATTACTGGTATCTTTACTAGCAGCCTAGGTGAAAGGTAAATAGCAAACCTATAGCTTTTGTCCTTGCCGGCTAATCCCTAAGCAAGTTTTAAAGCCTGGTCTACAGGCTTATGAGTATATACCCTGGTAAATAGCTAATAATAGAATACTAGACTTAACTTTTCCTAATTAGACTAGCGACATAGCTATAATTATTAACGGCCAGTAAGATAATCTATATATAAATATAAATATAAATAGTTATAGAGAGATTTCCAATGTAGTTCTATATATTAATTACCAAAGTAATATATATATTAATGCTTTTCATCGTAATTAACCATTCAAAGCTTATATACAGTGCTATTTCACCACCACTGCACTATCTTAAAATGTCCATTCAAACAAAGTTTCCACTACCAGTACAGCGAGAGAGAGGGAACTCCTTCTTAGCACAGAGGGTAATAGCGCCTACACAGTGTCAGTAAAGCTTTGTCCTTCACACTAGCCCAAGGAGGAGGCGGAGGAGGCGGAGGAGGGGGGGTTGTGACTTACCGGAAACCCACTTGATGCCAGCATATTCCTTCTCCTCAAAAGAATCAGCAGTGAAAGTTCCAGTCTCCCTTTGTGATCCAAGACAGCCCTTCAAAACACGACCGTATTTTCTGGTCTTAATAGGCTTAGTGACCATAACTCCAGAGAAGCCATCCTCAACGGTAGCACCAATGTTGATGGCTGCCGACGAAGTCCAA
This sequence comes from Fusarium sp. PT, assembly GCA_021020635.1. Lineage (NCBI taxonomy): Eukaryota > Fungi > Ascomycota > Sordariomycetes > Hypocreales > Nectriaceae > Fusarium > Fusarium sp. PT. The sequence goes on from JAHMRZ010000017.1 coordinate 401,587, forward strand.
GTACGAGTGTAATCGATACCAAATGAGAGGCCAAGCTTGTCCTTGACGGCAGCCCAGTCACCGCTGGCGCTGACGCTAACGCTGTTGGCCACGCTGAAGCCCGAGGTGACAGTTACAGTGATGCCCTTGCTTCCCGTACCAATAATCACGGGAGACATTTGGACATCCCAGTCGACAAAAGTCTCAGAACGGTCTGTGATGACCGCCGTGGTGAGGTCGCATTCGTCTCTCTGGTAGAGGGAGCTGTTATCGGGCCGAGGGGACCCAACAGCGGGGGTAGCAACTGGGAATTTCTCAGGTAGAACAGGGATGTCTTCAGAGATATGCTTGGATTGGATGAGCTGGTGATAGACACTCTGGTGGACGATCTCCACTGTTGTGTAATTAGTCAGTGTGTCTAGCTCTCAAGGTTTAAAGTAAAATAGAATGAAATACTGGAGTTAAGAGGAAGGTGTACTTACTGCGTCCTTCGCCATAGAGGATAACCTCATCACTTTTGAGGATGTGTTCTGGAGTCCATTTGGTGCTGTTTAGTCCCTTGAAGGGAAAAGCACTGACGGTGGTAGCAAGAACGAGAGTAAGGAGATTGACAGAAAGCATCTTGGGCGCAAGAGAGGAGAGTGAGGTCAACAAAAGGTTTGAGACTGTAGTCTGTATTGAAGTGATTGTGTAACTGTTTAGTGATTTGGATATAATTCCAGCTCTTAGCTGAGTATCTTATACCTCAGATCCAAAGACCTTAATTCGGCAGATGAACTATCGTGAGGGAATTTCGTTACGTGATAAGTGGTAGTAACTTTCTTATGTATATTATGATCAGTCTAGTATATTGCCTTTTTTAGAATTCCATATGTTAAGGTTTAGACATGAGTCGTCAACCGCAATCCCTGCCAAACATAGATCCTTGTTACTTAACAAACTCAATTCAATTTTATCTAAGACGTCACTGGCTGGACAACTTCAATTAAGGGTCCCTGTACAATTTCTGACTTTCCACGAATGATAGTAGTTGTATGAGATCCATATCAATCTTCATTTTCGGAAAGAGAGTGACGTACGACTGGAGATATCGGCTGCTAGGCCTTGTAATTCGGGGAGGCCGCAATGTAACAACGACTATCAACTTATCCATATGTAGTATTTGCATGACGCTGTCTGGAGACACCGTAATCTAACAGTGACTATCACTCGATCCACACAGGATCTTACTCAATAATATCCAGAGACGAGTTTCCCTTTTGGAAGACGAGATGCCATTTTAGGCAGGTAGAAGTGTCAAGTAGGCAGCTTTATGCTTTATTCAAATCATGGAAAGCTTAGTCAAAGCTTCATATGTGAAACATAGGGACCTCGGACACGAGGCTATCAGTATCCAATTTGGAACGGCAGTTATTAAAGGATTTAACTTTAAACCTTTCGACTGGACTATATGCCAATAGAATGATCTGATTGCCGTTAATGATATTACTATATAAACCAGCTTTCAGTCTCTTATATACTTTTCTAGTCTCTAATACTCACGCAACCTCTGATCTTTTCTTACCTACTGCTCTATTTACTATAACTACAATTAGCAATTTCAACAAGCTAAGATGAAGTACCTTACCATGGCTATCCTTCTTACCCTCACTGGCAGGTCAGTCTCCTCACTTCTATTCTCCTCCACTTTCATTCTGTACAATCACTAACCCTTCACCAGCGCCTATGCCGACTTGCACAACATTGCTGTATGCATATCAAACAGGAAGTACTCCAAAATTGGTGGCACCCCCTTCAGCGTCAGCTACACCTGGTCCAAGGATTATGAGATCCTTCCTGATGCGACCAAATGTGCTTGTGAGGCCTACAAGCAGCGCAATACTGGAAATAATCAGTGGGATCAATGCCCTGATTGTACCTTTGTAAGCCTTGAGCATCTTTACAGCAGATGGGTTTCCAATTAACTGTTATAGGATGGTACATACTGTAACTCTGCTGGCTGGCATATCGGTGGTGATGAGGTAAAGCACCCTTCTTGTAAAATGAACCCAGGCACTAACATTACTCAAAGATGACATACTATTGCGAGGATATTTGTCATGCTCAAGGTGCTGAGGGCAACTAGGTTTATGGAAAAGGGAGTGAAGGAGTGTAGTATTGCTGTTCACTTAGTATACCTCTTATCTATGCATCTGTAGAGAATTTAAATGTGTTTATTATCCTTGGTTAGCTATAAAAACTTATATCTAATACCCTACCTTGAGATCTAATGAATTATATATTGCTTGGTTATTAAGACTTAGACTAAGTAAAGGGTTTTTTTATTTTGTATCTATATATAATCCTTTTGATATAAAGGCTAATATAATTATAATAGGGAAATAGATAAATAAGTTATATAACTCGAATTAATATTACTTTTTACTTTTACTAATTGAAATTAATTAAAATTAACTCTAACTCTACTATAAAGGGGGAATAAGTGCTCAAAATATATATATAAGTAATACAGATAATAGATTATAATAATATTATATTAAAGCCTATATATAACAATGTAAGTATTTCTAATATATAAGTAGTTCCGAGAATAACAAAACTGCCGGGTGGTATAGCACCTACTAACCTATTTCTACTTAAGATGACGATATTAGAGTATAAAGTATATCTTTTAATGCACTAATATAACTTGCCTATAGCCATTAGTAATAACTTAGGAAGAGCCAATATAGACGGAAAAGGTAAGTCTTATTTCTGTAAATAAGCTAAGTAGTGGCCATTAGCCGGAAGATTTGCTCCATCTAACTTAGTCAGAACACTGGAATGTCCGATTACCATCGGAATGCTTCTGTATGGGAAAGGCTTGGGGCACTAAACCGGACAAGCCAGAACCCCGTGTTTTGTCCTGACTAAAAAGCTTCGCCTGGCGCCCCGAATACATACTCGGACAGTTATACTACAATCAGCTACTTTATTCTGTAGCATCGGCGGCGCCGCAGCAGCTGCAACGGGACGCCAACTCCGCGAGTAGCATGTAATTCAAATTATGCTCAAACTTTACTATTACTAAACAATTTTACTCCAGGCTTTATATTAAGTGCTTCACCCTGTAATTTATTAATTCTCTATGAGTTTGATTTTGCCTACCAATGATTGCATTTGCCATTATCGATAGCCACTGGCCTGTCCTACTATGGCTACACAGCTTGAAAACAGAGGTCCAGGCCTTGTAGTGGTTAATATCACCTTTCTGGCTATGGCTATTATTACCTCTACGTTAAGATGTTATGTTCGTTATTTTATGGTAAAAGCATTTCGGAAGGATGATTGGCTGATGGTTATTGCAACGGTATGTTGACATGTTGTTTTATGAATATTGAACCAGCCAAACTGATTGGACTTCTTAAGATCTTTTTTACTCTATATGCCACTTTCTCCAGTGTTGGTGTTACCCACGGGACTGGTCGGCACCATGCCGATCTCACACCGGAACAGATCCACACAGCTATGATGGTAAGCTTAGATCTCAAGGTTATTTATCCCCAACTCTAACATATATAGTGCTGGTGGCTTTGTTACCTTTGGTACAGTCTCGCCATGATATCCTGTAAGCTGTCAATTGGCTACTTCTTACTCAGAGTCACAAATGCCAAGCTACAAATATGGATTATCTACATCGCTATGTTCTCTACTGCATTCTCAGGGGCCGTCTTCTTTTTTATCACTTTATTCCAGTGCCATCCGGTTTCATTCTTCTGGAATAAAGACCAACCAGGCAAATGCATTAAGATCGATATCGTTATTGCACTGGCAACGCTTTATAGCAGTCTGGCTGTTATTTCCGATTTTATCTTTGCACTGCTTCCTGGATTTATCATTTGGAACTTACAGATGCATAAAGGGACAAAGTACTCATTGATTCCTCTCCTTGCAATGGGTTGCGTGTAAGTCCAGACCTTCTGATGGCTTTCTACATGAAGCCTATGCTGCAATTATACTAATACTAGATGTAGTGCAAGCGCCGCCGTTATTGCTCGTTTTCCATACCTACCACTACTCAGGAAGCCCGACTTCTTATGTATGTAAAAGTTACGCCCTATTCACCTATTAATCACTGTACAATCGGCTTATGAAGCATTATCAGGGAATACATTAGATGTCGCAATATGGTCAACCGTTGAACAAGGGTTAGCCATTACAGCCAGCAGCTTAGCAACCTTGCGACCACTACTGAAAGTAGCGGCAAGCCGTCTAAATATTACTACCCTGGTATCTCTCGGCCAAACAGGATCTAGGTCCTTAACACCTGCCTTTAGACCTGGACCCTATAACAGCTTCTCGGTTGGCGAAGCTTATACACTCTCATCTGTCAGTCGTCCAGAACCTGCATACCAAAGAAAATCTGGCTTTAGGTCTTCGCTTCTAGGTGACCTAAAAAGTGGCATTCAAAGAGAAGTTCAGTGGGAGGTTAAGATATCACAAAACATTAGTAATGAAAGCGAGGAGAAGCTACATTCATTAAAACCTTAAGAAAACAAAACGTATTATTTATAAATATATTATAGAGTAATAGGGTATCTTTAACTAATTATTAAGTAATAATAAAGTAAAAAATATTTTAAGAGTATAGCTTTAACTCAACTTGTAAACTAGATTACTTTTGTTTAGTTTTCTTAGTTTCAGTTAGGTATTTTACTTTACTATATCCTTGTTATCTCTAAGAAGATTTACAGGAGAAGTTTAAAAAGCAGAGTAATATTATATAATATATTATAATTTATAGATACCTTTTATAACCACTACTTATCTTCAATGTATAACCTATAATATAGTAAGATACCGTCTTACCTGTTTATCCTTTAATACTACCAGCATTCAATATAGAATATTCTAAATCTAGTTTACATAGGAAGCATATCCGTATAATACCTACCACTATTAATATTTCTCTACCTATCAGAATGAAGAAATACAGGTTCGCTTATATAATGCCTCGTGGAAAATATTTATTTTTATAGTTATCTTATCCACTCGCAGGGGTTTTAAGTAGCGGAAAATCACACTTGATTATCCTACCAATGAAAAGGACCGGCCATTTACCCTACTCCTATACCAAAACAGATCGACCTACAGGCAGCCTTAATTCAAGGAATGAACTTACGTTAAGCAAGACGACGTCTCAAGTTTTAATTAAGGTTAATGTTTAGTGTGACCTTTGGCATCTATAAGCCTAAGATGATATATAGACAGTAATCTTTCCCTAGGAAACTTAAAATGAACTTGCCTTTTACACACTTATTTTAATTCAATTAAAGTCGACCCTGTATAATATCTCGCCGAGATAGATTAAACACTTATTGAATTGTCCTTTCTCGATCTTTAACCATTATGAAACTGCTTTCCCTGATTCTACTATCCAGCCTCGCTATTGCGGCTCCCGGCAATATTCTATATGCCAGAGCGGCGATAAATGACCTGTGCAATATCGGATACTGCACTCAGAATGGAGGGTGTGTTGACGTCTAGTGTATTCTGGCCCTGGCATTCGCTGACTAGTCTACCCAGTACAACTGGAGGTGGCAGTGCCAAACAGGTCACCGTAAAGACTCCCAATAAATTAGCTGCCGCTGCCAATGCAGATGGCGCTTCAGTCATTCTGGTACAAGGCAATATCTCAGGTGCTGCTAAGGTTCAGGTTGGATCTAACAAGTCTATTATCGGCAAGGCTGGTAGCTGTATGTTGATTAAAATCTGTGCAATTGTTTATGAGTAACCATATTATAGCTCTCACTGGCATCGGTCTTACAATTATCAACCAGAAGAATGTCATTATTCGAAACATAAAGATTTCCAAGGTTGAGGCTGACTACGGTGATGCAATCACGATCCAAACGTCAACCAATGTGTGGGTTGACCACTGCGATCTCTCTGCATCAAGAGATGGTGATAAGGACTTCTACGACGGTCTGGTTGATTTGTCGCACGCTGCTGATTGGGTGACCATCTCGTACACTTTCCTTCATGACCACGTAGGTGTTCCTCGTTCCTATGCATAAACATGCTAACTCATGTATTATAGTCTAAGGGCTCGCTGGTCGGTCGCTCTGACAAGGATGCTGCTGAGGATGCTGGCAAGTTGCATGTAATATATGCCAACAATTACTTCAATAACGTTCGGAGCCGCGGTCCTCTTCTCCGATTTGGCACAGCTCATATCATCAAGTTAGTAACCAACCTGTAAATACTCTCACATAACTAATTCCCAACCTAGTCAATATTACAACACCATGGATATGGGTCTCAATAGCCGCATGGGTGCTCAGGCCCTCATTCAATCCTCTGTCTTCACAAATGTCGGAAAGAAGGCCATCTTTAGCGAGTCAAGCGCTGAAATCGGTTACGTTGTTGCCGAGGATGTCATTTTTAGTGGAGAGAGCCAGAACACGGCTGCCAAGGGTATTCTGACTCCAAGCAAGATCCCCTACAAGTTTATCCTTCTCGGCTCTGGAAGAGTTACTTCAACAGTTCCTAGAGATGCCGGTCAGAAGCTCAGCTTTTAGTTGTTTGAATAACAGATTCAGCCGCCACTTTCGGATGTAGCCACTAGGTACAGCCTTAAGTACTTAGCATATATATAAGTCTTTGGTAGTATAAATAAAACAGCAGAATATTACCGCAAGGCTGATAGCTGTATAATAGCTAAGTATTTGCGATATGGTGTATATATATACTACACAGGCTAAGAATATATAAGAACGAAAGTTTGTTTACTTTTCTTAGGCTGTGATATAACTTTATAAGGCGATATTAATTGATGGTGCTTAGATATAAGACCCGAGAAGTTACACACTGGTATTCGGCTCTTATTTGAACTTCATCTCGGGAGACTAAAATCATAGACTCCTCCCTGATGATGCAGACACCTGTTTTAATAATATCCCTGGCAAACAGTATATACCCGTCGGCTGTTTTCCTTATAATATTTAAGCATAGGGTTTGGGTTTCTTTGATGTTAAGAAGCATTCTTTTTATTAGTGTTTCTATATAGACTGACCTATATGGGGCGTTTCAGCAGCAAGGCAGATAGTTAATGAGTGCAACAGCATCATCCTGGAGTCATAAAGCGGATTCTAATATGCATTAAATTCATCTAAGTTTAATAGAACCTCTATTTATTAAGCGTCTTAGATAATAATACTAGAAGCTCTCGTGTTATTTAGGTGAGAAAAGTTTAAGCCTTATTGTTTTTTGTTCTTGCTTCTCCGCTTTCTTACCATCCACAAGTAGGATACACACTCTCAGCAATAGAAGACAAGACAATAAGTTTTCACACAGAAGCCACAGGTAGCTCTCAGACCACAAGACACGGCTGGTTAAATCTCACAATTAAGAGGCTGACGCTTAATTATTTACTTACTATCTTTATTATTCTTTTCTTTTCAGAAGCCAGACGGCATTGGCAATAGATATTAGACACTAACTTTAGATTTTTCATAGAGGCTAAGGTACTTTAATATTACAACTAAAAGCCCTTAACTGCTTAATTATGAGAAGAATGGTATAAAAAAAGCTTTTAGCTTATAGGTAGTCTTTTTATTTCAACTTGCTATTTTACATCTCTATAGCCTTTAAGATATAATAATAGACTCTAGATGCTGACTATTATGTATTTAGATAACTTATTAAGAATTAGGAGTAAACTAGAACTAAAATATTTTTTAAGTAATTACAACTAAGAATACCTTAACTCAATTGATCCTAGTAGTTTACCCTTCCCGGTATTATTCTTTTATAGCTATTTGTAGTTTTCTTATGGATCTTCTTCCCCTTGATTATTAGTAGAATATAAAGAAAGCCTATCACTAAAGGTTATATGCATATTGTAATTAACAGGCCCTATAAGTCTATTACATTAAGCCACAGGATAAGAGTAAAAGAAATAGTAATACTAAAGTAGTTTTATATAAATACTATTTCAATAAAAGCTCTTCTAGTGATCCACTTGGTATTAGAATAATAATAGCTTAAGTTATAATAGATAACATACCGCTTAGTAGCTATCTATCAGTATATATAGCGCAAGATCACTAAGGGCATTTGGACCAAATCCAAATATGGTACTTTGAATACTGAGGTAAATCCAAAGTAAGCCCTGTGCCTTTGGTAACTTATGGCAAAGAAAGATAGAGCTTTTGACATACCTTGGCCGTGGTTACACCAAACATAACAAATCCACCGTTCATATAGATTATAGAGACATGGTTGAGCTAGAGTCGCATCTCTGGCTTGTAGTAGCTATAATTCCTTCTTGTAAATCAGAGAATAGCCTTATCAGAGAGTTCACCATATATAGAACCCAGTATACATCCAATTGAAATTTCCAAGGCTCATGTTAGCTATACCGATAGTGCCGGAATTATATAACAGCCAAGTGAAGACTATAGACACAATTGAGGTTTAGGCGGAAATCCAGCAGAGGTAGAATGCACAAGTTAGAAATATATATATAGCCACTAGGAACCGGAATATAATCACGGCAGATGTCTAGATAACGCTGAAAATGTCCTGATTGGTTCCCATACTGAGTCGTAAGTATTGCCGCCCTATAAGTAGTAGGATGTCTGAGCTGATCTATTGGATGCGGTTGTCGCAGGCTTGTGGCATGACGTATATGCTTGTATCGCTGGTTTTAACTGTCGAAATGATATCCTTCTTGCTGGCGTGAATTAGAATGATAGATATAGTAGAGACTAGTCGAGCTTTAAGGTAAGGTATATACTTGCCCTCTTTAAAGAAGGAGTAGAGGTAGGCCAATAAGATACTATCAACTGCTGCTGTGATCTAGTAGCATGATCTCTAGTTCCCGCTGGCTGCTATATATCCAGCAATAATCGGACTCAGAAAGCTCTGTATATCGTTACCTGCCTAATGTGATATATCTATAGGAGTTCACTATCACTATGTAAAGGCTATTGGCAGTACTATATTGATAGACAAAATACAAATCTACAATTCTGGTTCTATGGCTAGCTGATATTTTAGCCAAGAGCCTAGAATACATACTGTCATCTTGATGATAGCCTTATTTATAGTACTGACTACCTATATAAATTTCACTAAGACCCCTAAGGACCTAAGCCTAGGGGGAGCCTAGTTTATATATTCTTTATATTTATATTTAGACTATCCCACGTAGAAGATAAATCTAATTAACTGACTACTCCTGCTTATAATAAATAACTTAATCTTTACTTTATTTAAATATATTTAGTATTAAACCAGAGCTTTGGCAAAATAATATAAAGGGCGTTTTAACAAATTAAATCTTGTTTTGGTGAAAAGCAAGTTACATAACCGGATGACTCTCAATTAGGACTAATGTAAATAAGAACTCAACAGAGGGGAAATCATATAAATCAGCTAGAATACAATACAGAGGACAATTTAACCTAATTATAGTATAACATCCAGTGCGACATAACTACACTACGCCTTTCACTAGAAGTATAGCATATCTGTACAGCCTCTAGTCCGAGGTCTGATTTTGTACTAAGCGGGAGGTCTATATCTAAATTCCTTGTCATTTCTTTCCTACTACCTGATTAGACTCTAATCCGCGTGTAGATTGAAGCGGAAGACAAGAAATCGATTGCGCGTATTCATTTTTCACGGAAGGACCAAAAACTACCGCATGCCACACAGCCACAAAACCCAGTGAGAGCGGCAGATAGCGGCATACTATAGCGAATACATATAGGTAATCTAGCGAATTACAAAAACAAAATAGCTCTCGGTGAAAACGATTCTATAGTATATAGCTCTCTTTGACTTTAGACATATATAAATAGATACTCAATCCCCCTTTGCCTAGCTATATATTATTAAACTATCTATTAATACAACAATAAGATAACTATCTATAAGGCTTCACTTGTACTTTAACTACCTTATTGTACATATCGACATAATACTTTCCGGCTACATATATCTCTCGCAGATTACCCTTATCTTCCTCGCCAATTATACAACAAACCAGCTGTCGCCAAAATGGCAGGCTCAGATAAAACCACCGAATCCTACATATATATGCTGTATTATTACACACCAACTCTGATCGGATCCATCGCTGCCCTCATTATCTTCAGTATTCTCACTGGTCTTCACCTTTGGCGACTAGTTCAACACAAGGTCTACTATTTTATCGCTTTCACTATCGGTGGTATTTGCAAGTTCCACTCCATCTGGAGGTAGATAATGATTAGACACGGCTAATATATATCTCACAGTCCAGATAGTAGGCTATGGATTACGCACTTGGAACCACTTTGATCCCAGGAGTATTATATCCTTTGCCATGCAAAACGGCTATATCCTTCTCGCACCAGCTCTCTATGCCGCTTCTATGTATATGATCCTTGGCCGCCTGATACGAGCTTGCCATGCTCACCACCTATCGCCGATTCCCATCAGGCGGATCACTCGTGTCTTTGTTGGAGGCGATATTATCAGCTTTACAATTCAAGCAAGCGGCGGTAGCATGGCTATAGGCAGTTTCAGCCTCATTAAGATTAGTAGAATTGTCGTTGTTCTCGGTCTCTTCGTCCAGGTCATCATCTTTGGATTCTTTATCTATATATCCAATGTGGTGCACCGCCGTCTACTTAAGAGCCCTACCGAGATCGTCCAGGAGAACACTATTCCTTGGAAGAGGTACTTGTATATCCTCTACGCCACAAGCGGCATTATTCTAGTCAGGGGTATCTTCCGTATCATTGAGTACATTGAGGGTAATAATGGTTTCTTTATTAGTCATAAGGCCTTCCTCTACATTTTTGATGCCATGCTTATGGCGGTTGTTATGACTATTTTCTTGGTCTGTCATGATTGCCAAGAAGGGCATCCAGTCTTCTACAGCACCTTTACAGCCGCAAACTACAGAGGAGAAGCCGCCGGTTACTCCGCAGAAGGCAAGAATCTGTATGGCAGCTTTCTCGAACAGTTGTCGTTTTCTGAACTGGCTGTTGTCAAAGAAATGAGCATCATCAATGTATCCAAACTTGTGAAAAGTGAAGACGAGTTGAAAATATTTATACCACTTGGTTGTGGCTTCTAGACTGGTGCTGGAATAGTTAACAATATTGCTTAAGCTAGCGAGAAGGATATACTTGTTGTTGCAGGTCTAGGCGGTATAGGACTGGTTTCTATCATGGTAAGTATATATATATAAATCGTCAATGGTAAGGAACAAGCTAACCCGGTGTTTTAGACTGCTAAGTTGAAGTGCTATAAGATTATTATTGGTGTTAACCGTTTGCCAGATAGGTTACAATTAGCAAAGTCTCTCGGAGCAGCCCATATGACCAATACAGCCGACAAAAGTCTTGACGTACGACAGGAGATCCAAAAATCACAGGTGGATTAGGCTCTACTATCACACTTGATACCACGGGCGATATAGACGTCATTCGGGCAGGAATGGACTTTACTGCCAACAAAGGCCAGTTGATTATCGTAGGACTCCCACCACTTGACGGGTTCCTCGACGTGCACATTATACCTTTCATGCAGGTATGTATACCAGACGTGTACATTGAATCGGCACGTAAAAATGAGCCAGAGTGGCAAGATCATCCGAGGCTGCATAGAGGGAGGTGTTATCCCTTTAGAGGTAGATCTAGATTTCCACTGGACTGTTATCATTTGATCTAACAAAATGCATAATATACCCCAAAATGATCTAATGGTATCGAAACGGAATATTCCCGATTAACAAGCTGATTAGCTTCTATAAGGTATGACCCCTAGTCTTCTGCTATATTTGGTGTTTACTTATAAACTCTATAGATAGAAAGCTTTAAGACTGCTCTGGGAGATATTTGGAGTGGTAGAACGGTCAGTTTAGTTATTCTATGGTAGGAAGTAGCTTTTGGTATTCTTTTATATTGTTTGGTTATTAATATAATACTTGTACTGTTATAGTGTACTTTATACTTATGGGATACTTTAAACAAGGTGTATTACAGATATAAGTAGACGGGATAATTATTTACAATATTGCTGAAATTCACTATTAATATAATTGCAGTTTTCAAAATATATTAATAAAGAAATAGATATAGATAGGAACGGTATATTAATCTTAAACCTTTAGATATACTTCCCTTTTAATATTTCAGAGATATATTAAGTATTAAACCTATCTACTATAGGTTTTATTTTCTCTATTAAACTATAGTTAATATAATATTAGTTACCTTTGCCTATATATTATAAGGGGTCTATTTAGTTATATAATCTCAGTTAATTAACTATAGATAACTTCTTTCGCTAAAGGACTTTTTGACTTTTAGTAAAAACTCTATCTTATATATATAAATTTTCCTCCTATAACTTTAACTTTAATAGTCTCTTGATATTTAGCCGCTCTAGCTAGAGTCTAGTCTAATTTAGTCTTTACCTAAACTCCCTAACTATATTTATAGTTATTACTATATCTATTAGCTATTCCTTATATTTACCTCTTATTAGATTTATATTATTTTTATTTAATATATTAAGGAAGGTAGTCTTTTTTATTATTAAAGGCCTAATTAGACCACTTACTTTAAGTTACTTTTTAAAATCAATAAGAAGCAATATCTCCCTCTTAAGCTATTTCTCCTTATCTATATAGTTATTATTATAGATAAATAAGTTAGATAATAAAAAGACCTTATAACTAAAAATAGTAAATATAACCTTAGTCTCCCGATCTATAGGCCTTATATCTACCTTAATAGTATACTATAGCTTACTCTAATAAAGTAATTACTATAGCTTTTTATAGTTATTATATTTCCCGGTAAGTACTTTAAGTAATACCTTTTGGCTATATTAAAATTCCCCTCTATATATCCTAGCTATATTACTATTATTAGCTGGCTAAAGGTCCTTATAAAAGGGCATAAAGGTAGAGGTATTTATCGATATAATAGCTATAATTAAGGTTAGCTTTATTAATCTAATATAACCGGCTAGTCTACTTATAGGTAATTTTAAGGTCTTAATAGGTTACTTAGTAATCTAATTATAATCTTCTTCTAGTAAGCTTAGGTAGGTTAATTAAAGTATAGATAGAGAGGAACTTATAGCCCTTATAGATCCTATAGGGGGTTTTTATATTCTCTAGGATTAGAGTTATAATAGTAGATATTATTAGATAATCTTATTAGATTTAAGCTATTATTACCTTATGGCCTATATAGAGGCCTCTATTATTAAGATTTCTATAGATTTTATTAGGAAATCTAGATCTATTCTTTAAAGGTACTACTAGACTTAAAATAGATAGGTTTCATTTTATTTTAAAAATTCTATTTCCCTATCCTAAGTAACCTCAATCTATTAACTAGGTTAATATTCTATTTCAAAAAGAAGATACACTAATTTATTTCTTCTAAGGAGCCATTTTACACTAAAACAAGTCATCTATATTATACTCTAAAACCTCTTCGCCATAGTGTTATAGAATTCCCTTAGATACTTCTAAACCTTTATCTGGTTAGGCGTATAATTCATCTATTATTTGAGTTCTGTTGAAGATGACCTGGGTCAGTCCGATAAAACGGGGTTCAGAGCCTTGTGATAATGTCCTAAGACTAGTAGTGACTTTTTGTACAGTGACTAATGTATCTCCATCTGTGTCGACGTTGGAGAAACCAGTAAAGTCGACATATGGCATATTATGTATCTTTAACGGCTCCCAGTTATAAATAATCTTGCAGCAGGGCCTGAACGTTATGCCTTGTCTGTGATTACTATCTGTTTGTTGAACATTAGCTAAATATATAGCTATAAACCTCGCGGGCTGTGTCCTTCGCTTTTTAAAGATAATCACTGCACCAGAGAGGTCGCCGTGCTGTGTGACTTTCATTTCAGACAGATCACTAGCGCCGGCCTCATTGTGTATTCGGCGCGGCATTACCAATGGTAGTAGGGGCGGCCTCTCTGCTGACCAGGTAGGGTTTGGCGTTACTTCACTTGGGAAGATCCCATAGAGACGGTAGTCTGTGGGTCCTTGAGAAAAGTATAATAGAAATGGACTTCTAGCTTCACGAGGCTGCCATAGAGAGACAGAAAGAATTATCGCATATGGCTTCCTAATGAGAATATTTCTTTGCAGGTCTGTCGAAAATAGATCGATATAATCCGAAACCGGTGTTATGTATTGTTGTATCTTGGACGGGAAATCACCTGATAGATGTAAAGCCGCTCCGCTTCTGGCTTTCTTGTCTTAGCTAGTTGCCTTATATATAGTATTCTCCCTTATTAGGTTTACAGGGAAGAATATCTCAGGCCAAATCAACCGTAAGTACTGGTGCAATCTAATAGGACCCTTCTGAATTATAGGTATTTGTATCCGTAATATATAACATATTGATTAGGTGCTAGCCGTCTTAATGTCCTAGTAATTAAGAATACTAAATATAAAGTAAGGAATTAAGATAAGTATAATAGACAAGGTAATCTATAACCTTATGTTAATTAAATAAAAAGGAAATAAGCGGTCTTTAGGTATATAATATCTTTATAACTATAGCGAGCTGCTAATAATAATAAATTGTAAATTATAGAACTTAATAGGCAAATAAAGGAGAAAATCAATATATTATAGACGAGAAGTAAAGAAGCTATAGTCGGTATATTTATAGATAATCTCTTCTAGAAGCCTTATAAAGGCCTTATGGCCTTCTCTATATATAAATAGTATAATAATATTAAATAGACCTAAAAGAGAGTAAGTCTAGTCCTTAAAGCGTATTATTAACTAGAGGGATGTCTATACTATTTATTGTATTATACTATATCTCTACAGTAGGTATAACTTAGAAAGCCTTTCTTTAAGTAGGTAAGACTATAGAATATCTATGATTTCAGTAATATAGAGAGCTAATTTAGATTTCATAGCTATTATGGTCTAGGTTTTAGAGAAGAAAGTAATATTTATTAGTATAATTAATTCTTAAATGGTCTAGCCTTAAGTGAATTACTTAATGCCCCTAAAGGTACTCTCTAGCTTTATACATTCTTTTAATATTATAGCTAGGATATCCTCTAAGTAAATATAATAGATAGTAGATCTCCGATATCACTTAAACATAGAGCTAATAGCTTGAGATAATTCTACCGAGCTAGTATTGTTAATACAGTTAGTATCTACCTATATAAAGTCGAGATGATCCTTAGCAGCCTGAGTGCAAGCCTATATGATCTTGGTAAAGCCGGGTTTAAAGCGGTGGTTTTTATGGTCGGCCCAATCCTACAGCGAGACTTTACCTTCACCCTAGGTATATAAAAGGATAGTATATTCGGGTATAGAAACATTAAAGAACTCTTCTACCTTAAGGGTTATAATATTAATAAGTCATATACTGCCTTAGGGTAGATATAAGATTGGTTCCTTAACGGTAAAATCATTATTATTTGTCTAGTAATTATACCCCCTTAACAGTTCTAAGGCACGGCGTGGATTTTCTGAAATTATAAAGGCAGATGCAAATTATTAGAATATATACTGAGTCATAGTGATATATAGGTAGATTATTTTCTAAAGGACTTATGACTTAGATGTATAGAGACATTTATATATAAGTTCCTAGTGCAAGAGTATTAATATTAATGCTTACATCCTAATGTTCCCGACTATTATTACTGCTAATTAGCCTATAAATATAATAATATTATATACATTTAAATAGTGACTAGAGATTTTATAATAATTATATTTTAGTTTACCTACTTTATCACGCTCCCGCTTTATAATATATTATATAACCCTAATTATCTCACTATACTGATCAGATAGTAACCTGTATATAGGCAGTCTATTATAGATGGTACTACTAGTAAGGGCAATAGTAATACGCTATAGGTTATATCTAAGTATATAGACAGCCAGTTAATAGTAGTTATTTATTATTAGTAGGTAAACTAGCTGCTTCTAGCTTTTAGGACGAAGCAATTAAGTTTATTAATATAGTCAATACTATTTAGTTCTTTCACAATCTCAGTGTTAGATGTTAAATTGTATAACTGGCCTGCTTAGTATGGCATAGATTTACTTGCTGTTGTAGAACCGCGAAATAGTTTTGTCCAACAAGAAGGGAAAGTGGATACGACTGTAATGAGCTGGCTCACTCTAACCTAAGACTTTGGAATTACCCAGGCGCACATCTAGATTGAACTGTATACAAAGGCATTATTTTTCCTACACGAGAAACCCCATGCCATGTCGAAGAATCAGACATATAGTTCTAAAATCTAGCCCAGCACCTAACAGTTTGGTTTCTCAGCATAGTCATTAGAATGACTTAATTTCCCAGTAGTTTTCCTATCCTTATAAATCACACCACTTAATAATCTAGTTCTTATCAAAAATGAACTGAGGCTTACCAAAGAAGAGGTGTTCAACCCTTTAACAAGCGTTGCATCTATATGTAAGAGCTCCACCACAGCAGCGAAACCCGTTGTGGCACGGAGTTGTGCAAGGGGCTTGCCTCTCGACGAGAGCATTTACTGCTTCTTCAGGGATGGCTGAGGCAGCAGCTGATGCCGAAAGGATGGAGAAGATGACAACATAGATCTTCATGGTGAAAATTGCTTGTATTAAAAAACTGGAAAAGGTGATTTGGAAGTATGTCTATAGTGAGTTTTGTGGCTACCTTATATAACTGCTGTTGGGAAATGACATACTGAATCTCTGGATGGCTAGGCACAGAGCGTTAGCTATTCCGCAGATTGAATCCTTTGTTAATCTTATACTGATTTCATTACTTATTGGCCAATCGTCTAAACTTCCAAGACTTAATAACCTGTTTTTTCTATAAACCCTTTACTAGTGCTTGTTTATAGCGACCTGCCAAGATATATTTACCCCATTATTATAATCCTTCAATGTAATTATGTATAATACCCTGCACTATATGATATGGAAATTCATATTGTTACTTGGTTGATCTCAGGTAATGCAATACGAGAGGGTGCAGACTTCTATAATGCTTTCTAAACCCCTTCAGAACACGGTAGATATAAGTAATTGTATTGCCGCATCTTAAATCAGCCCTCTTATTACCTTACAGATGTCACCGGCACTTTAGGTTTTCTCTATTGTATAGTTTTCAGTAGCCTCCCTAGTTTTCCCTGCCGCGGCAAGTAGCGCCTCGGTAATTGCGTTTTTCTCCTCATCTTCCTTTTCTGACTGAACATTCTTCAGGAAGAATATAATGAATAGTAGGGGAATAGAGAGAAACAAAGACGTGGCAGCTAGCCTTTGCTGTGTCGAGTGGTAGCAGAGATTAATTGCGTCTCTAGTTTCAGTGCCTAGCTCCTAGCTCGTGCTGCCACAATTGATCGGACAATCACAGTAGAATTGGCTTTGGCAGACTCTAGGAGGTCTTTTAGAAGACGGCAAGAAAGTAGAGTGTTCCAAAGAGCTCCTTTAATACTAACGCACAAGTTAGTCAGAGGTCGAGATAATACTTACTGATAGACGTATTTGACTATTGCCGATATTGGCACTAAATGCAGATGATAAAAGAAACATAGCTGGTGTAATACCGACTTTTTGATCTAGAATTATAGCCTGTAGAGTGACTTATAGTGGGACTTGGGAAAAGCGATGGCCGAGACCGACAAGGGTCTGTCCTATGATTAAAGCCACCTCATTGGCAACTTGGGCTCTATTAACAATGGTGAGCTCAATAGTGAGACTATTTGCATGAGTGACCATCAAAAAGGTAAATGATTTTGTGTTCTTAACAATCTTACAACTAGACCTACCACAAGACCACTAAGGTTAAATGCCACTTGTCGCACATTACTATAGTATTGTTAGGAACAGAGTAATATAGGGTATAACGAGGATAATGAGTTTTCTATCCTAGAGGACTTTTCCTTCGCAAAATTCATAACGAAATGGAATCATTCTACAGCTTTATCTTATATTATACAACTCCGAAGTAGCTGTGGAGGTCTCATTGAGTCATATCGAGTCGCCTGAGGTGCTTAAAGACCTTGACATGTAAATTGCTTTCGACTTCTCATATCGATCTAACCCAGATTTACTACAAAAGGGAGATTTCAAAGAAGGGATAGAGAATATACTTAGAAGCTTTAACTCTCCTAAAACTTAGTTACACTTGCTATTCGTAGCGATAAATATCCTAGGCCTTGTTCATTGTGAAAAATTGTTTTAACTGTAAAAGTGTTAAGAAGGTCACTCTCGAGTATTCTCCAGATGAGCTTAGCGAGTTTGGCGCTGCATCAGATGTAACAACATCTCAGACTCATCATAAAGTTCACGACTCGGCATTTATCTCAACAGCCTTTCAGCAAGATATAAAGCCAAGTCCATCTAGTCACTATTGTATTTCTTGCAACATCAATGGTTTGGACTATTAGGATAAAAAGCTTTATCTGAATATATATTAGGGCGTTTCATGACGGAAATATTGCCGTTGAGTCTGAGAACGAAGTCGCATAGGATGTAACGCTTTAACTTTCCCTTGGGTTTCTATCTCTTCGTCCTCCACCATCTGATCAAACATTACTCGATCTGCCATCTTTGACTCGAGGGCTGCGCGCTGGTTTGATGAGTTCAATGAGTCTAAAAGAGCATGAGGTTCTGTCCATGATGAGCCAAAGTCCACCAATTTTCCATCGCGAAAATTATCAATCCGGATGTCCATATTGTATATCCCTGCTTTATTCAACGAGGTGACCCTACTTAGGATCTTTGTGATACTTTTAAAGCTAATGCCACTATCTGAAGAAGCGATATCTTTCACAATGGCTCTAGCTCTTAACCCCCCGATGGTAGATTTCTGGTAATCTAAATCTATATCGACCAGTCCGAGATCAACATTGAGATTTGTTAACGCCTGTTGATCATAAGGTCTTAGGAAAAGAAATCCATAACATGGAATAGCGGCATCCGCCTTCAAGACTTTCTGTTTTATAGCCTCACGAATACGGCCATATGCTCGACATTCTGCGTAGAACGGATCGGTATAATATGCTGCTGTATCTAGAGGAGTGTCGTTGCCAAGTGCTGGCCCCCAAAAGTACTCTTCGCTCAGCGGATTGAAGAATTTGAACTAGCAAAGAAATCACTTGTAAGCCATAAAAGTTCCAAAGACAAATTACAGAGACGGTAGTAAGTTGAAGGCATTAGTTAATACGTACGACTTTGACTGCGTACTCGTGACCGCGAATACGAGCGCGGAAAACGTAGCCTTGACTCGATGTCACACCTTCATCCTCATTATCAAGTCTCTCCAACCATTGAATTCGCGATTTATGATGCTGGAATACATTGAGCTTTGGTCCCTCGCATGGCGGTAGCTCTAGAATAGCTGACTGTGAGATTTTTCTTCTCGACATATTGAAGTAATAAGAATAAAAACCAAATGGGATTTGTCGGGAACCTTGACATAGGATCGGCTCCGACCCGTGGGCCCCCTTATAGCTAACCATATCACTTGCATACGCTTCGGGCCGTCCTTAGCGCCAGCTCAGCTGTGATGGGCTTGTTGTACGTGTCATAGGGGGGTCACAAGGCCAGAGGGCAGCCAACAGGGACTGCAGTGATGCAAGGATATCACCAACATTGACTGAATGCATATGCAATTTTCAGCCGTAAGTTGGGGGCGGATGGAACGAGATAGTGAAGAGAATGAGAGACTGGTAGGACTTGTGGCCTTATAAAAAGTCGGATACATCCCTTGGAGAGGTATTAGAGACTGTCGTTTGATAATAAACTTTTATTATTATTACATTCCAGTTGTTGTGCCTGCCTTAGCTACCTCGCATAACGCTCGTATCCCTATTTGTCTCACATTAAAATGCCGCAATTACCCCCTGCTACCTCAATTCTCGAGCTGCTTACTCACCCAAATCCGTCCGTTCGCCATGAAAAGCCCAGAAGCAAGACAAATACTTATAGCGCTAAATATCATTTCCCACAATAAATCAGAAAATGGGAAGAATTTGAGGATGTAAATATTCTCAGGGCTATGTTTGGGGGCAGTTTGCTACGAGAGGTATCTCAGGGCAACCGACATTTCAATCCTTATCCGATCTTAGATCCTGACTCAGACTGTAGAATATCTGCTGAGGATGATACACGAGACCTGATCAACAGCTGGAACAAGAAAATTGTCACTTCTGCCCTCAAACCTATTCAACACATCTTCCATCCAGTCATCTGGAGTAAAGGCGATTCTCCGAGGAACAAAGAGAACCACCCACTTCCTCCTCGACAGCAGGAACAACGTCGTCATCAGCCATCTCGCGGTTGCTCTTTGAAAGCAAGACAGCCAAGATCACAATCACTGTCAAGGCTGCAGCCGGATTCTGGATCTATTGCATGGAGCCCGCCCACAGTCAAGAGTGACAGCAGAAGTGCTGCCTATCGCCAAGAGAGGTTTATTAAAGAGTACAAACCAGCATCTAAATGGAATAGTGAAAGCTTCCTTAAAGACGGACTCTTGGACGAATTTGGGACCTTTATCAGAATTATGAGGAACTTAGCCTGGCCCATCAGACAAGCTTACACTTATTGCATCCAACACATGTGCCGCTATGGCTGCATCCTGACGTGCGAAGAAGCTTTCATATTTCGCATTATGCCCCGAGAGGATACACACGGTGAGTGCAACCCGTTTGATCTGTCCTTCGCTTACTTATGGGTATAGGAAATGACGCAAAAGACGAAGCGTCTTTGAGAAACGAGCTTATCCACAATGGAATGATGGAGTACGTCTCCATTCCTTGGGCGAATCATAGTACAGGGGGCAGGGAAGAGCCTGATGTATGGACCGTCAACTTGGCTTTATGGTTTGTTCACATTCTGGCAGGAAATGATTTTGAGGCGAGTTGGAGCTATGTTGACCTGGCTGATAAAGTCTTGATTCTCTCTCCGCCAGCTGAGCATTGTGATGGATCGACATTGGTTTCTTTGACTTCGGCAGAGGATCCTGAAGACGAACAAGGTCAAGAATCCGATGAATCCGATTCCACGGAAGATTCGGATGCCACCAACGTCCATACTCCTTCTAAACCAAAGCGTAAAAGGGAAAGTGACGAGGAAGACGAAGGAGAAAGAGTTTATAATTTATTTTCAAAGCGGCAGAATATATAGATTGGGTTAACATTCGAGATAGGGAACTTAAAGTTTTTAGGCCTTTTGTAGGTAAGAATGAATAATTCTTATTGAATTTGAAAATCACATATAGAAGAAAGAATATACCTAATGGCTGCTTACGGATCTATCCCATTAAATTTCAGTGATTCCTATAATCCCTAGGTCTCTAATAAGATTATTAGCAGCTCATAGAGGTATAACAAATCAATAGAGAATCTCTCTTAGGTTCTTTTTTTATAACCTAGCACTAAATAGTTTAAAGCTTCTTTTTAGCCTTAGGTACCTGTGTATTAAGTTATTAACTTCGGTCCCCTATATAATACGTTAAGAAGGAGTTCTCTGTTTCACTAGCACTACTTATATAATTAGGCCATTATCTCTTATCTATAACTTAAACCGGGCCGCAATTTAGCAGTGGATATTATAAGCCGTACTTTATATAGCTGATATTTTTATTTTCGATATCTCTCCTGTATTTGGTATGGGTTTCCCCACTTTCCTTTTTACTAGCCTCTCTTGATGCAAATGGTATCTGCATATTTGATTCCTAAACCCAGCAACTCAACAGCTCCCCAGGTTTCACTTATGGTTTAGAAATACATAAGAAAGTGTTTAAACGTCTAAATAAATATATAATTGTCGATCCCCCGTAGGAAATTAACTATTCTCATTTATATATACTTTTACACCCAAATAGATAATAATTATAGATATCTCAACATCCCATAATACAGCTTAGAATACACAGTTGTTGAGATCTAGGGTATGTTCTGTGATGATGCACAGCGATTACGCTGTTGTATGCACGCTTGTTAATAGTTGCTAGTGACCTCAATTCCATGTTACGATATATTGCTCCTCTCGAAGGATTTGTGGTGCAGTGGTGATTAATGAATGGTAATAGTTGCCTAGTCGACGACCGTAAAGCAAATTGCAGAATTGGCTAAGAGTTCTCCTAAAAAGTTCGCCGTTCCCAGTGGAACCCCCACTCTTATATATCAGCTATCAAGCCGCAAGACTCATTGCCACACTATAACGTGGTTCAATACCATCAGTATAGCTATAACTATCTCCTCGTTAGAGGAGAGTGGAGAGTAGAGTAGATATTTTCCCAATTTCACCACTAAAATAAACTTGCAAGCTGTGTTATTAAAGTGAGGCTATATATCTAGGACTATTGGCGCACCCTAGACACTCCTTTCTAATAGTTATATATTGTTATTGTAGTTTAAAACAGCCTCTATGTTTAATTATACTATGGAAGTAAGCTTCTAAATTAACCGAAAGCTAAATCTCTAGAACCTTAACCCCGTCAATAAAATAACCTTTAGCTACCTCAATAAAAACCCCTCTAACACATTATATACCCCTGTGACTTATTCTACTTCCCTAGTAGTCCTATTCTCAGGCTTTCTCCTACTCTCTTACTTCCTCCTATAAATCTAATATAGTATGTATTATATCTAGATCTAAAAGGTCCCCTAAGGTAGTAATAGCCTCTTCTTTAGTATATCCTTTCTTAATTAGGTCCTTAAGTTTACTAATAACCTTATAGGCTAGGCCTAGTATCTAATTTTACTTATTTAATAGGTAAAGGAAGGCATTATAATTAAACTATATTATTATTATAAGGGTTTAGTTATTAGGTTTAATGCTTTCGGTCCTAGGCTTAAGTATTTTAAAGCTCTTTTAGTGGTAAAGATAATATAGTTTAGTATTACTAAAGGCAGTAAAGTTAATATCCTATTTAAGAATCTTAAAGCTAGGTAGCTACCTAATAGGATAGCCAATAAAGCGATAAATTTCTAGAATAGAAGTTATAATTATAATAGTATTATATTTTTCTAGGTTAGATTGCTTAGAGGGGTCTCTTCTTTTTATACTTCCCTAGAGAGGGTATTTTCGGCGATTTAGAAGTATAAGCTTTAGTAGTTATTAAGGCTAAAAGCTTAAAAATAGGCTTCTATAAGGGCATTAGAATATAATACTTAAATCTATAGAAAAAAGGCATTATTATTTCCCCTTGGTAGAGTGGTTAACTACCTCAGTATCCCTGACGCTAATGTGCGAAGGGTATAGGTTTGAAACCCATAAGGGGTACCTTTTCTAAAGGAACCCTCCTTTAGCTACTAGCTATAGGTGCCAGCAATCTACACACTAAAGAGCCCTGTAATTATAGGGCTATATTAGGGGTATTATATTAAAAGGGGCCTAATAGGCTCTATAATTATAGTAGATATAATAAAAGAGATATTTGTATAAGAGCCTGGGTTTTAGTATATAGTAAGGGGGTTTTTTGCCTAAAGGTTTTCCCCACTTAATCCAATTAGATTGACTAATTATATATTTCCTATTTCCTATAGGGTTAATAAAAGAGACTAGTGTAGGCTAAGCTAAAGGAAGCTATTAGAATATTACTATATTGTATTAATCTGGCGGCTTAGGCAGCTATAGAATAATATAAAGAATTATTATTAAAAAGGTATTATTTGAATTTCGGTTATAACCTTCTTTAAAGAGGCTACATTACGATATCATGACGTTTGAAACAGGCCTGTATAGAGGCGCTTATGATTTACCGCGACGTTAAAAGAGGGCGCGGACAACTAATAGTTTGCCGTCAAGATATTACACAGGGCTTTACGATTAGTTACTGCATTTAAGTTTGTAAATCCCAGAGTACGTAAAGGAAGTCTATGTTTAGACTATGAGGCCTAGCTTGAGAATTGGCTATATTTTAATGTAAATATCAAGCAGAATTAAGCAGCTAGTCAAGTAGTGTATGGCATGGCAAAAACGTATGTAGTGTACTTATTTCCCTAGTTGAGAAGAGGTTCAATGATGGAAACAGTCACAACAACAACACAACCTTTCTATTGAAGAGAAATATCCGCTGAGCAGGGTGTCTCGATCGCGAGCTCTTTTATCTTGCTGTTTTGTAATGGTATAACAGTCAGTGGAATAAATCGACAGGTATTAATAAGTAGGTTTTAGTGTTTGATACAAATGGATCTAACGAAAGGTATATGCACATTGGAAAAGTCTAGATTACTAATATGTGCTAGTTAAATGATTTAAATGTCAACAAACTTTTATGCTTTCCACTTCTACCTTTCTCGATTGCCACTTCCTCTGGTATTGCGGCAGTTCCGGCTAATTAACTTGACATATGTAGAGTACTAGAATACTCGCTTGAGCTTATATCAACCTTCCTGACAGTGATCTGTTTGTTGATGACCTGCCTTGAAAAAGTAAGATCTCTCCATCGTTCTCATCGATCGTCTCACTAGGAGTACGAGAAATGGAAATAGAGTCTAAAAGTAGAGCTGTTGCTTCGACAGAGCAAGGGCCGGCGTGTGGACCCGGGATCCCACCGTGTTGCTGTAGGGTTGTGTATGCGCTCGAGTCATGAGGCCGTCCATCTGATAGCCTTTCTGACATGATGCGTGCAATATCTGCACCCACTCTCGCTTTGATCCTGTCCATCACGTTCATCCGTATCGTTCGAGCCTCCTTGCCCTGATGCTCATAGATGTCTGGCATCCTCCAGCGAAAATACACGTTATGGTGGGACGGACGAACTTGCACGTCACCCGGGTGCTCATCGAAAAAGTATGAACAAAGCTTGCAAGGAGGTTTGCTTGAACCAATAAACTTCCAGCGATTGAAGAACCTCTCTGGTCGTATCCCCCCTTCCGAGTTTTCCAACCAGCTATGTACGAGTACTTCCGCATGTACAACTGGCTTTGGGTCATCGCGCCACAATTTATCGATCTTACTATCGAGATTGTGAACGGAGAGGTACTGTAGCTGTTCCTGGAAGCGACGAAGAGAATCTTGGTTACCTGTAATTCTTCGAGAAATCTCCTCGGCTGTTAAAGGCTTGCCCTTAAGCACCTTGGGGGTTTCAGAGCTGGATGGTATCATACAGACTTGGAAGTCCAGGAATAGATGAGGCCAAACTTTCGAGACTGAAAGAATTAAATCGGCTGCCCGTTTGTAGCTTTGTAACCTCCCGGCAACGTGCGTAAAATCCGACCAATATGTTGTTGATCCCATGTCTTCCTCACGAGCCAGACGAGCTCTGATGTGATGGAGGTTGTCAGACTTGAAAAGTCGGTTCAGGGAACTTATTAAATCTGGCAAAGTAGAATGATTGACTTCAACGAGATGTTATTCATCTATGTGCTTAATCAAAGAGACAAATTTAATTGACTGACCACGTAGTTTTGTGACGTTCAAAGTCGCGTCGTGATCGGAAAAGTATGGCTTAAGCTTCTCGACTAGAGCTAAGAGCTCTGCTTGAATCGGGTTGTCTTTAGACCTGTAAGTCCCTGCATCCTAAATCACTCATGATCCTCACCATCACCAGTAGCGTCTCGCGTGCATGCGAGTAGACAATGCTGTAGATTAGCGTGTAAAGACTTTAAATAGCTACCCACTCGACACTCAGATAGTTTGAGCGATGCGCTTAAAGCCTCGGTCCGTTTCTGATCATCTGTCATTTTGTTTTGGCCAGAGCGCGCGCCGAAAAGACAGAGGATCTCAGTTATACCAAGCTGAATTTTTGCCAGTTGGTTTCTGTTACATTGATTGAACCCAAATACGTATTGGACACGATCCGGGAGCTGCAGTACTGTGCAAGCAGAAATTGTGCTAGACCCAGGTTCTGTACAGCAGAGAAAGGCAACTTTCGACACGAACGCCTGAAAGAGTGGCTGAAGACTAGTTGATGCTATAGGCAGTGGGCACTCTGCGACTCTTCGAAATGGGCACATTGCTGTGAGGCAGACAAGCAACAGGAGCGGGATGTAAAACCGCTTGATAAGCGCTGGGCCCAAAGGAACTTTTGTCATGAGTTGATTGTCTGCATGTTATGTTAACATTAAGATGCCAAGTCAAGAATTTAATCAGTTCTCATACCCATCTCAAAAATAAACATTCGGGTTTTGAATAATTGTTTATTATACGCAATGAAATATCTTTATTGAAACAAGGTCCTTGAACCTTTTGGGATGCTTAACTGATAAGTTTCGGAGCCGTGGTGGTATGCCTCCCGCATTTTGAGGCTTGAAACAAACTCAGTGATTGGAAAGCAGCATTCCCAACCAAGCCAACAAGAGGGGTATTGCCAAGGTCTTGTGGTATGCCTTCTGCAGTATACCCCTGCAATGAGCCACGTCATAGACTTCTAGCTAACTTATGTCTTGAGTATACTAGAACTGCCAGAGGGAGAGCGATTCGATTTGAGCAGTGGGTGATAATTGGATAGTAATTCCAACTGATAAACCTTAGTAATCCTTATCACTCAGTTAACTTAAATTCTCAGCCTCATTAACTCAACTATCCCCCATAAACTCATTCATGCAATCCCACGTTATTGTATAAAGACAGGTGAGGAATTATTGCAACTCAAGCTTGACTTTTAATCTGTAAGGAAGAATACGATCTGATATTCTCGCAATAGGTACTTACACCTCATCAAACACGGGCCTAGGCTACGCAGCAGTCATGAACTACAGGGCTGATCCTGGTGGCCAATCAAATCTTTACGTTTCTCTACGAGATCTAGAACTCCATCATGGTTCAGATGTCGTCGCGGAACGCGAAGAGCTAAATGTTTCTGATCAGGGCGAGGGTCATTAGTCTCTCCAACCCGAGTATCCGGTAATGGAGACTTCCGACTCTGGAACTCACGATCATACATCATCGAATGAACCTAGTAGTGCTCTTTTTGAAGAGTGCGAAATGCCTCCTCTCGATCAGTATGCAAGGGGTGCAAAGGGCGAAGGATGGTTTTGTGTCCACCCAAGATGCGAACAGTCCCCGCGTCAAAAGTACAAATCACCTTCTTTCGTGACGTAAGTTTTCAAACTGACAGGAGGACTGAATTGCACTAATAAGATTAGAAAACACGCGCGCAATCATGTTCAACCGGTCTTCTGCCCATGCTGCTCAGCCAGAGCAGCGCAACAGGGTGATATGAAAAGGCACGTTCAAGTCTGGCACCCATGGCTTGCAGAACTGTTAGGGATACCTGGCCAGACTCTAACATGCGAATTGTACAACGTTACTATTTCAAACAGTCGTGAAGATAATATAACAAAGCATATAGAGAGTATACATGGAATTATTAGAGTTTAGGTTCAATTAAAATAGTCATATAGGTTTACACACTATTACATCTTAAGTACCGCAGCGAAACATCAATACAGTATTAATTCTACCTTATTATCTTATGTTTATTTAATAGGCAATATAGTGATAAAGGGACTATTTAATAGAGTATGAGGGTACTTTTCAAGAGCCATTGAAAGTCATCCTGGTAGAGCTTAGCAAAACGTTGTGTGGAAGACATCCAAGGCATAATGAGCGAGAGGAAGCTCTATAGTACGCCGGGTATTTCTAGCTCATTTCTATAACTTCTCTAATATCTCTAAATTTAGTGCCGCTCTAGAGCATTCGAATTGAGACAAACTATTGATATATAACTCATCACAATAAAAACAATCGGGGAATAAGCTAAAAAGCACCTTAGGCCTTAAGTGAAATTATATATCTTACCTATATCCATTAAACCTACCTAACTGTACTAGATATAACAATAACTATTAAGCAATAACTAAGGTAAGCCTTATTATTTGTAAATCTAAGTACCCTAGGCTAAAGCCGGTGTAGCATTCTAATAAAGACTATAGGTCCTTCTCTGCTGGATGTAGGGATCTATATTGGCTACCCCTATAGCTTTCTTTAATCCTACCGCTTAATATTCCCTTAAAGGATTCTATCTAGAATTAATTATTAATTTCTACCTATTTATATTAGAAGGTATTTAGTCTACCCTATATATAGGCTCTATATTTCAAGGAATCTATATATTGATTCCTAGCTTAACTTTACTATTAATTCCTATAACCTTTTTAATATTAAAAATAGAAAGAAAGGGGATAAAAGACTATTTAACTCTAGCCTAAATTAAAGATAAAAGAGTATATATTATTTAGACCTAAGCTAATTATACTAGAGATAATAATATAAATCTATAAGATCTTTAAGTAAGTCTCTAGCTAAACTATCTTATAGGAGGCTAATTATAATATTAGTTCTTTAGTATATCTCTAATATCGATATAATAAGAATTATTCCCCTAAAATAATATTAATTAAGATATAACCTAAGAGAGAGATATACTAATAGAATTAATACTATTATAGAGCTTATAGAGTCTATTAATACTATTTTAGACGACTAAGGAGCCTATTAGTATTAATTTATCTTATATCGGCTAAAATAATATCTATATCTATAATTCTAGCTACTAGTAGTCTAATATTTCCAATATATCTTTTATATTAATATAATAAGAACTTTTCCCTTAAAATAGTATTAATTAAGATATAACCTAAGAGAGAGATATATTAATTAAATTAATACTATTATAGAGCTTATAGAGTAGATTAATATTATTTTAGGCTAATAAGGAGCCTATTAATATTTATTTATCTTATATATTAATCCTATTACTATAGTGCCTATACTATATAATTACCTTAGACTTTATAATAGTATTACCCTCCTCTAAAAATAGAAGTAATTTAGTAATAGTTATTATTAATAAGTTCTTAAAAGAAACTCTAACTAAGCTAAATTTAAAAGTATTATAGCTAGAGATATAAGAAGGCTCTTATAGAATATATTACTATTATATAACTAAGGAATCCTTAAAGTTATTATTATAGATAGAGATTTAAAATTTATAGTAGCTATATATTATAAGATATAAAAACCTATAGGAATAAAACTCCTCTATAATATAATATATTAACCTCTAAATAGATAGATAATCTAAGTAGATAATCTTATAGTTAGAATCTATATTAAATATTATAATAGCTATACTAAAAACCCCTATAAAGTAAGAGTAATATATACTATTAGTATAATTTAAATTTAATAATATTAGGTCTAATATAATAAAGTAATTACCTAATAAGACTACTAAGGGTTTTACCCCTAGTATTTATTGTTTATATTAATAGCCTACCGACAATTAAGTTTATATAGGAAATTTTATAGCGTTAATAAGATATAAGTATTATAACGATTAAAATAAGTAGATACCAATAATTAGCATTCTAGGAGCTATAGTAGCTATAGTAAGCTTAAAATAGGTAAGAATATAAAAGAAACACTTATAAATTAATTAATATTAATATCGATATATAAACTTACGGCATTAATAAATATATAGTAAATTTACTTTAAGGTCTTTTTTTTTATAGTTATTAAGCGATAGGGTTTATAAATATAGATTAGTCTACTATAACTAACTAAAGTATATTCTTAACTTATAAAGTTTAGTAATAGCTATAGCTATATATCTTATTATATTTAAGTTATATTTAGCTTAAACTGCCGATATAGAGTAAAGAGGTTCTAGGAAAGTATTAATACTATATAATAGCTTATAATATATAAAGGTAAAGTTAAGACTTTAATTTTATTAAATTTATTTACAATAAAGTACTTTATTTATAAATTAGAACTCTAGCTTTTTTACTACTATATATACTAGACTATAATTATATATAGGCAAGTAAAGCTATATCTTTATAGTACTCTATATAATCTTAATAGTTAAGAGATTAAGATTATATAAGAATAGATATCTAAATATAATATCTTTAAGGCTTAACTAGAGGCTTATATTAATCTATTACCTAGGCCTAATAATATATTACTAATTATAGCTTTAGGTCTACTAGATATAGAAGGTATTTAATATAAGTTTATCTTAGAATAAAGTATATTATCTTAATCTAATTGCCTATATATAGGCATAAAGTTAAGGTAGATTTAAGAATATCTTAAGGTTAAATATAATTAAGATATAAAACTTAAAGGTAGATATTATTTAGTTACTATAATAGATAAAGAAAGGAATAATAGTCTATAGAGAATAAGAGTCTATTATTAATAACTATTCTCTAGTAGGCTAGAAAGTAAGTTATTTAAGGTAACAAGAGGACTAAATCTTAAATAATTAAAGGTTTAAGATTATAAGTTATAAGTTAGACTTTAGTAGGCTATTAATATATTCTAAAGTAAAGGCAAAAATATTTAAAGTTAAG
This sequence comes from Fusarium sp. PT, assembly GCA_021020635.1. Lineage (NCBI taxonomy): Eukaryota > Fungi > Ascomycota > Sordariomycetes > Hypocreales > Nectriaceae > Fusarium > Fusarium sp. PT. The sequence continues at coordinate 431,878 of JAHMRZ010000017.1, forward strand.
AGGTAGAATATATTAATATAGAGAATAATATTACTATATTAAACCTATAGCTTTATTAGCTAGATTTTACTCTCTATCTAAAGGACTTTAGTAAGAAAAAGGACTTCTTAAGAGACTTAATCACTATAGAATATAAAATAGATCTAGATAATCTAATTAGATTAGATAATATTTAACTATACTTTATATATATTATATTTAATCGGCTAATTAACTATATTAAGGCTATTATTACTCTAAATATTATATCTTAGAATACTCTATTTAAGATAAATTATAAGGAACTAATAAAAGAGAAGATAAAGCTATTTTATTTCTAGTTTAAGCCTAAGATATAAAGAAGGTATATACTTATTATTAAGTAGTTACTTACTTATATTATTTAATATATATCTTTCGAAAATAAGGTAGATTAATTACTATTTAAACTCAATATATAGCAATAGAGTGCTTATAATACTATAATAAAATATATAGATAACTTAACTAAGGCTTAAAAAGAGTATAGCGGTAATCTAGAAGTACCTAAAATTACTAGACTTTTTAAATTATTAGAGACTATTATTCTCAAGTTATATATTTCTATTCTTAATTATTTTATAAAAGATATAAAATATAATAATATTCTTATTAGCTTCTTAACTATTTTTAGTATATAAGTAGATAGTACTTAGGAAGAATATAGAGGTTTTATACTAAAGCTTTTTACTATTATAGCTATTTCTTATCTCTATATTATTAAATATACTATAGACTAATAAACTAAGACTATTAAGCAAAAAATATAATAAGGCTAGAATTAAGAAGAAGCTAAAGAGAATAACCTAAGCTATTTCTTATTAATATCTAAGATAACTTAATGGTTTATAGTAAATAGAGGGGAAGGCTAGGAAATAATACCAATATAATTTATTATCTAGCTCTAAAATTTCAATATAACTATATAAAATAATATAGCAATATATAGCTTAGTAAGCTAGGATTATAATAAAGAGGAGCTTATCTATAAGGGTATCTATCTTAATATTCTTAATATATAGGCTATAATAAGATTAGTAGTTTAATAGTTAGAGACTATACTCTATAAGGACTTATTATTCTTTATAGAATTCTTTAAGTAGTCTCTTATTAAACTTAAATTACCTAAGATCCTATAGGATAAGCTTCTAGATAATATAGCTAATAAAATAGTTAGGTATTTATTTATTAATAAATTATTCCAATATAATAGAGATACTAATAGAGATTAGGTTATTAAAAAGATCTTATAAAATAATAGCTTAAGAACTAAATAGATTATATTAATAAATAATAATAGCAATATAGAGTTAAACTCTAGGCTAGTATATCGATATAATCTTAAGATAGAGAAAGTATTAAAATTACTAGTAGTTCTTATCTATATAAGTAGTAGATTTCTACTATAAGTATAGGAACTTCTTATTATTAAGTATTATAATATTAATAATAGAGGTATATATAATATTATATATAATTAGGGACTTATTATAATTATTATAGGGGTATATAAAGGCTTTATAATAACTAAAAGGCTTAAGATTATCTATTACTTCTTACTATAAAAGGTTAGCACTCTATTAATATACTACTTATAGCTTATTTTACTATTCTAGGAAGATATATAAGCTAATATATAGAATAAATCTAGCTTTAATACTAGATTATAGGTAATAGAAGGCACTTAAGAGAGTAAAAAGAGTTAAGATAGTAAATAAATAAATAGGATAATAGACCTTAACTAAAACTAAATAAGCTAGGTTAAGAAGAATATATAAGAGAATAGTTAGTTATTAGGCCCTAACATAATGCCCTACGTCGGTTAGCAACCAACGAATTATTTTTAGTAGGAAATAAAATAGCGTTAATATAATATAGGGTAATTAACGATTTAAATTTAGGGTAACCGACGAACTCTAGATTTAGACTAATAGGTAATAAAACTTAACCTTAGGATTATATTAGGAATGGTTTTCTTTTAAGAAATTACTATAATTATCGAAAATCAGTAGATTCTATTATAAACTCTAGCTTAGCCGTTTTATACTAATAGGGGTACCGCTAAGTCCAGGCCAATAATAATAAGCTTAATTAGTATAAGAGAAATATCGAGACAATAATAAACTACTATTATTATTATTATATAGAGGGCAAGTTATAACTATATAGCTACCGAACTTATATAATATAACTAGTTATTTCGAGTAAGGGCTTAAGTTTAGAGAAAAGGAAAAGGTTAGATAGATAACTTAACTATTCCTAAGAAATACTACTAGCCATAAGTAATTTACCAGGCCATAGGTTTAGTATAATATATATAATAAGTGAGTAAGTTAGATAAGTAAGTAAGTTAATATACTATATACCTAAAAATAACCTACCCTATAATATATAGCTATCTTGAATAAAATAGATAAAAATCTACTAAAAATAGATTTTATAATAGTATATAATTTTTAATTAAAATATATTTTTCTCAAATTTTTCAAAAATCCCCTTTATAGAGTAAATAGAATTTATATAGTATAATACACAATATAATAGATTTCCCTTAATAACTCTATAAGTAAATTAGTTAGAATTCTTATATAAGCTATATAGATTTATTATATAGTTAAATATATAGTATCTAAATTCTAGCCATTTTAAATTTAGCCTAGATTTTATATAGATTTTTAAAAATTATTCTTTAAGGTATAAATTAAGTTAACCTACTTACTTAACTGACCTATTCGCTTATTAACCACATTATAAAAGTATAGATATAGATATATATAGAAGTAAGTATATATAGGGAAACTATATAATAGTATTTCTACTAGCTAAGCTTAAATAACTAGTTAATATAAGTAAATCTATTAGCTTCTATTTTATAACCTAACCTAAATTATATAAGTATCTTACATCCTATTTATAGTCCTATAGTCCTAGGGAATACTTAGGTCTACTCCTCTACCTCTATCTATATAACCTACTTAAAGGTTACCTCACCTTATCTTACTTCCTCTCTAGCTATCTCTATAGGGGAATCCCAATAAGAATAAATACTGCATAATAGATAATTACCCTTATAATTATTACCTCTACTTATTATCTTCTTGATAGTAAACCTATTACTAAACTCCTTAATGAGAAGCTTTATAATATAGGAGATATCCTTAATTATCTAATATATTATAAGGTTACTACCATCTAGAAGACTATAGCTATATAATACTAATATAATATATTATATATTTATAAAGAAGAAGATATCTTAGAGGTATTTCTATATCTATCTAGCGGCCTTACCTATCTCATACCGATAATATATACTCTTTAGGTTATCTACCCTACTATTACTATTATAGCTATCTTTATAGAGGAAGAAGTTATTAAGTATATTATATAAGTTAATAATTATAGTAATATTATCTTTAATTAGCGGGGTAATATAGACCTTTATTTTATAGTCGCTAAGGATATCGGTTATAAACTTATAAAGCCAATATAGTTGCATATAAAAGTGGTTTTCACTATAGTATATATTATAAGCCTCCTTTACTAACTACTTACCGGTCTTATCTTTACCTATATAGTATTGCTAATATAAGAGGATACCATCTATAATATCTAGGTTTAAGGAGTTATTATTATTACCCTCCTCAATAAGAACTAGCTTCTATTATATAAGGTTCTTTCGGAAGATAGTATAGCGGTCTCAAAAAGATAGTAAGGTAAATTAAGAGATAGTATAATAGCTAAATATATAGTAGATAGTAGTAGTATAATTATCTATTCTATTGTAAATAAATAAAGATAATAAGGATAAGAATAAAAATAGAAATAAATAGAAAAATCAAGATTTAATATAGAAGTTAGTTATAGGGTAAGTATAATAGGTAAATAAATAAGAATATATAGTAATAAAGATAGGGAAGTATATACTAAAGTAGATCTAGGCTAGGAGGTCACTATTTATCTAATATGATTTTTTATAGCCTATATATCTAATCGATTTTAGTTTTCCCTTATATCATTTAGTAATCAATAAACTTTTTTAGGTAGGAAATAAAAGGGCACTAGTATAATATAAGGTAATCGATAAAGTCTAGTCTATACCTAAATAATAATAGAAAAGATATAAAAAAATATATAAGTATTAAGTTTAACCCTAAGATTATAATAATAGATTTAGTTTTATCTAGGAAATATTATTTATATATTTAATCCTTTAATCTTATTGTTGACTTTAGTTATAGTATTTATTAGCTAATAAGAGTAGCCTATAAGAAGCACCCTATTAGAATATAATATTATCTGCCGTATTAAAACATAGCGGTTATACTTATACTAATATCAATCTATAGGAAAAAGAAAGTTTATTATTAAGAAGTAAATAAAAGAGAGGAAGCCTTTATAAGAGGAGGAGTCTTAGAAAATTTCTAGTTTATACCTTTTACTATTATTTAATTATATATCTATATAATATAAAGTACTTTAACTATATAAGCAATTTATACCTATTATACTATAAGATATATAAGTATATAGTAATAAGAGGTAAGATATAGGCTTATCTATATAGTATACTATATAGACTCATTAAGAAGGAGATTAATAAAGTCAAGATATAGACTAAAGTACTTAATCTAATTAATAGTAACAATAAGATCTTAGCTTTACTACTTATCCTAGACGATAGTATACTAATTAAGGTACTTAATAAACCGAGAAGTAGTAGCTTTTAATATATATTTATAATAAGCTATTAGGCCATAAATATAACTATAAGATAGAGAAATAAATATCTCTCTAAAGTCTATAATATTAAATTAAATTAAAAGCTCGGTCCTCAGAAAGTAAGCATAATAAAAGAAGGCTTAAATCCTATCTATTAGAGAGCTAATATATTTTATTAATAGCTCTTTATTAAGGGTCTATAGAGTAAATACTTTAAGGTCATAAAAGGGCATAATATCTTAGATATAGAGTGGGAAAGAATAGAAGTTACTATCTAATAGGCTATATAAGCCTTCTAGGCGAAATCAAAAGAGGCTCAAAAGAAGGAAATAGATATTATTAAAGAGATAGGTAACCTTACTATACCGAACTTATAGCTTTAATAACTAGGATCGATAGCTTACTTAAAGGATTTTAGTAATAAGAAATAGTTCCTAAGAGACCTTATCTCATTAAAGTATACCTTAAAGCTAGATAATCCTAATACTAATAATAATTCTAAGCTCCGATATATTTACACTATAGTTAGATACCTTATCTAGAACTCTATAGGTATAACCCGGCTAGATATAGTCTTATAGAATATACTCTTTAAAGTCAACCGGAAAGAGCTATATAAAGAACATAATATACCTTTTTACTTCCGATTTAAGCGATAGACCCAAAAGAAGTATATCGCTATCTACCTATAATTCTTTATATATACTATTCGAGCTATATTTTATGAAAATAATAATAATTAATTGCTATTTAAGCTTACTGAAAGCTAGGTTACTACTTTTAATAAGATAATAGATAATACTATAGACCTTATCGATATTAACAATAAGATAGAGCCTATACCAATAGTATTATAGATCAATAAGTTATATTAATCCCTTGAGGATACTATACTTACCTTTTATATCTCTATTTTTAACCACTTTATTAAGGTTATTAAGTATAATAGTATACTTATTAGCTTCTTAACTATACTAAATATTTAAGATAATAAGACTTAAGAGATATATACTAACTTTACCCCTAAACTCTCGGTTATTATAGCTATCTCTTAGGTATTTCTTATTAAGTATATAATCAATAAGAGGACTTTCTATATTCAGTAAAGGATAGAGTAAAAAAAGACTAGGCAAAAAGCTAAGGAGAAAAGTCTAAGGCACTTTAAAATTATATCCGAGATAATATATTAATTTCTTATTGATAGCACTAAAGGCTAGGATACTATATTAATATAGTTTATTATTTAACTTTATAATTATAATATAGCGGCTAGCAGATAGGAGGTAATATTAGGTTTAATTAGTTAGAATAATAAGGATATTATCTATAAAGGTATTTATATTAATATACTTAAGGTCTAATCTATACTATAGGCTGCCTTATAAAGAGCTAAGATACTACTATATAAGTATCTACTTTTCTACGATAGGTATAAAGATCAGCTAACTATTGAGCTTAAACTACTAGAGATCCTATAGGACGAACTAATCGATAATACGGTAGATATAAGTATAGGCCATTTCTTTATTAATAATCTCTTCTAACTATTACTAGAAAGTAATAGTTAGATATTCTATAAAATATAGGTTAATACCGCCTTATAAAAGGTATAGGTTAAAGGTAATTTAGAAGCTAAATATAAGCTTATTAAAAAGAAGGCATAGCATTATAGCAATAACTTAAAGGAATTTCTAGAATATCTATTATTTATTATCTACCTTTATGGTAGCTAAGCTATATAGTCATTAGAGCTACTTACCCTATAGTATAAAAATACCGCTAATAATAATATATAAAATATCCTCTATAATTACGGGCTAATTATACTTATAGCTAGATACCATAAGGGATTCTTAAAGACTAAAAGAGTTAAAGTTATATACCACTTCTTACTATATAAAGTTAATACCCTATTAATCTACTATTTATAGCTTATACTGCCGTTTTAGGAAGATATATAAGCCAATATTTAGGATAAAATAGACTTATCTACTAATTTATAGGCACCAGAAGAGACACTTAACGATCTAAACGATAATAATAGGAAAAATAGGTATAGGACTAGTAGTAATAGTAATAAAAGTAATAAGGAGGAAGAGGATATAAACCGATGTCTTTAGAGAAGATAGATAAAAGCTAAGGTATACCCCCTAGGCCTAGGCCTATATTAGATATCTATATAAATAACCTATATCCTCTAATGAATAAGCCTCTAAAGTTACTAAAAAGGGTTTACTATTAGTAGCTAGAGATATTTATCTATTATAATTACTTAACGCTACTTTTATAACGGCACTATAGCTTATATAGCCCTTATCGGCAAGGTAGATAAGGGCTATAGTAATAATAGTAATAGTAAGGTAAAATAAGATAGTCTCTAGGATACTTAAGCTTATTATAGATCCCTTACTATAGGCTTAATATATAGTAGGCTTATTATAGAAGGGTACTTTAAGATAAATAAACAGCATATTAACTTCCGGTTTATTAGCAAGGAGTAATACCGGCTGCTTAGTTTTCCCTGGCATTTATTGTTTATATCGACAGCCTGCTGACGATTAAGTTTATATAGGAAATTTCATAGCACTAACAAGATATAGATATTACGACAATTAAAATAAGTAGGTACCGATAATTAGCGTTCTAAGAGCTATAGTAGCTATAGTAAGCTTAAAATAAGTAAGAATATAAAAGAAATACTTATAAATTAATTAATACTAATATCGATATATAAACTTATAGTATTAATAAGTATATAGTAAATTTACTTTAAGGTCTTTTTTTTTATAGTTATTAGGCAATAGGGTTTATAAATATAGATTAGTCTACTATAACCAACTAGAGTGTATTCTTAACTTATAAAGTTTAGTAATAGCTATAGCTATATATCTTATTATATTTAAGTTATATTTAGCTTAAACTACCGATATAGAGTAAAGGGGTTCTAGGAAAGTATTAATACTATATAATAGCTTATAATATATAAAGGTAAAGTTAAGACTTTAATTTTATTAAATTTATTTACAATAGAGTACTTTATTTATAAGTTAGAACTCTAGCTTCTTTACTGCTATATATACTAGACTATAGTTATATATAGGCAAGTAAAGCTATATCTTTATAGTATTCTATATAATCTTAATAGTCAGGAGATTAAGATTATATAAAAATAGGCATCTAAATATAATATCTTTAAGACTCAACTAGAGGCTTATATTAATCTACTACCTAGGCCTAATAATATACCACTAATTATAGCTTTAGGTCCACTAGATATAGGAGGTATTTAATATAAGTTTATCCTAGAATAAAGTATATTATCTTAATCTAATTGCCTATATATAGACATAAAGTTAAGGTAGATTTAAGAACATCTTAGGGTTAAGTATAATTAGGATATAGAACTTAAAGGTAGATATCACTTAGCTACTATAATAGATAAAGAAAGAAGTAATAATCTATAGAGAATAAGAGTCTATTATTAATAATTATTCTCTAGTAGGCCGGGAAGTAAGTTATTTAAGGTAGTAAGAGGACTAAATCTTAAATAATTAAGGGTTTAAGACTATAAGTTATAAGTTAGACTTTAGTAGGCTATTAATATATTTTAAAGTAAGGGTAAAGATATTTAAAGTCAAGAGGTAGAGTATATTAATGCGGAGAATAATATTACTATACTAAACCTATAGCTTTATCGACTAGGTTTTACTCTCTATCTAAAGGACTTTAGTAGGAAAAAGGACTTCTTAAGAGACTTAATTGCTATAGAATATAAAATAGATCTAAATAATCTAATTAGATTAAATAATACTTAACTATACTTTATATATATCGCATTTAATCGGCTAATTAACTATATTAAGGCTATTATTACTCTAAATATTATATCTTAGAATACTCTATTTAAGGTAAATTATAAGAAACTAATAAAAGAGAGGATAAAGCTATTTTATTTCTAGTTTAAGCCTAAAATATAGAGAAGGTATATACTTATTATTAAGTAGTTACTTACTTATATCGTTTAATATATATCTTTTAAGGATAAGGTAGATTAACTACCGTTTAAACTTAATATATAGCAATAGAGTACTTATAATGCTATAATAGAATATATAGATAACTTAATCGAGGCTTAGAAAGAGTATAGCGGTAATCTAGAAGTACCTAAGATCGCTAGACTTCTTAAATTATTAGAGACTACTATTCTCGAGTTATATATTTCTATTTTTAACTATTTTATAAAAGATATAGAGTATAATAATATTTTTATTAGCTTCTTAACTATTCTTAGTATATAAGTAGATAATACTTAGGAAAGATATAGAGGTTTTATACTAAAGCTTTCTACTATTATAGCTATTTCTCGTCTCTATATTATTAAATACGCTATAGACCAATAAAGGGTTAGGGTTAGGGTTAGGGTTAGGGTTAGGGTTAGGGTTAGGGTTAGGGTTAGGGTTAGGGTTAGGGTTAGGGTTAGGGTTAGGGTTAGGGTTAGGGTTAGGGTTAGGGTTAGGGTTAGGGTT